>CM046435.1:15855749-15945749 GCA_025506505.1 Flaveria sonorensis | reverse complement strand
GATCTCCTGCGGAAGCACAAGCACATCTACTGAAGAACAAGTTCAGAGATCAAGTTGATGCTGCTCGGAAGAAGGAAGTTTGCTCCTGAGGATGTTCAAGAACAAAGAACCAACTCCTACGGAAGTTCAACTCCTACGGAAGTTCAACTCACACGAAAGAACAAAATACTTGTATGATCTCATATCATCAAGTACTCAACACAAAGTCAACAAGTCAATCTGTCATAAGCGAATATTTCACGTCACATCAGAATATCTTTGTAGTTTTAAAGTGAATCCCTCTGCCTATAAATATAAGGCATGGGTGCACTCATTTAGAGAGGGATTGAGAGATATCGATATAAAAATAGAGAATCATATATTTATAAAAACGATATCAATCGATCAATCGATCAATATTGCAACATAGCAATCACAAGAACACGAAGAACATCATAGGAGATCATCATATCATCCAAGCATCAATATCATTGTAATCGATTTATTATCAATGAAAATTAATTGAAGCAATCATTTTTTTTGTTGCATTCTGTTTTCAATTTGTTTCATCTGTTCTTTGTCGATTTCATTTTTATAAACAATTAATTAAACAACAAATATTGATAATTCTGCGATCTTTATTTGCTAAATCAAACTGATAATTCTTATTTCGATCCTTGGATTCACAGGTGGTATCAGAGCCATGTGCTCATTGATCTAGATCAATTGATCTATCAGTTTGAGTATTTTAATTGGTTGTTTGTTTCATTAAAACATCAAAACCTTGTTATATCAATCATTAATCACTGTTCCATTGCTCGATTAATTTCGATCCTTGGATTCACAAACGTGATGGTGTATTTGGAAATCGCGAAGAAACTGTCATCATAAAAAGCGTCAAGAAACACAGAAGCAAATAAAAAAGTCTGTTTTTTAATTTAATTTATTAACTACTATAACCAAGAAAATATTAAAACAATTAAAATGTTATTTTGATAAATAGGAAAAATGTGCTAAATACTGATTCAATATAGTAAATCTAAATATAAATTAGATGGTTGATAAAAACTCATTTTTTCTCGGGTTTAAAATCGTCATTTTATGTTTTATTTCAATTGGAAAGATTCATAAATTTGATATAAGTGAAATGAGTCAAGCGGATTGAAAATTGCCCTAAGTCTATTTCTAGTAGGCATACAACCTCTTGTACCGTTTAAATTTAAGAATTTATATTATTACTACAGCAATATTGTTTTGTATTCATATTTAATGAATTCATCGTTTAGTAAAAGAAACTAAAAACTAAAGAAGTATTAGGAGTGTTGGCATAACCCGACAATCAGTTTTGACCCTACTTATAAATGGCTTGTTTCAATCCAAATTAGTTACCCAGCCCACCCTACCCAAGCACCCAACCGCTTGTCACCTCTATCAAATAGGATGTGTGGAAAACCAAACCTATTTCAATCTAGCAACTCATTTTTCTTCACATGTGTACCACTTTGTTTTGAAATTCTCTTCTTCAGGTGTCATTAATCCAGTTAAAAAAAACTCATCAAGTGGCATTAAACATGGTTTAAAATATGACAAAAATCTATTAGATTCATGACTTTAAAGTTCTTCATATTATAATGCATGACTGTCAAGAATTGCATCAAGCTCAACAACTGTTATAGATTTCATTCCAGCTTCATTCTAGTTTAGATCATAATGTGAGGGCATTTATGGGACTATATATTATAAATACACCTGCATAAGAATCATAAGAAGCAAAAACACAAACAAATAGCAAGCAATACCTGGCAAGTATCTTTGCCAAAACATAAGTGTATATCATACTTATATGCACCTACCTTGCTAGCAGTCTACAAATACACAAATCATGTAAATATAAAAAGACAAAAGAAAATAACAAGAACATTTGGATAGTCATATGCACTTTTAAGATGATGTATGAATCACCAAAAATATACCACAATCAAATTTTGACAGAAGAAACGCAGGAAGTTTTCATTAACCGTATTTCAATCCCTCTAAAATGAGGTAAGAGAAAAACAATCCTACATATTACACAATAAAAGCAACTAAACCATACATGCATGTGTTAAGAAATCATTAGTTCTTTCTTATTTGCAATGGAAGTAAATAAATAATATCAAATGGATGAACAATTTTTATAAAACAAAAGTAACAAACTCAGTAAGGATACATTTTTTGACCAGCTACTTAAAATGCGGGCTTCAAAACTTTGCTTGACATGGTGCAGAAATCCTACTAGTAACCCCTTTACACAAAAAAAAGATCAAGACAATCAAAGCTTTCCTGACCTGCAGTTTCAATTAATCATAAAGAAATCTAAACTCTTTTCATATTAACTTTTCTCTATAAATGTGTTTGTTTCTAAATATCATTTTCCATAAGCATGCACATTTTATCATGTTTAGCTTGTCTAAATATCCATTTTGAAAACCTTTCATAATTTTGTTTTAATATTTTCCTAACAGTTGCAATTTTCATAATTTTATTGTTGAAATTGATTGTTATTTTCCATTAACATGCACACTTGATTATCTATATTAATCACACTTACCCAGTACAACATATGATAAGAACCAAAGTGTCCTGAAAAGATCAAAACAAACAAATAATTTCTCATACTCCTAATATTTGGAAAAAATTGTTAATAATTTGATAAATTGTAACTGAGATAATCAAACTAAAATCCAAATAAGAGAATCCTATGAAGCCAATTTCATGACAAAAAGCCATATAAACATCTGGAACAATAATCAAATGAAATGGTAATAAGTCAAAATTAAGAGATAGAAATCGAATTGTATGGTAGTCAAAGTATAAGAACAAGAAGTGTAGTAAAAAATATTTATAAAAACAATATCTACCTTTTCTAAAAAGTTATTTACTTTAGTAAGCATGATCAATGTGAACAATAGATGAAAGTTTTGTCAAACAACCTAAGAAATATTTAAATGTCCTAAAATAAAGAAATTAACACATCTGAAAGGGCAAAGAAGCCGCCATGAAAGTCTAAAAGTCTTAGTATGTAATGATTTTACGGAGAAGAATGAATATGAATGTCTTATGAAACTAATACACCAACTTGTTCAATAATGCACATATACGACATATACAAAATAACATATTCTTTTTAAATGTAAAATTTTGCTTGGAAATCTTTTCAAAAACCTTCATTTATCACAAGTCACAACAAGAATTGTTTAACAAAACTATATATATCAGATCAATGCAGTCTTTGGCATTTACACAAGGAAAAAATTTACAGACTCTTTATAAGGGTGCATCGTGTTATCATATTTGGTGGTTTAAAAAACAATTTGAGCCTAGTATCACTTCTTCTTTTGTTAATTGTTAACAAAAGTGGTGGACAAAAGATTTATTGAATGACCATAAATATTTATTGAGTGATATCATTGCCATAATTTTAATTTCTTAATCAAGCTCACAAACCGTTTTCTTTTGTGATACCTTATCCCATTTCCTTCACAAAAGCCACATATCACGCTCACATCAAAGGAGAGTTAATAAACAAGCCCAAATTACACAATTAAACCAAAAATAACAATCATAATGTTTCAAAACTTAAAATGTTCAATAAATAATGGAAACCAAGAACTCAAGTCTTACTAATACCATAAAAAAAGGGGTTTACTTTTTTGTGATGTCGGTTCTTATGACTTCTTTGCAATAGAAAAAAGCTTTAATCATGAAAATTAAGTCTTATAACCACATGAAAGTACAAGTTTGCAAGCAAGAATATCATTGCATGCTTTGAGGTCAAAAAAAAGATAATGCTTTACTGCTTGGTCTAAAAGATCAATTTAACCATCAACTGTCATCGCTAACAAAGAGCGAAACAATTCAATCAAGATTGCATACATACCAAAGTGCTAGCCTATTTAATTGATATAAGCCTAGTGTTTCTCCTGAAACTCAAAACTAGTGGAGTTCATTTGGGTCATCAGGTCCTTTTTGGGCAATTCATTGTTATAACAGATTGGTATGACTGGCGTATAATGTAATTTGAAAGGGGTCAGATTTCTAGACCTGCACACACTCTGTGGTCCACTTCCAAAAATTACAGTTGTTAATTTTAACCCTGCATCACTTCATTACCATGTTCATTAGTTTTTCTCCATTTGGTTATTTATGTATTCATAGGTGGAATGGGTGGGATTTCAAATCTGTGATCTTGCTTTGTTATTTAGGTTAAGATGGTTTTGGTTATTGTTTTGATTAGCTTTCTAAAGTTTATGATGTTGCTCTTGAGTTGTGTGAATTTAGTTTTACAAAAAAGATAAGAAAATAGACATTAAAGATGATTGGGATTTGGGTGTGTTCTGGTCGAATGGGTAAATGTTGTGTAATGTCACTTATGTCCTTTATTATTATGTATTGTGTTTGTTAATTCATACATTAGGGAGTGTTGTTAGGGTAGTGAAATACAGCACGAGTGCTTGTTGGAGTCTCTGGCACAACTGCAACTGGGTATATACTCCAGAATGGTAAT
This sequence comes from Flaveria sonorensis, assembly GCA_025506505.1. NCBI lineage: Eukaryota > Viridiplantae > Streptophyta > Magnoliopsida > Asterales > Asteraceae > Flaveria > Flaveria sonorensis. The sequence continues at coordinate 15,941,224 of CM046435.1, read as the reverse complement.
TTTATAGAGTTTTGTTAATAAGCTTTGCTACAGTGTTGTTCTATGGCTTTTTGTTGTTTATTAAGTCATATAGACCAATTCCTTTTATAACACATTACCTATCCAACTTAGGATAGCTAGGATAGTGTAACCTGTTGTTACATCGATCTTCTTCTTATCATAAGGGTAACTTAGCTATGGCTATCATTGCCTGTCACTCATTTTATTGTAAGACAATTATCAGCAATGTTTAGTAGTTTGTACCTAAGTATGTTTTGTGCAGAGTATTGAAAGAAGTGGTGGGCTATATAGTTAATCATTAGAAATTCCAACAACCTCAGAACAATCCATCAAGCAGATAATCTGAAAACCCTAACGCACTGTATGATCCTAATAACAAACACGGTAAAAAAAATAATACTTGGACCGTGCACCTGGCATGGGCTCTATGAATGTGGATGGTGAAATTGCAATTCGAAAACCCTAGGGACAATATCCTGAAAAGCCACAGCATCCTGAAAAGTCTTTGGCATTGCAGATTTCACCATTCCTCTTATCTATGGTACTAAACCCCAGATGTATCTCCCTATCCTTTCTGTTTCAGGAGTCACTAAATGTGGCAATAATCTGGAAAATTCATTGTATTTCTCAGTATATTCCTGAATAGCAGCACCCTTCATTTCTAGTGCTAAAAATTCTACTTCTATCCTTTCAAACTCATTATAGGGAAAATATTTCTCAAATCGTTAGTTTTCTAAATTCCTCCTAACTTAATTCATTCATAATATTTCTTCCTTTTGTTTGGATTTCCATTTTCCACCAAGACTGTGCTTCCCCTTTTAGAGAATATGAAGCAAACCTGGTTTTGCAGTTATCAGCACAACCACTGGTGTCTAAAACTAACTCCATTTCCTCTAACCAGCGTAAAGCTTGCACTGCTCCACCTTTTCCATCAAAATCTCGAGGTTTACAAGACATAAAAGTCTTTTAGGAAAAAGCCTTTTAGGAACAACCTTTTCTAGCTGCATCTATAGCCTCCTCTTCAGGACCTTCTGATTCGTTATTTTGTTTTGGTCCATTTTTTCCAGACGGCACTCCTTCAGAATTAAGAGTTTGTTGGAGCTGAGTTACTAATGTGGGTATTGCAGCTTCTAGCTGTTGAGTTACTATTCGAGAAATCCTCTCGTCCTCAGTTGTAGCAGTATTTACTTGCAGGACTTCTTCTACAAATCTAGTTCTTGGTCGCCCAACATGTGAAGTTCTTTGAGTGTCTCTCCTTGGCGGCATTTTCACTACATATCAATTATTTTAATATTACATAACTATATCACAATATTAAATTGTCATAAGCAAAATATTCCATTATATCACTATTTTATATATTAAAACAGTCATCATAACATATAAAGTTTTTCTATTCTTCTAATTTCTCCAAATCCAGTTCCATATCCTAATGAAGATACTTTTGCTTTCTTTCTGCACTTCCTTGACATCTTCTTGAAGGATTTGAATTTATTGTTGTATCCTCTTAACCTTCTTAAGAATCTGATTAGTAGTCTTTATTTGACATTCCTCCAACCTTTGTCTTTTAACTCCTCTTTCTTCAGTTTTGGAATTATCAGGTTGGATTACAGGTGTTATTTCAAATGTTGGTGAAAGGATTTATCGATCTCTGTTTCCTTGCTCCTTGATTTCCTTAGTTGAAAACTTTTTACCATGCCATATCCTATTTCTTGGTGTCATGATTGTATAACCTCCCATGGTTACTAGTGCACGTCGGACGTAAAACTTTGGCGATGTGTTGGTCCGGGTCTCAAGTTGAGGTGTTTCTACTTTGTTCTGAGGCTCTATCTCAGGTGTTGTTTCTCTATGATTGCTAAGATTCGAAAGATCAGTTTCACTAGGATAGCTATGAGAATTACCAGAACTCATAATGCAAAAATTCTTACAAATTCAACTTATGTAAATAATATAAAATTCATAAAATTTCACATATATGTAAGGCCGCGATCCCGGGACGCTCACAGTTGGACAATCATCGCACATAAAACATATAATTTACATTTACAATTTCTAAAACATTGCAGCGGAATAATTTTAAACCATTTCATTATAATTGCTTTTGCAAAATAATACATTGTAGTTAACTGTTACAAAATATCATAATTTGCATTACATCACAAAAACATTATAATCTAAACAACGAATGCCATCCAAAAATGCCAAGTAGCTGCCTCGTGCCATCCTCAGCAACATTACCTGCCAACTGGAAACACATAAAAGTCAGCGTTGCTGAGTGAGTTCTAGTTTTATAAAATAAAATACTTTTCTTTCGTTTAAAACCATTCTTTCTTTACTTTCACATGTGATCATGCATTATACGTACACATAGATAATAATTTATTATTATCTTTCATCGTCATTCGTTGACTTCCGTTCATTCATCATCGTATGTCATCTTTATCATTCGTTATCTTTCTTATCGTACTATACGTACATCCATTAACTTCCGATGACAGGTACTGTACCCTGAACATTGTGCATGAAGCTGATCCTTGGGCCTGGGGCAAGTGCACTCATCATTATCATTCATCTTTCATTCCGGACCAGTGCCATGTGCTATACCCCGAACATTGTGCACGAAGCTGGTTACTGGGCCTGAGGTCTATCATAGACCTCAAACATTGTGCACGAAGCTGACTCCAGTACCTAGGGCAAGCGACAAGGGTCCCAAACATATGGTCAATCAAAAAGATTAGACCCCAGTATGCATCCTTCCGGGGTAGCTAACCCGCACACAGTTGAGCTAACACCCTTCATTGGGTGTGAACCTCCATACATTGCTTGCAAGACTTTCATTACTTCATTCATTAATGCATGCATTCATTCATTCCTTATGTTCCCTTTTTCAATATCTTCCGCTTTACGTTACATAATACTTTCCATTTAGTTTTCATAATTATACCACGTAAAGCCACGGAAAATAAACATACATAATAAGGAACATAACATAAACATAACCATACCATACATAGCATCATCACATCACATATGACATCATAAGTCAACTTACATTACCCCCGGGAACATCCCAAGTCAAAGCCTACACTTTACATTTTCCCTAAAATTTCAGAAAATATTCTAAGGCATAGGTGCATGAGCACTATGCAGGCGCATGAGCACTATGCAGGCGCATGGGAACACTTAGGCGCATAGGGAACTTTCAGGCAGGCGCATGGGCACTATTTAGGCGCATGGACACTTAGCTAAATTCAGCCTGTTCTAGGCGCATGGATACTATTCGGGCGCATGGGTTTTCGGCGCATGGGGGACACTTAGGCAAATTCAACCGTTGGGCGCATGGGCCAAATCCAAGCGCATGGGCAACCAACACATACTAATAACATAATAATCAGTCCCAAATCATCAATTCATCATGTTCTAACTTAGTTCTAGCATTCTAAGCATCATAATATGAACATGGCATCATCATAACATCATAAATCACCCAAATCATAACCCACCCACGTTCAGACATACACATTCATACGGGTATAAAACCCACATTCATAAAAACACATATACATGTATTTCCAGCCCCAAAATCAGTTAAAACATGTAAAAAGGGGGTTCTAGAACTCACTTTAGCAGCCCTCGAGTATGACTTCCTTCAACCCGTTTGCAAATGAGGTCAAACACCTAGAAACCCACCAAAAACACACACCTGAACACAACAAAACACACATAAGCATATAACCAAGGCATAGGCCGGCCAAGAACAACTTAAAACCAAGAATGCTTACCTTGAATTCGGTTTCTTGTTCTTCCTTCTTCAAAATCCGAACTCTGCTCTTTCTCTCTCAACAATCCGAATGAAAAAAAAAATATGCAGAGAGGTATGGGCGGCCATCACCTTTTTGCACCCACTTTTATTCTTTTTGTCATTTTGACACATTTAGCCCCTCAACTTTGGTTAAATTATGTTTTCTTTCTTTTTCTGCACATTTATTCTTTCTTTCTCGTCTTTTAAAATTTTCCAGGTGTTACTAGTCCACCCCCCTTATATAGGTTTCATCCACGAAACCTGTTATTCCTTAAACAAATGCGGGTAATGCTGCCTCATCACTTCTTCAGCCTCCCACGTAGACTCAGATCCCTTCCTGTGCTTCCACTCTACACGCACAAGGGGAACCACTTTATTCCTTAACCTTTTCTCCTTGCTATCAATGATTGCCACTGGTTGCTCCACATAATTGAGCCTTTCATCAACTTCAATATCCTCCAGTGGGACAACCATATCCTCGTCAGCTAAACACTTCCGCATATGAGATACATGGAATGTCGGGTGAATTCCACTTAACTTATCGGGTAACACTAACCTATAGGCCACCTCTCCTACTCGAGCAATGATTCGGAAAAGCCCTATGTATCTCGGGCTCAACTTGCCCCGCTTCCTAAACCGAATGATACCTTTCCAAGGTGAGACCTTCAACATAACTCTATCACCCACCTAGAACTCAATCGGCCTACGTCTCTTGTCGGCATACGACTTCTGCCTATCTTTAGCTGCCTTCATAAAGGCTTTGATCTTTTCGAGCTTCTCAGTCGTAGCCTCAATCACCTCAATACTTCCCAACTCCTTCTGACCAATATCACCCTATCAAATAGGTGTTCTACACCTCCTATCGTATAGCATCTCATAAGGGGGCATACCAATACTGGCATGATAACTATTATTATACGAGAACTCAGCTAACGGTAAGTGGTCATCCCAACTTCCTCCAAAGTCAATGACGCATGCTCGAAGCATATCTTCTAGCGTCTGAATAGCCCTTTCCGACTGACCATCCGTTTGAGGATGATAAGCCGTGCTAATGTGTAATCTCGTCCCCATAGCATCATGGAATTTCTTCCAAAATTTAGATGTAAACCGGGTGTCACGATCAGACACAATAGACACCGGCACACCATGATAACTCACAATATCTTAGATGAATAGATCCACTAATCTATCAGAGGAGTATGTCTCGCGGATCGGTAGGAAGTGAGCACTCTTCGTCAAGCAATCAACTATCACCCATATGGCATCATACCCTTTCACGGTACGCGGTAACTTCGTAATAAAGTCCATGGTGATATGCTCCCACTTCCACTTTGGGATATCCAACGGTTGGATCTTTCCATACGGCATCTGATGCTCGACCTTCACTTGCAAGCAAGTAAGGCACTTACTCACATACTCAGCTACATTGCGCTTCATACCCGGCCACCAATAATCTTTCTTCATATCTTGATACATCTTTGTAGCACCGGGATGAATAGAGTATCGAGTCTTATGAGCTTCGTCCATAATCCTCCCACGTAGATCCTCGTAACGAGGGATCCACATCCGTCCGAATCAGGTTCTAACACCAAGAGTTTTTTCACCTAATTCCGCAACCATACCTCTCATCCTTTCGGAGTTAAAATGATCTGCTTTCAATGCCTCGTCTTGAAACTCCTTGACCTGTTTCATCACATCAGAGGTCATAATAAACTGATAAACCTTCACCCGAATTGGCTCGGGTCTCTCCTTTCGGCTAAAGGCATCCGCCACTACGTTGGCCTTGCCCGGATGGTAATGGATCTCGCAATCATAATCCTTTATGAGCTCCAACCATCGCCTCTGCCTCATGTTCAGGTCCTTTTCCTCGAAGAAGTACTTCAAGCTCTTGTGGTCCGTAAAGATTGTGCACTTCGTTCTGTATAGGCAGTGCCTCTAAATCTTTAGTGCAAAGACCATAGCTGCTAACTCCAAGTCATGAGTAGGGTAATTCACCTCATGAACCGTCAATTGTCGGGATGCGTAGGCTATAACCTTTCCTTGCTGCATCAACACACAACCCAAACCAACCCTGAGAAAGAAGCGTCCGGATAGACCACTAAGTCCTCGCTTCCTTCGGGTAATGATAAAACTAGAGCTTGAGTCAACTTTGCCTTTAACTCCTCAAAAGCACTCTCTTGAGCTTGACTCCATACAAACTTCACATCCTTGCGGGTCAACTTAGTCAACGGAGAAGCTATCTTAGAGAAGTCTTGAATGAATCTCCTATAATATCCCGCCAACCCCAAGAAACTACGAATCTCGGATGGCGTCTTTGGAGACTTCCATTGCATCACCACTTCCACCTTTGCCGGGTCCACCATGATCCCTTCCAGATTCACCACATGACCCAAAAACTAAACTTTGCGCAACCAGAATGCGCAGTTGGAGAACTTGGCATACAACTTCTCTTTTCTCAACGTCTCTAACACTTCCCGAATGTGACCGGCATGCTCCGCCTCACTCTTCGAATAAATCAAGATATCATCGATAAACACAATCCCTGATTTATCCAACATCGGCCGACACACTCGATTCATCAGGTCCATAAAAGCAGCTGGCGTGTTGGTCAAACCAAAAGACATAACGAGAAACTCGTAGTGTCCATAACGTGTGCGAAAAGCTGTTTTAGGAATATCTTGCTCCTTTACCTTCAGCTGATGGTAACCAGATCGAAGGTCTATCCTCGAGAACCAATTGGCACCTTGGAGCTGATCAAACAGGTCATCAATCCTCGGCAATAGATACCAATTCTTCACCGTCAACTTGTTTAGCTCGCGGTAGTCTATGCACATCCTCATACTACCCTCCTTCTTCTTCACAAATAAGACCGGAGCACCCCAAGGAGAGATACTCGGTCTAATGAACCCTTTAGCAAGTAACTCCTGCAGTTGCTCCATCAACTCCTTCATCTCGGTCGGAGCCAACCGATACGGTGCCTTAGCAACAGGTTGAGCACCGGGTATCAAGTCAATCTGGAACTCAATCTCACGGTCCTGTGGCACACCTGGTAAATCTTCGGGAAACACATTTGAGAACTCACACACAACCGGTACATCCGATAGTTATGGTGTTGGCATATCTACATCCTTCATGTAGGCCAAGTAGGCACTACATCCACGCCTCATGCACTTTCCTGCCACCACCATTGAAATCACCTTCGGGATAGTCGTAACTCGATCACCGTAGATCGTCACCAAACTCCCGTCGGGTGCTGTCAGTCGAATCATCTTCTTACGACATATGATATTCGCCTCGTAGTCCACCAACCAATCCATTCCTAGGACTATGTCAAATCCGCCTAAGGTCATCACGAACAGTCTAGCTGGAAATTTATGACCCTCTAATTCTATATCACAGCCTTCTATCAGGTCAACAATCCTGGTAGACTTACCTATGGCAGTTTCTACATCAAAGGGCTCATCAATACTTCTACTACTAACAGGCAACTTAGCACAGAAAGCAGCAGAAATAAAACTCTTACTAGCACCTGAATCAAATAGCACAGAAGCAAGAGTTTGTTTACTAGAAACGTACCTGACACGACATCGGGGTCCGGACTAGCCTCCTCCTGAGTCATCGTGAATGCCCTGGTGCTTGCCCTCTGCCCCTCGGTCCCGGTCTTCTTCCCTGCCCCGGAACTCTCAGCCCTTGGCTTCTTGCATTCTCAACTCATGTGGCCCTTTCCACCACAGTTAAAACACCTTGCCACCTTGAAATCTCTTGCTATGTGGCCAGGATTTCCACACTTGAAGCACACGTTCAATCCCCACCTACACTCCCCAGTGTGCTCCTTCCCGCACTTGCCACACCTCTTCGACTCCGCACCGGATGTGACCACCCGCCGGTCATCCACCCGTGCATTCTTGTTGTTTACCGGGGCACCACCCTGACCAAACCTCTTCACATTCCAGTTTCGGTCACCACCGCCTTTCTTGCTCACCTCAGCCACCACCACTTCCCTCTCGTCGTACAGCCTTCCTGCCAGATCGACCACCGACCTAAACATACTTGGCCGAGCAGCGATCATATGCCTGCGAATATCCGCCGGTAAGCCCTGAATATACCTCTTGATCTTTCGCGACAGAGGTATCACCTGATCCGGCACCAGTCGTGCCATCTCATTAAACATGGTAGTATATTGCTGATGCGTCATGGTTCCTGCCTCCAGCTGCAGGAACTCCTTCTCAACCTTGTCGAGCTCCCAATGAGGACAGAACTCCTAGATCACCAGCTTCTTCAACTCTGGCCACCTCATTCTTCCAATTGCCCTACTACCCTCGGCTTGGACGATATTGTCCCATCAGCACAGAGCCAAGTCCACAAATGAATGAGTGGCAAACTTCACCTTCTGATCCTCCCGGCACTCGCTGATATCAAGTACAGCTTTCATCTCTCTCACCTACCGGTGAGCAGCAGCAGCAGTGCCATTTCCATCAAAAGTCGGGGGCTTCCATCTTTGAAATGCCCCATAGTTACATGTAACACCCGGAAAATTTTAAAAGACGAGAAAGAAAGAATAAATGTGCAGAAAATGGAAGAAATACAATTTAACCCAAGTTGAGGGGCTAAATGTGTCAAAAGGACAAAAAAGTATAAAAAGTTAGTGCATAAAGTGGGCATGGCCGCCCACACTTCCCTGCACACTTCTTTTCACCGTATTTTCTAGAGAGAGAAAGGAGAAGAGCTGAATTTTCGGACTTTGAAGAAAGAAGAAGGAGAATTCGAATTCCAGGTAAGAATTTGTTGTTTTAAGTTGTTCTTGGCCATCCTATGCCTTGGTTATATGCTTATGTGTGTATGTTGTGTTCGGGTGTGTGTTTTTGGTGGGTTTCTAGGTGTTTGAACTCATTTGCAAACGGGTTGAAGAAGTCATACTCAAAGGTTGTCAAAGGTGAGTTCTAGAACCCCCTTTTTACTTGTTTTAACTGATTTTGGGGTTGGAAACGCATGAATGTATGTTTTTATGAATGTGGGTTTTATACCCGTATGAATGTGTATGTGTGAATATGGGTGGGTTATGATTTGGGTGATTTATGATGTTATGATGATGCCATGTTCATATTATGATGCTTAGAATGCTAGAACTAAGCTTAGAACATGATGAATTGATGATTTGGGGCTGATTATGATGTTATTAGTATGTGTTGGTTGCCCATGCGCCCAACGATTGAATTTGCTTAAGTGTTGACCCATGCGCCCAAAACCCATGCTCCCAAATAGTATCCATGCACCTAGAATAGGCTGAGATTGACTAAGTGTTCCATGTGCCCAAACCTGCCCATGCGCCTAGGCAGTCATGCGCCTGCATAGTGCCCATGCGCCTAGAAATTTTGCCTGGAGACTAAGTGTTGGGTCATGCGCCCAAATAGTGCCCATGCCCCTGAAAGTTCCCCATGCGCCTAAGTGTTCCCATGCGCCCAGAAGGCCATGCGCCTGCATAGTGCTCATGCGCCTATGCCTTAGAATATTTTCTGAAATTTTGGGGAAAAGGTAAAGTGTAGGCTTTGACTTGGGAGGTTCCTTAGGGTGATGTAAGTTGACCTTATGATGTCATATGTGATGTGATGATGCTATGTATGGTATGGTTATGTTTATGTTATGTTCTTTATTATGTATATTATTTCTGTGGCTTTACGTGGTATGATTATGAAAGTAAATGGAAAGTATTATGTAACGTAAAGCGGAAGATAATGAAAAGAGGAACGTAAAGTATAAAAGAATGCATGCATTAATGAAGTAGGGCTAGGGCTGCTGAAATGGCACCCGAAGAGCCCGAGACACATCACACAGGAGGCGGTGATGAGAGTGCTAATCTGAGGACCACAGTGAAAGAGGCGGTCGTCGAGGGAGTTCAACAGGTCATGCAGACGATTCTGCCTTTTGTGGTGACTGAGGTGATTAGAGCGGCGAAGGAGGAGGCCGTAATTGAGGTGAACTAGAAGGGTGGTGGAGACCGGAACTGCAATGGAAAGCGGTTTGGATGTGGCGGTCCAAACAATAAGGCTGTGAGGGTGGATGACCGGCGTGTGGTCACATCCAGTGTGGGGATGAAGAGTTGCGGTAATTATGGGAAGAAGCATACAGGAGAGTGTAGGTGGGGATCAAACCTCTGTTTCAAATGTGGGAGGCCTGGTCATGCGGCAAAAGAGTGTGGGGTTATAAGGTGTTATAACTATGGTGGAAGGGGCCACACGAGTCGAGAATGCAAGAAGCCAAGGGCTGAGAGTTCCGGGGCGAAGAAAATAGCCAGGACTGAAGGGCAGAAAGCTAGCGCCAGGGCTTTCACGATGACCAGGGAGGAGGCTAGGACGGACCCCGATGTTGTGTCAGGTACGTTTCTAGTAAACCAAACTCTTGCTTCTGTGTTATTTGATTCAGGTGCTAGTAGGAGTTTTATTTCTGCTGCTTTCTATGCTAAGTTGCCTATTAGTAGTAGAAGTATTGATGAGCCCTTCGATGTAGAAACTGCCGTAGGTAAGTCTACCAGGATTGTTAATCTGATAGAAGGCTACGATATAGAATTAGAGGGTCATAAATTTCCTGCTAGACTGTTCGTGATGACCTTGGGCGGATTTGACGTAGTCCTAGGAATGGATTGGTTGGCGGACTACGAGGAGAATATCATATGTCGTAAGAAGATGATTCGACTGACAGCGCCCGACGGGTGTTTGGTGACGATCTACGGTGATCGAGTTACGAAGATTCCGAAAGTGATTTCGATGGCGGTGGCGGGAAGGCGTATGAGGTGTGGATGTAGTGCCTACCTGGCCTATGTGAAGGATGTGGATGCGTCAACACCACAACTGTCAGATGTACCGGTTGTGTGTGAATTCTCAGATGTGTTTCCCGAAGATTTACCAGGTGTGCCACCAGACCGTGAGATTGAGTTCCAGATTGACTTGATACCCGATGCTCAACCTGTTGCTAAGGCACCGTATCGGTTGGCTCCGACCGAGATGAAGGAATTGATGGAGCAACTGCAGGAGTTGCTTGATAAGGGGTTCATTAGACCGAGTATCTCTCCTTGTGGTGCTCCGGTTTTATTTGTGAAGAAGAAGGATGGTAGTATGAGGATGTGCATAGACTACCGCGAGCTGAACAAGTTGACGGTGAAGAATCGGTATCCATTGCCGAGGATTGATGATCTGTTTGATCAGCTCCAAGGTGCCAGTTGGTTCTCGAGGATAGACCTTCGATCTGGTTACCATCAGTTGAAGGTGAAGGAGCAAGATATTCCTAAAACAGCTTTTCGCACGCGTTATGGACACTACGAGTTTCTCGTTATGTCTTTTGGTTTGACCAACGCGCCAGCTGCTTTTATGGACCTGATGAATCGAGTGTGTCGGCCGATGTTGGATAAATCAGTGATTGTGTTTATCGATGATATCTTGATTTATTTGAAGAGTGAGGAGGAGCATGACGGTCATATTCGGGAGGTGATGGAGACATTGAGAAGGGAGAAGTTGTATGCCAAGTTCTCCAAGTGTGCATTCTGGTTGCGCGAAGTTTAGTTTTTGGGTCATGTAGTGAATCCCGAGGGGATGATGGTAGACCCGGCAAAGGTGGAAGCGGTGATGCAATGGAAGTCTCCAAAGACGCCATCCGAGATCTGTAGTTTCTTGGGGTTGGCGGGGTATTATAGGAGATTCATTCAAGACTTCTCTAAGATAGCTTCTCCATTGACCAAGTTGACTCGTAAAGATGTGAAGTTTGTATGGGGTCAAGATCAAGAGAATGCTTTTGAGGAGTCAACAATGAGGTTGACTCAAGCTCCAGTTTTATCATTACCCGAAGGAAGCGAGGACTTAGTGGTCTATTCGGATGCTTCTTACTCGGGGTTGGGTTGCGTGTTGATGCAGCGAGGAAAGGTGATAGCATACGTGTCTCAACAATTGAAAGTTCATGAGGTTAATTACCCTACTCATGACTTGGAGTTAGCAGCTATGGTCTTTGCACTAAAGGTTTGGAGGCATTACCTATATGGAACGAAGTGCACAATCTTCACAGACCATAAGAGCTTGAAGTACCTCTTCGAGAAAAAGGACCTGAACATGAGGTAGAGGCGTTGGTTGGAGCACATAAAGGATTATGATTGCGAGATCCATTACCATCCGGGCAAGGCCAACGTAGTGGCGGATGCCCTCAGTCGAAAAGAGAGACCCGAGCCGATTCGGGTGAAGGCTTATCAGTTGATTATGACCTATGATGTGATGAAGCAGGTCAAGGAGTTTCAAGACTAGGCATTGAAAAAAGATCGTCTTAACTCCGAAAGGATGAAAGGTATGGTTGCGGAATTGGGTGAAAACACTCTTGGTGTTAGAACCCGATTCGGAAGGACGTGGATTCCTCGTTATGGGGATCTACGTGGGAAGATAATGGACGAAGCTCATAAGACTCGATACTCCATTCATCCCAGTGTTACAAAGATGTATCAAGATATGAAGAAAGATTATTGGTGGCCGGGTATGAAGCGCGATGTAGCTGAGTATGTGAGTAAGTGTCTTGCTTGCAAGTGAAGGCCGAGCATCAGAAGCCGTACAGGAAGATCCAACCGTTGGATATACCGGAGTGGAAGTGGGAGCATATCACCATGGACTTTATCACGAAGCTACCGCGTACCGTGAGAGGGTATGACGCCATATGGGTGATAGTTGATCATTTAACAAAGAGTGCCCACTTTCTACCGATTCGCGAGACGTACTCCTCTGAAAGATTAGCGGATCTATTCATCAAAGAGATTGTAACTCGTCATCGTGTGCCGGTGTCTATTGTTTCTGATCGTGACACTCGGTTTACATCTAAATTTTAGAAGAAGTTCCATGATGCGATGGGGACGAGGTTACACATTAGCACAGCATATCATCCTTAGACGGATGGTCAGTCGGAAAGGACTATTCAGACGCTAGAAGATATGCTTGGGGCATGTGTCATTGACTTTGGAGGAAGTTGGGATGACCACTTACCGTTAGCTGAGTTCTCGTATAATAATAGTTATCTTGCCAGTATTGGTATGCCCCCTTATGAGATGCTATACGGTAGGAGATGTAGAACACCCGTTTGTTGGGGTGATATTGGTCAGAAGGAGTTAGGAAGTATTGAGGTGATTGAGGCTACGACTGAGAAGCTTGAAAAGATCAAAGCCTTTATGAAGGCAGCCAAAGATAGGCAGAAGTCGTATGCCGATAAGAGACATAGACCGATTGAGTTCAAGGTGGGTGACAGAGTTATGTTGAAGGTCTCACCATGGAAAGGTATCATTCGGTTCAGAAAGTGGGGCAAGTAGAGCCCGAGATACATAAGGCCTTTCCGAATAATTGCTCGAGTAGGAGAGGTGGCCTATAGGTTGGAGTTACCCAATGAGTTAAGTGGAATTCACCCTACATTCCATGTATCGCATCTGCGGAAGTGTTTAGCTGACGAAGATATGGTTGTACCACTGGAAGATATTGAAGTTGATGAAAGGCTCAATTATGTGGAGCAACCAGTGGCAATCATTGATCGCAAGGAGAAAAGGTTAAGGAATAAAGTGGTTCCCCTTGTGCGTGTACAGTGGAAGCACAGGAAGGGATCTGAGTCTACGTAGGAGACTGAAGAAGAGATGAGGCAGTATTAATCACATCTGTTTGAGGAATAACAGGTTTCAGGGATGAAACCTATATAAGGGGGGTGGACTTGTAACACCCGAAAAATTTTAAAAGACGAGAAAGAAAGAATAAATGTGCAGAAAAAGGAAGAAACACAATTTAACCCAAGTTGAGGGGCTAAATGTGTCAAAAGGACAAAAAAGTATAAAAAGTTGGTGTATAAAGTGGGCATGGCTGCCCACACTTCCCTGCACACTTCTTTTCACCGGATTTTCTAGGGAGAGAAAGGAGAAGAGCTGAATTTTCGGACTTTGAAGAAAGAAGAAGGAGAATTTGAATTCCAGGTAAGAATTCGTTGTTTTAAGTTGTTCTTGGCCAGCCTATGCCTTGGTTATATGCTTATGTGTGTATGTTGTGTTCGGGTGTGTGTTTGGTGGGGTTCTAGGTGTTTGAACTCATTTGCAAACGGGTTGAAGAAGTCATACTCGAAGGTTGTCAAAGGTGAGTTCTAGAACCCCCTTTTTACTTGTTTTAACTGATTTTGGGGCTGGAAATGCATGTATGTATGTTTTTATGAATGTGGGTTTTATACCCGTATGAATGTGTATATGTGAATGTGGGTGGGTTATGATTTGGGTTATTTATGATGTTATGATGATGCCATGTTCATATTATGATGCTTAGAATGCTAGAACTAAGCTTAGAACATGATGAATTGATGACTTGGGGCTGATTATGATGTTATTAGTATGTGTTGGTTGCCCATGCGCCCAACGGTTGAATTTGCTTAAGTGTCGCCCCATGCGCCCAAAACCCATGCGCCCAAATAATATCCATGTGCCTAGAATAGGCTGAGGTTAACTAAGTGTTCCAGGCACCCAAAACTGCCCATGCGCCTAGGCTCTCATGCGCCTGCATAGTGCCCATGCGCCTAGAAATTTGCCCAGGAGACTAAGTGTTGGGTCATGCGCCCAAATAGTGCCAATGCGCCTGAGAGTTCCCCATGCGCCTAAGTGTTCCCATGCGCCCAGAAGGCCATGCGCCTGCATAGTGCTCATGCGCCTATGCCTTAAAATATTTTCTGAAATTTTGGGGAAAAGGTAAAGTGTAGGCTTTGACTTGGGAGGTTCCCGGGGGTGATGTAAGTTGACCTTATGATGTCATATGTGATGTGATGATGCTATGTATGGTATGGTTATATTCATGTTATGTTCCTTATTATGTATATTATTTTCGTGGCTTTACGTGGTATGATTATTAAAGTAAATGGAAAGTATTATGTAACGTAAAGCGGAAGATAGTGAAAAGTGGAACGTAAAGTATGAAAGAATGCATGCATTCATTCATTCCTTACATTCCCTTTTTCATTATCTTTCGCTTTACGTTACATAATACTTTCCATTTACTTTTTATAATTATACCACGTAAAGCCATGGAAAATAAACATACATAATAAGGAACATAACTTAAACATAACCATACCATACATAGCATCATCACATCACATATGACATCATAAGTCAACTTACATTACCCCCGAGAACATCCCAAGTCAAAGCCTACACTTTACATTTTCCCCAAAATTTCTGAAAATATTCTAAGGCATAGGCGCATGAGCACTATGGAGGCGCATGAGCACTATGCAGGCGCATGAGCACTATGCAGGTGCATGACCTTTCAGGCGCATGGGAACACTTAGGCGCATGGGGAACTTTCAGGCGCATGGGCACTATTTGGGCGCATGGGCACTATTTGGGCGCATGGACATTTAGCCAAATTCAGCCTGTTCTAGGCGCATGGATACTATTCGGGCGCATGGGTTTTGGGCGCATGGGGGACACTTAGGCAAATTCAACCGTTGGGCGCATAGGCCAAATCCAAGCGCATGGGCAACCAACACATACTAATAACATCATAATCAGTCCCAAATCATCAATTTATCATGTTTTAACTTAGTTCTAGCATTCTAAGCATCATAATATGAACATGGCATCATCATAACATCATAAATCACCCAAATCATAACCCACCCACATTCAGACATACACATTCATATGGGTATAAAACCCACAATCATAAAAACACATACACATACATTTCCAGCCCCAAAATCAGTTAAAACATGTAAAAAAGAGGTTCTAGAACTCACTTTAGCAGCCCTCGAGTATGACTTCCTTCAACCCGTTTGCAAATGAGTTCAAACACCTAGAAACCCACCAAAAACACACACCCGAACACAACAAAACACACATAAGCATATAACCAAGGCATAGGCTGGCCAAGAACAACTTAAAACCAAGAATGCTTACCTTGAATTTGGTTTCTTGTTCTTCCTTCTTCAAAATCCGAACTTTGCTCTTTCTCTCTCTACAATCCGAATGAAAAGAAAAAAATGCAGAGAGGTGTGGGCGACCATCACCTTTTTGCACCCACTTTTATTCTTTTTGTCCTTGTGATACATTTAGCCCCTCAACTTGGGTTAAATTGTGTTTTCTTTCTTTTTCTGCACATTTATTCTTTATTTCTCGTCTTTTAAAATTTTCCGGGTGTTACAATATGAATCATACATATCTCAATATAATCACATAAAATCATAGAGAGGAAACAATATCACATTGATGACTTGTTATTATATGAGCTTATGGTTATAGTCTAGGCATTTACTAATAATACCTAATTCTCTATAACCAATGGCTCTGATACCAAGCTGTCACATCCTGACGGAAGCGTGAAATGATTGATGTGACTTATAGGTTCGGAACGCATTGATTACAGATACATGTAATCATAACAAGTATTTAAACATAACATTAAGTCATTCATTCACAGATATTATCGGGTTACATACAGAGTATACAGATACAAAATTTGTCAACATATTGACTTTTACGAAATGTATTGTAACCCTATTACATAATAACAGTAACCGCTTCTAATCTTCAGTAATAGTGGATATGCACGTCCACTGATATGCTGAGATCATTCAAATTCACGGTTACCTTCACACACAACTTTCCGATAACTTCATACCAACCATTATACACATCAAACGAAAGCACAATGCTATAAGTCATTTTTATTTACCTGAAAAAGCTTACTCAAAACAGTCAACGTAATGTTGGTGAGAACATAGGTTTAATGACTAAACAAAATATTTTGATGCAACATAAATAAGACTACAACCAAACCTACTTATATGCCAGGTAATTTATAACTGTCATAATACAAATCACAAAATCAGATAATATAGCATCACAACACTCATCCTGTTGGTGCAGGAAATATTTCCTAAGTAGAGCTACCTATATTATCAGACGGTTCCTCATCCGAATTAATGGTTGCAACTTACGGCATAATGACAGTATATCTCAAAAATATCTTATTTAAAATTTGCATCAAACCAAAAACAGTATGCGTTTTCCCCCAAAATTATAGATGTGAAAATCGGGCTATGAAACTCACCTTAATTCCAGCAATATCCTATAAAAATTAATTTATAGGTTAGAAATAAATAATTTTATTTCTTTAAAATTTTCAGCACTTCAAATTATAACAAATAAGACATAATTATAACAATCACTCAAAAATTCATCAAAATTCATCAAAGGTAAGATCTAAATTTCAGGTTATCATACAAATAATTTCAGCAAATAATCTTTAAAAATCGTTTTTCTAGAATTTTTTTATAATATTTCCATAAAATAGCAGAACTAGTTACAGACCTCTAAAAATATTGAAATTTTTATAGAAGATTATATACTATATTTAAATTGTCTCATAAATTTTTCATGATTTTTCACATTGTTTAATTATTTATTTCTATTTTCTTCATATTATATTTTCAAAAATACATAACATAAACATTTTAACGAATTAAATCAAGAAATTTATTCTGAAAATATAACTTAATGTAGAGATCAATATAAATTTTTCCCAGATTTTTATCACCTTTAAATATTTTATTAAGCATTTTCTTCTATTTTTCATAAATAAATCATATAAATTAATATAACAAATAATAATTTCCCATAATTTCCAGATTATTATTTTTAATAATTTCTGATAAATTTATTATTTTTATTCCCACCATCATAGTCATTTAATTATTTAACTCATTTTACTTAATGTTTCAAGAATCAATCTTTATTTCTTATTTTCAAAAATCTGTGATTATCATGAGTCTTTTTAAATTTTTAGTTTAAGAACTCTTTGTTACTTTTTTTGATGAAAATCAAATATTATAGATGTTTGGGAATAGTTTTGATGTTTATATTTATCAAACTAGTTACATACGTATGTGTAACACATGTGTAATCTCTTGTTTTAACATGGTTGGTAAAAATAAAAAACCTTTTAAATGGATGAAAGAAAGGCTGAGAATGATTGAAGATAGCTTCCAACTTCTTAGGATCCAAGGTGTTCTTGCTCTTGAGAATGTCTTCCAAGCACTTGATGTTTAAAACTTCAAAAGATTTTGTGTTTGTATGAGATGAGAACCGAGAGTCTTGAGGGCGGTTAGTGTGTGTTGTGTTTGAGAGAATTGAAGGAAATATGATAATATTTTAAGAGTGTAAGAAGAAGATTTGTTTCAAAGGTTTCGGAAGTTTAATATACCGAAGGTTTAGGTGTTTAAAAGGTGTTGAAAGTGGCGGTTGTACACATGGGTTAGCTGAGTTTGATAACTAATATCCTTAGTAATAATGTTTGCTAGATGATGTGTCATCATAAGAAATAAGCTTGGAGTACATGGCAATAATGGGATTGGCCGAAAGTTTCATTAGAAAGGGTCTAGGGATTGCCACATCTTAGTAGTCATGATGGTGGTTATGTGGCATATTTAGGAGAGTGCTTAGTGTCTTCTAAATGGTGATGAAGCATGTGAACTGAGTGGAGATGTGGTGCTTGATTCAGCCGAGACTTTGGACAACAAAGACTTAGTAATGATGACTAGTAGGTTATGAGGCATTCTAAGAAGGTAGCTTTAGTTGTTAACTTGATGATGGACTTGAAGATCGACCGAGAATATGAATTTGTAGTCATCATTAGCTTGATGTGTCATTATAGAAAGTTGGCTTAGTGTCCTAAGTAATTATGAAGGGGTCGGCCGAATGCTTAAGGGTATGCCACCTATCACTTAATAATGATAGTGGTTTATGTGGCAATTTAAGGAGGTGATTAGTGTCCTCAAGTTGATGATAAGACATGTGAATCAAGTGAGGTGTGGTGGTGATGATGCATGACCGAGAATGATAACTAAATGTTTATGAAATTTGGTGGCTAAGGTGGTGGTGATGTTAGTGGCCGTAGGTTTCTTTAAAATAGTTTTAATGAGATGTAATTTAGTTATGTGTCCAAAGGTTAAATGTATCAAGTGTCCAGCTTAGATGGTCGATTAGTGTAGTGTTTGATGTTTAAATTGTGTCTAGTGTTGTTGATTAAGGTAAGATGATTTAAGAGATTGTCTTTAGTCTTGAGATGTTAAAGTGAAGTTATTGTTTAATCTTGTTGAAATCTTAGATCATCATATAATAATTAAGTGTATGATACATATATAAAATCACATAGCTTAGTATCTAAACACCTTACCAGATCATAACATAGATGCATATAGATAACATTATACAATATTCACATATATTATACATGTTAAAACACATATAGTTACAAAATTAAATCACAAAAATTAAGTCTCATAAGGTACCTTAGAAATATGCATAATTATATATAAGATTTAATCAAAATAAAATCTTAATATCAAAGCTCCTAACCTTAATTTTCAGGGTCATCACAGGTTATAAGGTATGGGACTTCAAATCGATGGATTGAATGAGACCCATGTAACTGTCGATGCCATTAAAGGAGTAAGATCTACGGCCAATGCAATGAAGGCGGCATTGAGGCAATAATGATGCATTGAAGCGGCGGTAAAGGGGAGAGGATGACAAACGGCAACGGGCGAAGGGGAAGAGGCGCGTCTTACACATAATAGTGAAATTCCAATTTTGCCCATCTAATATGCTTTATACAGTAATAAAGATATGTATAAGTTGAAGGATTGGTTGACAATGGTCTCGTAAGAAATGATTAAGTAGAATTATTGGATGGATGATGTTGTTGAACATAATATCATAGAAAGATGATTAAGTTGGAACATTGGATTAATAACGTCATCGGTTATAACCATGGTAGAAAGATGAGTAGTAGGAAAGTTGATGGATGGTAACATTGGTTACAAACCACGAAGGACAAATAGGATTACAGGATGAAAAATGATTGATCAATGCCAAATTATAAACACTACATTGAACGAGTAGATTAAGATAACAAAATAGGTGGAAAACTAGAAACCATGATTAAGACCATACCTAAGACAAACAGAGTGTTTGACAAGTAAACTTGATTAAAAATGACATTAAAACTCCAAGATCTTTATAAGATAAACTTGTATAAACTAAAAAATAATATATTTTCCGGGAAATTTATGACTTGCAAAATATATATATATGTATATATATTTAAATAACAACTCAAATTGACGGGTATAAAAATCTAGTTGATATATTCCGTAAAGTTTACCATAAGATGGTGTCGACTCTACCAAAGGAATGTACATTTCATTAATCAAATAATTTTGACAGCTTTAAGAACTTATTCTATAAAGAAAAAAATAAGATTTTTGGAATAAAAAGAAAATTTAATTATTTATAAAAAGTTGGTGAAAGTCTTAAGTAAATCTCTATAACCGGTAAATATTCAATTAGGACTTCGTGTTTTTATAACATAAATCATTAGATTGAGAAAATATAATAGTTTTCATGAGAAATAAATATAGGGTTAAGAATGGACTGGTGATATTATTAGATGCCTAGTTGGTTAAGAGTTACGTGTTGAATTTTGATATTAGTTGATAAGATAAGTAGATTAGGTCTTATTTCCTTTAAGAAAGATATAGAGTAAATAATAAACTCCTATAAAAATATCAACGAGTTTCTTTAAAGCTTTGTGTAATAGTTTTAAATACGTTTTTACCCTTAAAACTAAATAAGTTGGGTGAACAACATTCTCATGAGCATGTTTTTTGATTATTAATAAAATATTTCACGTTTAGGATCTTGATAGATCGGTGCGAGACGTTCTTGATCTGTTGTTTGATCGTGTTTGAAGGTGAGTTCTTCGGACCCATTAAAGTTTTTTTATTTAAACTATTTGGGGGAAAAGCATGATTTTATAGTATGATGGGTAAACGGGATTAAATATAATGTTATGAAGGTATAAGCTGGGTCAATGGTATATGTGTATACTGTTAAGCCTCTAAATTCCCCATAATTATTAACCTCGGGGAGGCCACAGACTTATATTCATAGATCTATAAGGGTTAGAAGGGCCCGCTCTTGCGACCAGTTGCACTGGTCAGGTTATAGCGAGGGAGTTTATCTCTTTGGACTGTTGTGGGGCAACGACGTTTTTCTTGGCTTGATTATGGACTTATGACCTAAGTTAATCATAGTACCCGGCTAGTCTATGATAATTATATTATATCTCGTGTACATCATATTGTTTCAAAATCTGAATGTTTGTAAGCTTAAAACCCGAATGCTCACCAACTTTATGATGACTAGTTATTCGTCATGTTTTTCAGGGTTGTAGGTACGCTCTTTTAGGAAATAATAGAAATGTGTTTTGGAAGGTCAAACGTGTTGGTTGACTACTGTTTGAGAACTTTAAATGAAACTTGTCATTTCTATAACTAAACTAGCTTGTTGTAGCTAATTTTGAATTTAACACTGTTTTAAGCTACAAATATGAAAAAAAAACTATTTACTAGTAGTCAACTTGTTAATTTTTAACGTTTGACTATGATCGTTGGAATAATTCCAACTTCCGTTATCACCACGTCACGTGACATTCCGCTGTGATTTTCGGGGTGTGACATCACGTTTGTTTGTTATTTTGAGTTAAATTACAAAATGTTAAAAGAATTTATTTGTTATATTTTGGTTCTTGCTTGTTACTAGTTTTTAAATAAATTAATTATCCATAGTTGAAGTGGAAGCATGTGGATTTGAGCTGGTGGTGATGTTATCCACGTGCATCATCAATTTGCTGATATACCTACTTTCTTTCACACTAAATCTTGCAAATGTACGATTGGGTTTGTATAAGTTACATATTGGATTTACAACCAAAGTATGTCACCTGCTTTTTTGTATTGGTTAACATAATTTTTTTTAACTTTCATATTATATATATTTATTTTTCTTACTATTACTACTATTTATCATTATTGAATGTCAACATCTAGTAGAACACTAATTACTTAATTTTTATATTTTGCTACTATTTGTTATCACAGTGATACATAATTTATTTTTGTTGGTTTTTATCTATATTTCTTCAATGTAATTCTCTGTCAATAATTACAATATGATGTACTTATTATAAGTATTAGGATTAGCATTCAAATTAACATGATATAATTTACTGTAAGTAATTTACAATATGATGTAATTATATGTACTTTATTCTAACAAGTTATAATGTTTCCGATATTTATAGATTTAAGTATGGATTTACGTTTAGTTCTGATTATTATGTTGTAATTCAATGTATGTAATTACAAATATGTTGTAATTCAATGCTAATATGTTGTAATTCAATGTAAATAATAAACATGATGCAATTCTTTGTAGCTAAGTGTTTTCGTTACATTAACTTTATTTGCGACAAACTATTATGTTGTTGTTGTTTATATATTTGAGTATGTTTTACTGTTTAATTCTGGGTTTTTCTGTTATTTATACACTATGTTTTATCATTGTAATTCTGAAATTTAAATATTTTTTAGGTTTATGCATTATGTAGTTTACATGAAGGAGGATGGTAACGATTATTCATCCGGTCAGATTTATTTAATGTTTGGGTTTGTATTTGAAAAGGGATTTGAACCTATTATATTATGTTTTATTTTTGTTGGTTTTTATATATGTATCTTGATGTAATCCACTGTAATTAATTTCAATATAATATAAATTACCATAAGTATATTTTTGTCCATAAAAAAATTACAAAATTCTTTAAGGCTATATTGGAATTAAAGAGAAAAATGAGATGAGTATAATGGTGTAATTTTTATAAAAATTAATAATATATAAAAAGGTCATAAAGGTTCTAAAAATAAAGGGGGTAAACTTTTTAAACAAAAGAAGAAAAATAGAGGGGAATAGGTTAGGGACACATATCAAAATTGTAGATAATCTAAATTTTGATGGGGTAAGTTAAATGACTCTTATATCTTTTTCTAGTAAAATAAGCAAAAGAAAAAAGTGGTAAGATCTTATCCATTGAATTTTTGATCAATGGTATAAAAATAAAATAAAGGGTTCTTACAATAAGGTAGGGTTTTTATTTGAACATTACCTTATATATACATATATATACATATATATACATATATATATATATATAGATATAAACATATATATATATATATATACACACATATATACGTATATATATACACATAAATACACATATACATACGTATATATAAATATATATACACATATATATTTATATATACGTATATATATACACATAAATACACATATACATACGTATGTATATATACACATATATATACACCTGAATACACATATATATACATATATATAAATATATATACATATATATATATATATATACATATATACATAGGATCTGCATCATATGTTAACCCACTTTAAACACATTAACTCAATAACCCTTTTTAGTCGATGAAATTGTGCCAACTTATCAATCCCTATATAATTACCGATGGAGATTATTGTCTTTTAACTCCTGTACTTTTGACATCACCATTACCCTTGTCAGCCATATTTTTTGGTCTTTTCGTACTTTTTTAAAGTAAATCTTCAACCATTTTATCATCTTCTTTTAACAAAAGACATTTTTTTTAAATATCATTTTTCATATAACTAGTAAATAATCTTACTAATAAATAATAGTTATCATGCACCATATTTTTTGTTTACGCAGAAGGTTCTTTTATAGTTTTACATTATCAATAAATATCCTTAATATATTTCAAAATATCCTTTTTAAAGGTTTTTTCTAAATTTTCCGCTTAAATTAATTTTTAAAAATTACAAAGGCACAACATGCGAGGAATAATAATGTTTTCTATCAACGTCTCAATCTCCAATACATTAATGACATCGTCAAAACAAGTGTGACGATGTTCGCAAACACGCTGGCACACGTGGCATTGCCATAGCATGCTGGTTACGTTTTTCTTTTAGTAAATTTTAATTTTTTTACATTTTTTATTTAAAACTCTTCTTTTTAGTAAGATTGCCACAACGTGCGAGATACAATATTGTTTTATATTTACGTTTCAAGCTTCTATCGTAAAGTCATTGCCACAGAGTAACAATATTTGCAAACGTGCCACTACGTGCGTTCGAACCGTCACGTGCGGGTTATGTTTCGCTTTAAATCTTAGTTAGAGAGTAAAAATTCGTTGTATCACGCGTGTCAAAAAACTCGTTATCTTTCAAACAGTGAATGTAAAAGGAAGAAGTTAAACTACATATTTCTTATTACGTATAATTTTTTTACAATTCTCCTTCAAACAATGAATGTAAAAAGCAACACTAATGTTGTTGATGAATCCAAGGTGTATACCACTCATATGAACAACAAGTTAGATTATGTAAACAAGTTAAGTTAAACTAATTTTTTTCTCAAATTAGTTTTCAATTTTTCATCTTATATATAATACTTCTTTTATTAAACTATTTAATTTCATAAAGTAGGTGTTATTATTTATTTATGTCGAGTAATTAATACATATTAAATTATATAACAACAAAGGTGTGTATTTGCACCATTATAATGTAACTATAACCTGCTTCTTACGTATTTGACTTGTAACAAGTTCTTGAACGCACTTACATTAGTGTAAAGTTTCATATTTCGTATTTTACATGTTTTGGTTAAGTTATATCATGGTAATACATTTTTATACTAATTTTTTTAATGTTATAGTGTTGACATCCTTTTTTGTTTGTTTCATTTATGTTTAGGTAATCAGTTTTATGCTAATTCTTTTCAAGGAGGATAAAAAGCCTATCGATGGAATGCTTTTAAATAAGTGGGACGAAGCTGTGAAGAGATATGAGCCCTATGCGAATATTTATGCATTTAGATTCTGTTTAGGTGGATATAAGCATATAGAAGCGCCAGATTACACATATGAGTCTTGGCAATGTGCTTTGTGGTGTTTTTGTAAAGGTTAATTCTTGTTACACCAATCTAATATAACATTGCATTATGTACATTAGTTTGCACCGATTAATCATCTTGTTTACTTTGTAGGTTCGCTTTTCACATGCTTGATAAATTTAAATATAATATTTCTTTTTAGTTCCTCAAACTAGTTGTAATTTTCCATCTTTTTTATAATGTTTTTGTAAACACTGCTTCTGTTTACACTAGTGTAATATAACATTTATATTATTTACAGTAGTGTAATATGAAAAGAACATCTTTACACGTTAAGACTATATTACACTAATGTGAAAGTATATTACCCAATATAAGTATATATTACACCAATGTAAACCATAATACACCAATGCAATATTATTGTATTGTTTATGATAATTTGTATTGCACTGATTACATTAGTGTAATTTTACATAATTTTTACTAAAGTTTTGAAATTACATAACTTCTACTGTAATGTTAGTGTAACATTACTAAAGTTATAGTGTAATTTTTACTTATGATATGTAACACCCGAAAACTTGGTCAAATAAATAGAAAAGAAAAGTATATAGAAGAAATAAAAGAAGGGGCAAAGATGAGGGGTGTAAAGTGTAAAAGTACACCAAAAAGTCAAAAATATGTATATAAGGGGCATGGTCGCCCATGCTCTTTCCTGTTGCTGCTGCTATCAAAGAAAAGAAAAGAAGAAAGAGCTAAAAAACCCTTGTTTCTCTCGGTTGTGAAGAAGAAAGGTTGTATTCTTCGAAGGTTAGTGTGTTTATATGTTAATTGGTTCGGTTTCTTTGTGGTTTCACCCTTAGAAACCGATTATTAAGTGTTTTGGTGTTTTGGTGCTTGTTTATGCTTGTTTTTAGGTGTTTGAACTCTAGTGCAGGCAAGTTTGGAGGAGTGTTACTTGTTTGCTGCTATAGGTGAGTCCTAGACCCCGTATTTCTTGTGTTTTAAAGGTATTTGGGGCTGAAAATGCATCAAAATGGTTTTCAAGGCTTCATTTAGGGAGCCATATGTATGTATATATGTGTATGCTCATGTTTTATGTTGTTTATGTGTTGGGTATGCTTAGAATAGTTTGTTTAAGCTTTGAATAGGTGATGAAACAGATCCGGGTTGATTCTGAAATGTAGAAATGCATAACTGGTTGCCATGCGCCCAAATAGGGCCCATGCGCCTAGGAATATAGCATGAAGCTGCCTAAGTACAGGCCATGCGCCCAAATAGGGCCCATGCTCTTGGAGATTTCCATAGAAAATCCTAAGTGGGGGTTCATGCGCCCCAATAGTGTCCATGCGCCCGAAACTTTTGCCTGATAAGCCAAGTATAATCTCATGCGCCCGAAAAGTGTCATGCGCCCAAAACTTTACTCAGGTGACTAAGTGTAGTCTCGTTCGCCTAAAAGGTTCATGCGCCTAAAATCTTAGGAAAATGTCTAAGTATAAGTCTCATGCGCCCAAATAGTAATAATGCCCCTAAGCAGCGCTCATGCGCCTGCATAGTTCCCATGCACCTGAAATACTTAGAAAATTTTCTGGAATTTTGGAGAAATCAGAATCTTAGGGTTTGACTTTGGGTTGACCTGCTGATATTATTTGACTATTTTATTCATGCTTTATGGTTGTTCTTTTGTTCTCTGTTACTATATTTTTGTGTGACTTTACGTGGGTTGCTTATGCTCGTAAAGTAATATTATTAATCAAGTGAAAGATTAATATTAACGAAAAGTGGAACATAAAGAACGAATGAAAGTCTTGCAAGCAAGGTTGAGGTGAGTGACTGTGTTGTCACAAAAGACTTGTATGCCAAAGTTTAGGTGAGTGACTGTGTTGTCACAAAAGACTCGTAAGCCAAGGTTGAGGTGAGTGACTATGTTGTTATGCTGTCACAAAAGACTTGTATGCCAAGGTTGAGGTGAGTGACTGTGTTGTCATAAAAGACTCGTAAGGGATTTAATCCATGAGATTGACCCGAGTCCTTGTCGCGTACCCCGGTACCGTATCGGTCTTCGAGCATGAGTCGGGGGTATTGCATGGGACAGGACCCAGATAAAAGTAAAAGATAATACGAAATGAACAATGGAGAAGTTAATAATAAAGGTTATCAATGTGTATGTATGATGTGTGGTCATACGAAAGAAATGTACAGTGGTTCAAAGGGTATTTTCATATACAACTCCTATAAGGTATTTTATTGTTTTAAACCTAGAACTCACTCAGCAACGCTGACTTTTATGCATTTTCAGTTGGCAGGTAAATATTGCTGAGGATGTCACTCTGGAAGGCTACTTGTCGGGGCAAGACTGGCATCCGTTCTTGATTAATAACATTGTTGTTTTTGTAATGCATTCTAATGATCTTTTGTAACTGGTAACAAACATACATGTATTGCTTAGTAATAGAATTTATTAATTAATGAATGGTTTTTGTTGTTGAATTCCGCTGCAATATTTACTGAATTTTGTAATGATTTTATTTAATTATGTTGTGACTGACCAACTATGAGGTCTCCGTGAACGGGGCCTTACAAGTTGGTATCAGAGCCAGAGTTTAAGAGAAATAAGTAAATACTTTCAAAAACCTAAACTTAAACTGAGAATAGGATGAATGGAGGGATGCCAGCCTGAGTAGCTATGTGCCTTCAGGTATTTCTTTTCATAATGTTAACCGGCTTTATGTGCGTGTGCTATTTGATTTATGTGGCTTTAGTAGATTTGAATACTAATGTAGTCAGGATAGGAAATGCTCGGGGGATGAAGGGTAAAGTAAATGGCTAATCACAACTGGCCACTGTAATTAGGGACTTACTATACTTAACATAAACTGAGCTATTACCTTGAATGATCGTGTTGGTGTTTGAATCTTATAGTATTAGAGGATGGCTGGGGGTAGATTATCGAAAGCTTCTCATGGTGGAACGCGGGGCGTTCATGGTAGGCCACGTAGTTCAAGGAACAAGACCAAGACCGCAGAGACGGCTCCTGCTGAGCCTGAGCTTCATCACCCGGAGGGAGTGCAGAGATGGCTCCTGCTGAGCCTGAGCTTCATCACCCGAAGGGAGTGGATGAGAGTGCGAATCTGAGAGCCTCGGTGAAGGAGGTAGTGGTGGAGGAGGTGCACCAAGTCATGCAGATGATCCTACCGTCTGTCGTGACTGAAGTGATCCGAGCTATTAGGGAGGACGAAAGGAAAGTGCAGGAGGAGGAGAGGAGGACGCCTGCTGGAAGAAGGGGTAATGTGGGGAATCACGAAGATGAGGAGCTGAATATTAGAGGGGGAGCCTCCAGTGATGAGGAGGAAGTGGTTGTGCGGGAAACCGCAAGGGGATGCAGCTATGGGGCATTCCAAAGGTGTAAACCCCCTACTTTCGATGGCAATGGAGATGCTGTTGCTGCTCACCACTGGGTGAGGGAGATGGAGGCAGTATTGGAGATCAGTGAGTGTCGGGAGGCCAAAAGGTGAAGTTCGCCACTCACTCCTTTGTCGACACGGCGTTGTCTTGGTGGGACAACCTCATCTAGGATGAGGACAACCGGGCCATTGGAAGGATGAGGTGGGGAGAACTGAAAAAGTTGGTGATCGAGGAGTTCTGTCCTCATCGGGAACTTGACAAGATTGAGAGGGAATTGCTACAGCTAGAGGCGGGCACTATGACTCGCCAGCAATACACCACCAAATTCAACGAGATGGCGAGGTTGGTGCCCGATCAGGTTACACCAGCATCAAGGAAGATTAAGCGGTATAGTCAGGGGTTGTCAGCTGACATTCGCAAGCACTTGATTACTGCCCGGCCAAGCACTTTCAGGTCGGTAGTGGATTTGGCGGGGATGTTGTATGATGAAAGGGAAGTAACGGTGGTGGAGGTGAAGAAGACAGATGGTGGTGGTAATAACCGGAGAGGAAAGAGATTTGGGCGTGGAGGTTTCACCCCAAATAATAAGAGGATGAGGGTGGATGACCGCAGGGCGGTGTCATCCGGCTCTGGGGTGAAGAAGCGCAACCGATATGGTAAGGAGCACACTGGGGAATGCATGAGGGGAATGACTGTGTGCTTCAAGTGTGGGAAGCCCGATCATATAGCTAGGGATTGTAAGGTGGCGAAGTGCTATAACTGTGGCAGGACTGGCCACAGGTACCACGAGTGCAGGAGGTCGAGAGCTGAGAGCTCCGGGGCCAAGAAGGGGACTGAAGAAGGTGAACAGAGGGCAAGAGCTAGAGCCTTCACGATGACCCGAGAGGAAGCCCAGGTAGACCCCGACGTCGTGTCAGGTATGTGTCTAGTAAACCAAACTCGTGCCTCTGTATTATTTGATTCTGGTGCTAGTAGGAGTTTCATTTTTGCTGCTTTCTGTGCTAAGTTACCTATTAGTAGTAGAAGTATTGATGAGCCTTTTGACGTAGAAACTGCTATTGGTAAGTGTACCAGAATCTCTGATATTATAGAAAGATGCGACATAGAACTAGAAGGCCATAGGTTCTCTGCTAAACTATACGTGATGCCCCTAGGCGGATTTGATGTAGTACTAGGAATGGATTGGTTAGTAGCCTATGAGGCAAACATTGTGTGTCGCAAGAAGATGATTCGATTAGTTGCGCACGATGGGAGTTCGGTAATAGTTTTTGGTGATCGCGTTACAACGGCTCTGAGGGTAATTTCGATGGCGGTGGCAGAGAAGTGCATGAGACGAGGATGTAGTGCCTACCTGGCGTATGTAAAGGATGCGAACGCATCAATAACACAATTGACTGAAGTGCCGGTTGTGTGTGACTTCCCGGACGTGTTCCCAGAAGATTTACCAGGTATGCCACCTGACAGTGAGATCGAGTTTCAGATTGACCTGATACCCAATGCTTAGCCTATTGCCAAAGCACCGTATCGGTAAGCTCCGTCTGAGATGAAAGAACTAATGGATCAGCTGCAGGAGTTGATGGACAAGGGGTTCATCCGACCAAGCATCTCTTATTGGGGTGATCCGGTCTTGTTCATCAAAAAGAAGGACGGTAGTATGTGGATGTGTATAGACTACCGGGAGTTAAATAAGTTGACGGTGAAGGACAAATATCCATTGCCAAGAATAGATGACTTGTTTGACCAGCTCCAAGGTGCCAGATGGTTCTCAAGGATAGACCTCCGATCTGGCTACCATCAATTAAAGGTGAAAGAACAAGATATTCCTAAGACAACGTTTCGCACGCGTTATGGACATTACGAGTTCGTTGTTATGTCTTTCGGTTTAACTAACGCACAAACTGCCTTTATGTATTGGATGAATAGAGTATGCCGGCCGATGCTAGATAAAACAGTGATTGTATTTATTGATAATATCCTGATTTATTCGAAGAGCGAAGAGGAACATGCCGGCCACATACGTGAAGTGTTGGAGACACTTAGGAGAGAGAAGTTGTATGCTAAATTCCCTAAGTGTGCTTTCTGGTTACGTGAAGTTCAATTTTTAGGTCACGTGGTTAATGCTAAAGGAATTATGGTGGACCCGATGAATGTTGAGGCGGTGATGCAATGGAAGTCTCCAAAGACGCCATCTGAGATTCGTAGTTTCTTGGGTTTGGCGGGCTACTACCAAAGGTTTATTCAAGACTTTTCCAAGATAGTCTCACCTTTGACCAAATTGACACGCAAGGATGTGAAGTATGTGTGAGGACGGTAACAGGAGGATGCGTTTGAGGAGCTAAAGGAAAAATTAACTCAGGCTCCTGTCTTGACATTGCTCGAAGGGAGTGAGGATTTAGTGGTCTATTTGGATGCTTCCTATTCGGGACTGGGTTGCGTGCTAATGCAGCGTGGAAGAGTGATAGCATACGCATCCCGACAGTTGAAGACCCACGAAGTCAATTACCCCACTCATGACTTGGAGCTAGCTGCAGTGGTCTTTGCGTTGAAAATTTGGAGGCACTATTTATACGGGACAAGGTGCATAATCTTCACGGACCACAAGAGCTTAAAGTACTTCTTTGAGTAGAAGGATCTCAATATGAGGCAGAGGAGGAGGCTAGAGCTGATCAAGGATTATGACTGCGAAATCCATTACCACCCGGGCAAGGCCAACGTAGTGGCTGATGCCCTTAGTCGAAAGGAGAGACCAGAGCCGATCCGGGTGAAGGCATATCAGTTGGTGATGACCTCGGATGTGATGACACAAGTCAGAGAATTCCAAGATGAGGTGTTGAAAGAAGATCGCCTCAACTCCGAACGAATGAGAGGTTTAGTCACAGAATTGGGAGAGAACACCCGCGGGGTTAAGACTCGCTTTGGACGGATGTGGATTCCTCGGTATGGGGATCTACGTGGGCAAATTATGGATGAAGCTCATAAGACTCGATTCTCCATTCATCCTGGTGCTACCAAGATGTATCAAGACATGAGTAAAGATTACTGGTGGCGGGGTATGAAACGCGACGTGGCGGAGTATGTGAGTAAGTGCCTTACTTGCTTGCAAGTGAAGGCAGAACCCCAGAAGCCATACGGGAATATCCAACCCTTGGATATACCTAAATGGAAGTGGGAGCACATCACCATGGACTTCATCACGAAGCTACCCCGTACTGCAAGGAGGTACGATACCATATGGGTGATAGTCGACCGTTTGACAAAGAGTGCTCATTTCCTACCGATCTGTAAGACATATTCATCTGAGAGACTGGCTGATCTGTTCATCAAGGAGATTGTAGCTCGTCACTGTGTGCCGGTGTCCATTGTGTCAGATCGTGACACCCGGTTCACATCAAAGTTTTGGAGGAGATTCCATGATGCAATGGGGATGAGGCTACACATTAGTACGGCTTACCATCCTCAAACAGATGGTCAGTCTGAGAGGACGATCCAGACGCTCGAGGATATGCTTTGAGCATGCGTGATTGACTTTGGAGGGAGTTGGGATGATCACTTACTATTAGCAGAGTTCTAGTACAACAACAATTATCATGCCAGCATTGGCATGCCACCATACGTGATGCTATACGGTAGGAGGTGTAGAACGCCCGTTTGTTGGGGAGACATTGGGTAGAAAGAATTGGGAAGCATCGAGGTGATCGAGGCTACGACCGAAAACCTGGAAAAGATCAAAGCCTTTATGAAGGCAGCCAAAGATATGCAAAAGTCGTATCCCGATAAGAGGCGTAGACCAATCGAGTTGAATGTGGGTGATAAAGTCATATTGAAGGTTTCGCCTTGGAAAGGGATCATCCGGTTCAGGAAGAGAGGCAAGCTGAGCCCAAGATACATAGGAGCTTTCCGAATCGTGGCACGATTAGGAGAGGTGGCCTATCAATTAGAATTGCCTGATGAGTTAAGTGGGATTCACCCGACATTCCATGTATCTCATTTGAGAAAGTGCTTAGCCGATGATGATATGATTGTACCACTGGATGATATCGAGGTGGATGAACAGCTCAGTTATGTGGAGCAACCAGTGGCAATAATCGATCAGAAGGATAAAAGGTTGAGGAATAAAGTGGTTCCGCTTGTACGTGTGCAGTGGAAACACCGGAAGGGTTCTGAGTCTATGTGGGAGACTGAAGAAGAGATGAGACAGCATTACCCACAGATATTCGAAGAGTGACAAGTTTCGGGGACGAAACCTCTTTAAGGGGGGTAGACTTGTAACACCCGAAAACTTGGTCAAATAAATAGAAAAGAAAAGTATATAGAAGAAATAAAAGAAGGGGCAAAGATGAGAGGTGTAAAGTGTAAAAGTACACCAAAAAGTCAAAAATATGTGTATAAGGGGCATGGTCGCCCATGCTCTTTCCTGCTGCTGCTGCTGCTACCAAAGAAAAAAAAAGAAGAAAGAGTTGAAAAACCCTTGTTTCTCTCGGTTATGAAGAAGAAAGGCTGCATTCTTTGAAGGTTAGTGTGTTTATATGTTAATTGGTTCGGTTTCTTTATGGTTTCACCCTTAGAAACCGATTATTAAGTGTTTTGGTGTTTTGGTGCTTGTTTATGCTTGTTTTTAGGTATTTGAACTCTAGTGCAGGCAAGTTTGGATGAGTGTTACTTTTTTGCTGCTATAGGTGAGTCCTAGACCCCGTATTTCTTGTGTTTTAAATGTGTTTGGGGCTGAAAATGCATCAAAATGGTTTTCAAGGCTTCATTTATGTAGCCGTATGTTTGCATATATGTGTATGCTCATGTTTTATGTTGTTTATGTGTTGGGTATGCTTAGAATAGTTTGTTTAAGCTTCGAACAGGTGATGAAACAGATTCGGGTTGATTCTGAAATGTAGAAATGCATAACTGGTTGCCATGCGCCCAAACAGGGCCCATGCGCCTAGGATTATAGCATGAAGCTGCCTAAGTACAGGCCATATGCCCAAATAGGGCCCATGTGCCTGGAGATTTCCTTAGAAAATCCTAAGTGGGGGTTCATGCGCCCCAATAGTGTCCATGCACCCAAACTTTTGCCTGATAAGCCAAGGATAATCTCATGCGCCCGAATAGTGTCATGCGCCCAAAACTTTACTCTGGTGACTAAGTGTAGTCTCGTGCGCCTGAAAGGTTCATGCACCTAAAATCTTAGGAAAATGTCTAAGTGTAAGTCTCATGCGCCCAAATAGTAATAATGCGCCTAAGCAGCGCTCATGCGCCTGCATAGTTCCTATGCGCCTGTAATACTTAGAAAATTTTCTGGAATTTTAGAGAAATTAGAATCTTAGGGTTTGACTTTAGGTTGACCTGCTGATATTATTTGACTATTTTATTCATGCTTTATGGTTGTTCTTTTGTTCTCTGTTATTATATTTTTTTGTGACTTTACGTGGGTTGCTTATGCTCGTAAAGTAATATTATTAATCAAGTGAAAGATTAATATTAACGAAAAGTGGAACATAAAGAACGAATGAAAGTCTTGCAAGCAACGTTGAGGTGAATGACTGTGTTGTTATAAAAGACTTGTATGCCAAAGTTGAGGTGAGTGACTGTGTTGTCACAAAAGACTTGTATGCCAAGGTTGAGGTGAGTGACTGTGTTGTCACAAAAGACTCGTAAGGGATTTAATCCATGAGATTGACCTGAGTCCTTGTCACGTACCCCGATACAGTATCGGTCTTCGGCCATGAGTCGGGGGTATTGCATGGGACAGGACCCAGATAAAAGTAAAAGATAATATGAAAGGAACAATGGCAAAGATAATAATAAAGGTTATCAATGTGTATGTATGATTTGTGGTCATACGAAAGAAATGTACAGTGTTTTAAAGGGTATTTTCATATACAACACCTATAAGGTATTTTATTGTTTTAAAACTAGAACTCACTCAGCAACGCTGACTTTTATGCATTTTCTGTTGGCAGGTAAATATTGCTGAGGATGACACTCGGGAAGGCTACTCGTCGGGGCAAGACTGACATCCGTTCTTGATTAATAACATTGTTGTTTTGTAATGCATTCTAATGATCTTTTGTAACTGGTAACAAACATACATGTATTGCTTAGCAACAGAATTTATTAATTAATGAATAGTTTTTGTTGTTGAATTCCGCTGCAATGTTTAATGAATTTTGTAATGATTTTATTTAATTATGTTGTGACTGACCAACTGTGAGGTCTCCGTGAACGGCGCCTTACATATTAGTGTATGTAATGTAACTAAAAATATTGTAAAATTATTATGTAAGATTTCACTTTCAAATGTTTTAAATAATATAAATTGTCATAACTAGTTTTAGTAAGTTAGAAAATTATTATAAAACTTGAAAGTAAACCTGAAAAAGCTAAATAAGTATTACTAATTTGGTGGTGTAGGAATAAAACCTAAAGTAAAATTAATATTATATTAAAAAATACATGTACGAAATTATTTGAAATAAAAAACTTTATATCATAAAATTTTTTAAATTTTAAACATGTGAATTTGACATTAAAGTTGATGGGTGGTTAGATGAATGGTGACATGATGGTGTCAGGAAGTCAACAAGGTTATAAAATTACCCTTTTACCCTTTTTCTTGATATAAGAATTCTTTACATAAATAAAAAAAATGAAAAATTCCTACACCATTAGATGAGCATTTATTTGGGCCCTAAAATAATAGAATGAGGTTAATGGGTTAACATATATAGGGTGTGTTAACTGTTGGGTTCAACAATTGATAAACTGAAGCTTTCCAAACCACAATCAAAGCCAACTGAAGATCTCATTATACAAGTTCAGAAACCAAGTTGATAAACAGAACAAAACAAACACAAGACAAAGTCAACAAGACAAAGTCAACATCAAGACCACAAGAAACGTCAAAATTAGGTCATGATGTAAAAACATTATAAATAGGACCACTAGTGCTACTTTGTGGGTGTGGTTATTGCAAAGTGTGTGAGTGTGGTCATTTGTAAAGTGTGTGTTTTTCATGGTGTAAATCACCACCCAAGGAGAAATTCTCTCCTTTGGGTGGGTTTGATGTTCATCCATATCTATATATGTTTCTTCATTGTAATTTGTTTTTCAATATCAATGAAATCATAACATTATACATTACACACACATCCTTGTTCTTCGATTCACACACTTCCACCCATCTTTAATTTTGATTTCTCAGATCTGAAAATGATGAATCCTAAGATCCAGGCTCAACGAATCTGAAATTTTTGATTTAGCAAAATGGTATCAGAGCTGTTGGTTGCTGGGTTCATGTATGTTTTAGATCTGTTTTCATCTTTAAAGATGTTTACAAAAAGAAGATAATCAGAAAAATAAAGAACACGTCTCTATTCATCAAACCATCATCTGTTCATCAACCAAATACACAGAACATCAACAAATATGTTCAAAATGGGTTCGAATTGAAGATGATAAAGCATTCAACAGAAGACATTCGGTTCGAACATTTATTTGAGAAGAACATTCACATCTCAAACAGGTTGATTCAAAATACAAAGATCTCAAACTTGTGGTTAATCAATGGGTTGTTGAATCAAATCCAACCACAAATCCGAGACCACCAGTGTACAATTAACATGATTTTGAGGCTAACTACAAAGATCTCGAACAGAAATGATTCGGATTGAACCTGAATTCAATATTCTCAGATCGATAACAGGAAAGACAAATGCGGATGAAACACAAGCCATCCGCATTTCTCTCCTGCATCCGCATTTCCTACTGAAGCCATCCGTATTTGTCACTAAAGCAACCAAATACGGATGTTCAAACAGAACTAATGCTGATAAAGGGCATACAAATGCGTCTGAGAACTAAACAAATGCGGTTGTTTGTTACATCAATGCGAATGAGTTCCTGTTACAAAACAAATGCGGCTGACTTGTGCTCAATGTGGCTGAGTTCAAGAATTCAAAAAGAAATGCGGCTGTTATGTGCCTCAATGCGGATGTGATGTCAACAAATGCTGTTGAAGAACAAACAAATGCTGATGATAACTTAAAGAAATGTAGCTGTGAAACTAATGCGGATGCATCAAGTGATCAAATGTGGATTTGTTGATCACAAATGCAGTTATGTAACTCAACCACTGTGGTTGTGTAACTCAAACAATGCGGTTGTGTAACTCAACAAATGCGGCTGTTTCAGAGCATCTAATGCGGCTGCTTTAAGGGAACTAGTGCTGATGAGTTCAAATCAAATGCTAATGTTTTATCAAATGATGTTGTTGACTTAACAAATACGGATGTTGAATCAACAATTGCGGTTGTTGAACTAACAATTGCGGGTGTTGACCTAACAAATGCGGATAAAGTTATGTTGAAATGCTGATGTTAAGGCAACCAATGCTTATGATGATTCAACAAATGCGGATGTTATATTCATATTTCAACCTTTGTTTTAAACAATGCTGATGACATCAACATCTACAACAACATCAACAACATCAACATCAACAACATCAACATCAACAACAACATTAACAACTTCAACATCAACAACAACATAAACAACATCAACAACAAATCAACAACATCAACATCAACAACAACATCAACAACATCAACATCAACATCAACATCAACATCAACATCAACATCAACAACAACATCAACAACAACATCATCAACAACAACAATATCAATGAACAGATGATGAACAGTTGACAATAACAAACAAGAAATACAAGAAAGATGATGAACAGATGCCTACAACAAACAAGAAAACAAGAAACATGATGAATACGGATGATTGCAACCAACAGGCACATCCATTTTCACATTCAACAGAAATGAAGAAATCAACCTTGGTCATATAATCACTGATCCAATCAAGGATTTGTACAACTGTTAGAAACTCTTTCTGAAGTACTTGGAACCATCCATTATCAAGTCAATTCAGAGATTCAAAGAGTTGAAGTGTCTTCAAGGCTGACTTATGTTCCTGATGCTATTTATTGAAGTTTAAAGCCTCATCATATGCCTAATACATTCTAATCCTTTGAGTGTGATATGAACAAACAGTAATCCAAAAATGATACACCTCATATCCAATACGTTAAGTATTCTCAAAGAGATTCTATCCTTTATCAGAAATACATTAGGAGAAGCTTAATCTAAGGGGGAGAACTACAGTGAACTGTGTCAGAACATCAGTTGATCAAGAAGACATATGACAGAGAAGATCTTCAAGTCAAAGTTTGGCAAGCATTAGTGTAGGGGGAGTATTGTTGGTTTCAACAATTGATAAACTGAAGCTTTTCAAACCACAATCAAAGCCAACTAAAGATCTCATTATACAAGTTCAGAGACCAAGTTGATAAACAGAACAAAACAAACACAAGACAAAGTCAAAAAGACAAAGTCAACATCAAGACCACAAGAAAAGTCAAAATTAGGTCATGATGTAAAAACATTATAAATAGAACCACTAGTGCTACTTTATGGGTGTGGTTATTGCAAAGTGTGTGAGTGTGGTCATTTGTAAAGTGTGTTTTTCATGGTGTAAATCTCCACCCAAAGAGAAATTCTATCCTTTGGGTGGGTTTGATGTTCATCCATATCTGTATATGTTTCTTCATTGTAATTTGTTATTCAATATCAATGAAATCATAACATTATACATTACACACACATCCTTGTTCTTCGATTCACACACTTCCACCCATCTTTAATTTTGAATTCTCAGATCTGAAAATGATGAATCTTAAGATCCAGGCTCAACGAATCTGAAATTTTTGATTTAGCATTAACATTGGAACCACACCCAATATACATACACACACACACACACACACACATATATATATATATATATATATATATATATATATAGGAATGAGATCATGTGAGAACCTTTGCTAGTTGTTAGAACCCTTTAACCCAGCTAATAACCTTTGTTTTGAAAATAATTAAACAAATTTGAAATGATTAATCATCTTGTTTAATTTGTAGGTTCGCTTTTCACATGCTTGATAAATTTAAATATAATATTTCTTTTTAGTTCCTCAAACTAGTTGTAATTTTCCATCTTTTTTATAATGTTTTTGTAAACACTGCGTCTGTTTACAGTGGTGTAATATAGCATTTATATTATTTACACTAGTGTAATATGAAAAGAACATTTTTACACGTTAAGACTATATTACACTAATGTGAAAGTATATTACCCAATATAATTTTATATTACACCAATGTAAACCATAATACACCAATGCAATATTATTGTATTGTTTATGATAATTTGTATTGCATTGATTACATTAGTGTAATTTTACATAATTTTTACTAAAGTTTTGAAATTACGTAACTTCTACTGTAATGTTAGTTAACATTACTAAAGTTATAGTGTAACTTTTACTTATATTAGTGTATGTAATGTAACTAAAAATTCTTGTAAAATTATTATGTAAGATTTCACATTCAAATGTTTTAAATAATATAAATTGTCATAACTAGTTTTAGTAAGTTAGAAAATTATTATAAAACTTGAAATTAAACCTGAAAGCTAAATAAGTATTACTAATTTGGTGGTGTAGGAATAAAACCTAAGGTAAAATTAATATTATATTAAAAAATACATGTACGAAATTATTTGAAATAAAGAAACATTTATATCATAAAATTTTTTAAATTTTAAACATGTAAATTTGACATTAAAGGTTGATGGGTGGTTAGATGAACGGTGACATGATGGTGTCAGGAAGTTAACAAGGTTATAAAATTACCCTTTTAGCCTTTTCCTTGATATAAGAATTCTTTACATAAATAAAAAAATGAAAAATTCCTACACTATTAGATGAGCATTTATGTGGGCTCTAAAATAATAGAATGAGGTTAATGGGTTAAGATATATAGGGTGTGTTAACATTGGAACCACACCCTATGTACATATATACACACACTTATATATATATATATACATACATACATATATATATATATAGGAATGAGATCATGTGAGAACCTTTGCTAGTTGTTAGAACCCTTTAACCCAACTAATAACCTTTGTTTTGAAAAAAAATAATCAAATTTGAAATGAAAGGTTGAGATTGTAAGGATCAACAATTTATAAGATCGATCTCACAACAATAACCCTAAATATTATCATTGTGGAATTAAAAGATTGAAGATGAAACGAATGTAAATAACTACCAATTGTATTGCTCTCTGATTTTGAAATGATTACAATAAGAGTGAAAATCAGGAAATGACTAAAAGCTTACTGATTACATTACAAAACTTCTATATATACTAATCTAGAAGTTCTCGCGTGAATAACTTGTTCTCGCGCGACTTGATGTTTTCGCGCGCGAAGCAAGTTATCGCACGGCAACTTGAACTTGTCGCTTAATTTGATCTTCATCATCTTGTTTTGATTTCCCAAGCCTTTAGGTTCAACCCTTACAATCTCCCCTAGGCTTGGTAAATCAATGTGTTTAGAAGTCCACATCATCAACTTTGTAACTGCCTCCGTATGCATACATCTTGTTCACTAAGGCCATCATGATCATACAACCAAACTATGCTGCTATGAAGTGAACAGATGCATCAGCTACAATTGGACAAGCCTGCAATTTCATCAAATCTTCCTTTCCAAACTTTAGCAAATTCACAGGGTTGATGACACGGTATTCTTTATCTACACAGTGAATTAATGCATGTCCTGTCTCCTTTTCACAACTCCACCACATTAGGTTGGACAAGCTGTTAACTGGCATATGAGCATGAATAGGGATCTTTTTGACATATCTTGGATGCTTATAAACCCTTATCTTCATTGTCTTGTTCGTGTTTGGGTCAATTCGGGTCTCATCTTCAATGACTTTAGATTTAGCAGTTTTGAAGTCTTTGAAGTTGGTTTTACTATGCCTCCATATCATATTCCTTATCCAATTGGCCTTGCTTGTCACACCCTTAAATTCCACGTGCGGGGTTTTACCGCGAGGCGTGTGAACAAACCAGGATCTCAGTCATTAGTTACTCAGAACGACTCTATATGCAAACACAAAGTACTAAAAGTAAACTGTGCTAAACACGCACCCAAACCAAAATACGTAAGTGAATGATAAATTAAAACTGAACAATGTTTGAATGAAGTATGCTTGACACGTGCGTGCTCCTATGGGCAGCTGCTAGAAATGACCTGAGAAAAGCATACTAAAAGTGTCAACACGTTGGTTGGTGAGTTCAAGAGTTTGTATCAATCATAAACAGTTGCGTTAGTATAACATAACAAGTGCATTAAAATAGATAGCTAGTATAATTTCACTAGTAAAGAGCAATGGTGATTTCACGATCAAAGCTGACTATGTTTGTCTGTTTGTCTCCCACCACGACATACCAGGTCGTGACGCTGTTAGTAGTTTAGGACAATATTGCACCCGTTGACTTCCGGTCACACGGGTGGGGCTTGTCAGACCCAGTAGTACTACCCAAAATTTCCCTCTAGATTCCTTAATTAACGATTCGAAAGTGTGAGGACTTTCTATGGTATAACCCACTACGTCTTACCAAGCACATGTTAAAATAGTAAAGCGTTTGAAAACAAAGTATGCTTTCTCCCCCAAAAAGATAAGCAAGTAAAAGTGGGGCATTAAACTCACCTGGTTCGCAAATGAATGATAATAAAAGCTAACAGTGAGTGGAAAGACAACCTTCAGAGGTTACCTAGAACACGCAAGTACATAAGTACGTGTACACATAATCTTTAGCAACCCTAAGTGCACAATAAACACATTGACTCAAGGTTCTGGAAAACAAGACTCATTTGACCAAGTTGACTCGTTTGACCCGTTGGTGACATGTCAAGTTAAATTCCTGTTTGATTAGACATAACAAACTAATAATTCAACAAACCATTCAACATCACTATGCAAGTTATCCTCATAAGCCACATTGTATCACGTAAGGCCTATCATGTTTTTCATGCTAAATTAGGTTATCATACAATGCATGTAATCCCATTCATCATACAACATAGACTCTAAATTATATTCCTTTACAATGCACATTGGGTTTAGTCACTCACAACGTGCTATGTGAAGCCACTCACGGCTACACACCCTAAACCCTGCCAATCCTACAAAGTAGGGGCCTCAGATTCACACGTGTGTATGATACCCATCAGCAATATACCCCATGCAACTCATGCAAGCAAGACATTTACATTATAATAATTGATAATAACAATTCATCCTATCATATAACATGTACACTTGCACATTTTCCAAGAAAACCCATATGTTCCCATAGTTGCACCAACTAATTATATGACCTAATCATTACAATCCAACACATTAAACATCATCCAGAAACATTCTAACATGATCCTAAAATCCTTAACAAGTCTAACTCACCATATCCAATGATCTTCAAAATTAAAGTTTCCCTTTTGAGAAAGTAATATCCCAAAATCAATCTAGCACCCAATTCATTCATGAATTCATCAACATCATGCCTAATCAAGTCCATGCTATCATCTAGACATGATCACATTCATCAAATCACCATAATTCACAAATCTCATATCAAAAGTTTCTACTTATAGCAAGGTGTGAACTACATGATCAATTCATGGATTTCTTGCATAATTATCAGAATCCAACATTCATACAACATTATTAACATCATAATATCATCAATCCATCAACAATTCATCAAGTTCATGCACAAAAGTTACTATTATTAGTAAGGTATGAACAACGCATAAAAACCACGAATTTTTTGTATAATCCACGTAAACCAACATCAATACAATATAACTAACATCGTACAATCTTCAAGCAATCAAAATTCGACATTCTAGCATCAATTTCGAACTAGGGTTCGACCAACACCCAAAAACCATAAAAACTCATAAAAATCTAACCTTTAATCGCGTAATGGCCAAGAACTGAACTTGCAAACGTGTTGTAATGCTTGAAACTCGATCAAACTTGATGCTTGATGCTTGTTCTTGGTCGAAAATCACCAAGGAGAGGGAGAGAGGAGGTCACGGCTGATGGGGGTGGGGGGTTTGTGGGGGGGATTAGGGTTTAATTTTTGTTAATATTTTGTTTTAAGGAAACTTCCAAATAAACCCTCCTTAATTGTATTTTGTGAAAACTAATCCTTTTTAAAACTTTTTTAACAAATTTTAACTACAAAATACAAGTATTATAAACTAACAATGATAATCATGCATAATTTTCAATAGCTACAAAACACATGTAATAAATATAACACGTCGTCACGTTACAAGATAAAATTCACAAATAATATTTAAAATCACATAAGCACATAAGCACAACTTAATAATCACATTATTAGTTAAATTATTATCTATTTATCATAGATAATTGTTATTAAGTCACCAACGTTCAATGACAACTAGTGTGTGCTCACGACACGTGTATGCAAGACCTAACGGAACTAACAGAGTTTGGTAATGGAAAATTACCGGATGTCACATTGCTGTAGTAACTAGGGTTAATGAATGGAACACGACCCATAGCATATAAATCCGATGCTCTGAGTGTATGGAAATCGTGTTCGTCTTGAAAGTACTTGATAGCTCCACCCTTTCTTTTAACCACATACATCTTCTGAGTTCCTGTACCTTGTGAAAGGTTTGGAATGTCTTAGAGTATGAATGTAAGCTGGTGGATGAGGAGTAGAAATTGTTAGATTTCCTACCTGACGCACAACACTTTGTCCAGTAACATTCGCTGTCTCATCAGTCGTTTGCTGATTGCTCGACTCTCCAATGATTTCACCCTCTTCAATCTATGTATTTGAAAACAAGTCCTTAAGACTAGTTTCAAATATATCTATGTACTCTATTCCTTTATCTAGATCATCGAAATCTCCAAAATCTTCTTTAGTTTCCTCAGCAATGATCTTTTCTTGGAAACTGTAAAATTCTCTCTCATAAGCTTCCTCTACAGCTGGGTCTAAAGGTGTATAATCAGTGGTATCATCGGGACTTGCTCCGAAGACATTGTCAG
This sequence comes from Flaveria sonorensis, assembly GCA_025506505.1. Classification (NCBI taxonomy): domain Eukaryota; kingdom Viridiplantae; phylum Streptophyta; class Magnoliopsida; order Asterales; family Asteraceae; genus Flaveria; species Flaveria sonorensis. Next base: position 15,898,143 of record CM046435.1, on the reverse strand, counting down.
CACCCGATGACCCAGAAGCACCAGCTACAGAACCCACATCACCTCCTTGATTATCATCATCATCACCACCATCATCCTTTTTACTGTCATCACCTTCAACACCATCATCATCATCATCATCATCATCATCATCACCATCCTCATCATCATCATTAGAGGCATAATAAACCAAGTCTAAACCATCATCATCATCTACTAGGTTTGGAATAGGAACATCATGTTCAGGCTCTACAAATGCCTCTCCAGTATAAACCACAAGTTGATCCTTAGTAGTCATAGGAATATCAGTGATAGGTGACTCTTGATCAACATCAGCAGTCTCTATTGTCCTTTCTACAACAACAGGATCAACATCATGCTCTGTAGTATCAGCAGGATCTTCAGCAACTATAGGATCAGCAGGTTGCTGTCCGCTAGATTCTCCAACTTCAGTGGTCTGTTGCTGTGTAAACTGAAAAGACACATGTGAAGTGAGATCTCTTAGGTTCTGCTCAAGAATCTGAACATAGCTAAATATGAAGTTTTTTTGATGTTCAAGACCCTTAATCCTCTCATCTTTCTCAATCAACTGCCTCTGCAAATCATCAATAATCTACGTCTCTCTAACATCTCCCTCTCTAAAGTGTTAACTCTTTGCTCCAATGTAACAGATGTAGGTGAACTAGTAGAAGCACTAGCACCATGTGTATGCGCGGGAGGGGTGCTAAGAAAATCTTCCATACCAACTGTCTCCTCAAACCCTTACTCTCTTGGTGGAGTATTCAACACATCCTCAGTTGCAGGCATAGGAGATGATGTATCAAATGTAGCAGCCTCGCTAACTGTGGCAGGAGTCTCAGATATAGGATTTTCTTATTCTGTCGACACAGTGGTCACTAGGGTCCGACGTTTCCTTAACACACCACGTCCTCTACCCCTACCACGTGGACTTTCACCAGCTCTCCTCGCCATTCTCTTCATTCTCCCACTACTAATAACTGTCTCCTCAGGACCAAAGTCTGCATCATGTTCCTCAGCAGTGCGTTTTGTAGGTGTTTCATGCACTCTGAGACGTTTTGAAGAACATACGGCACGTTCCCTATCTGATAACTATCGGTATCGCTCCTAGAACTAAACCATGAGTTGATCTCTGCATCTATAGATGTACCCCCTGGCTGAGAACTCTCAGGGACATCTTTAGGCATAATAGTTGAAGGGCCAGCTTGTTCAGCTTGGGTGGCCACTTCCTCAGTCTCTCGTGCCTCTTCCTGAAAACCCTCTACAAACCTTCCAAGCTTAGCAAAATAAGATCCATCCCAAGCATTTCCTCTAGCTCCCATCAAATAAATGAATATGTCTTTCTTTATTACCATGACTGCATAGGTAGATGAATCAGACGCTGCTAACTCAGGATGAGTAGCATTCACTATCATTTGTAAAAATATGGGGTACATGATGAATTTTTCCCCACGGTAGCAATCACACTCTTCTACATCTCTGCAAATATGGCCTTGGATATGCTGTAAGGTAGATCATCAACAAGAGATGCCAGCATCCGAATACAGCACTCAAGCTATCCATACCAGCTTTCAAGTTGCTTAGGCAATGAATCACAACGTGAAATAGATACTTCCAGAATGGAGGTAAATGTTTCTTCTCTAACGAGGGATATCAGTGACTGTATCCCATCCTGACTAAACAGTCTTTAGAAACATCATCATGTATCTTCACTGGAGCATTAGGCTGATCCTCTAATAGTAAAACATTGTCGATCACCTCATCTGTAATCACAATCCATTTACCCTTAACTGTGGCAGATATACAAGGTTCTCCATCTTCATCTATCTCATTGGCTGCTATAAGCCAGAACTAATCAATGACATCAATGTATATAGTGGGATTGGCTGAGATAGCATGATGTATCCGAGAGGTCTTTAATCCCTCAATCAGAGATCTAAATAATGCCTTGTCCTCTGAAACATCTCCGAGATAAGCTACAACATTATGGTTTTTTTTGAAAACCATTGATCATGCCATCTGAAACATTGAACAAAATTGATAAGTACAAACATTTCAGACTTGAAACAAAAATTCACACTTAGAAATTTTTTTGAAACATTTAGACTTTTCGCATGACAACATCAACTACGCGCGAATACATTAAGTTCTAGATTTTACTTTACGTGCGACAAGATGAGTTTTCGCATGAAACTAACTTTTTATGAAAGTCAACTTTTCGCGTGACAAGTTTGCTTTTCACGCGATTAGTTCTGTGCGAATTTGAAAGTTCTCGTGTCTGTTCAAATTCAACTTACTTTTCACATGCGAAAAGTCTGTACAATTTCAGATTTTCAATTGATCAATTTCAAGTGTTTTAACCACTAATACATGTTCATTAGGTGTCGCCTAAGTCATTTTAAGGTTAATCATGTTTAATTTGTCCAATTTAACATGTATAAGTCCATTTAATTTTCGTTCATGAATCAAACACATTCAAATCTAAACATAAACATCAATATACCTTAAAGAGTGACTAGGGAATCAAAATGCGATCTCAGTGGACACTAGAACTAGGTTTAAAATGATTTTGACACTTAGAATTCTTGGAGTGAAATTTCTGAAAGTTTTCGTGTGAATAGTGACTTTTCGTTCAACTGTTTAATTTATAGTCTTCTGACTTCTCACGGTAGAAGTCAGAGTTCTCGCACACCGGAACTTTTCGCTTCTTTCGAAAAGTTCAATTTTCTTTAATTCTTGAAAATTTTTCAACTTTTCAACTTTTCAAATTTAATTATCCTTTAAGCCATTTGATTTGTTATGAAAATGATTATGTTTAACTAAGTGTTTACTATTATTCAAGCAACCTTAATTTTTTGTAAAATTTTGTAAAACTGAAACAAGTAATCAAAATAAATATTTAACAAAAAGAAAAATTTGACACACTATTATACTATTTACTTAATTATTTTTGATAAAATTTCAAGTACAGGATCATATTTATTAGAAATCGATCATTACCATCATCCAATATTATTATGAATAAGACTGGTTATGTTGATTGTCAATATATTATGTTCATTTTAAACTTAGACTTCAAGGTTTACTTAGACACATAAGCTATGATATTTATCATGTTTTGATTAAATAATATAAAATCTATATGTCCCACAATAAAAAATCCTATAAAACCATATCCAACTTCAAGACACTCTCGAGATTTCAAGTCACCCCAATTTGACTCAAACCTTTCACTTCTGATCAGCATTTTTAGAGTTATTTTTCCCTAATATAATATGTATTAAGAGCATAACTAACCTGAGAAACGTTTCTGAACACAGAATATTAACAAGTTTTAGGACTTATTAACAGCGAGTCGGACATATGTTCTGCCATCGCAAGTCGTTTAGGACTTACATGCCAAGTTAGACTTACATGCCCCATCTTTTGATTTTGCCTCCTGTGTCAAAACATATTCTCAAAAATAAAATTATTTATCATATAGTATGTATGTCTATGACATATCTTTTATTATTGTGCTTATTGGCATCTTTTATTCCTATATGGCCTTTTGGCTTCTTTTTGCTCCTTTTGTTTGTTTTTCTCTTTTGTATTTTTGTTTTTATTTATATATATATATATATTGATTTTTACATACATATATATATATATATATATATATATATATATATATATATATATATATATATATATATATATATATATATATATATATATATACAGTATCTGAAAGAAACTGAATAAGAAAGTAACCGACTTGAGTATGACCAGACTGCAACTCTCAGCCTGTTTTAGCATGGAATTAGAGTTACCATAAAACCTTAATGATTTACCCACTTCAGTCATAGAAAGTTACTTTCAGTGCATCACAGAACATAGTTCTTTTCATTCTTGAACGTCAAGCCTATCAACATATCAAACATAATCCAAGTCAGTTTCTTGTAAGCCTTAGGATGCAACTAATCAAAATCAAGAAATGCACTATCATTTCCTGTCTAATCTTGAAAATTTAATTTTCTCAATCTTTGTAGAAAAAAAATCTTTTTGTACTTTTCTTCAGACTATTTACTCCCCCTAAGAACAAAGTCTTTTTTTGAAATATTTTCAAATTTTCTCCCCCTAAAATTGTGAATATCTAGACAGAAAATAACAATTTTAACTAAAACAAAGAAAAATATTTTGAAAAGGGTGTAAGAATAAGTGTTAACCAAAGTTAATCATTCCTAAAGAGTGGACTAAAAAGTCAAATCTGAAATGATCAAAAGCCTTAGTAAACAAGTCAGCAATGTTGTCATCTGAGGAAACTGATTCGAAATGGATAAGTTTAAGTTTAAAGCAGTCACGGATAAAATGCATGTGGATGTCGATGTGTTTTGTCTTTGAATGTTGAATTGGAATCTTCACTATGTTTAAAATTGCTATGTTATCACATAAAATTTTTGTGTCATAAAAATTAAGACCATAATCAAGAAGTTGTTGTTGAATCCAAACAATTTGTGAACAACAACTTGATGCAGCCACATATTCAGCCTTTGCAGTTGATGTGGATACTATCTGCTGTTTCTTGCACTGCCATGAAATCAACCTATTGCCATGAAATTGATAATCTCCAGTAGTAGATTTCCTATCCAAGTTACATCCTGCATAATCACTGTCAGTATAAGCATATAAATTGAAATCAGAATTTTTAGGATATCAAAGGCCAAGTGTTGGTTGACCCTTGAGATATAGAAAAATCCGTTTGACAGCTTTCATAAGAAATTCCTTCAGATTACTTTGATAACGTGCACACTAACAAACAGGAAACATGATGTCCGGTCTGCTTGCAGTGAGATACATCAGAGAGCCGATCATTGATCGATACATATGCTGATCAACGTCTTCTCCCGTAAGATCAGGAGTCAAACAAGAAACATGATGTCCGGTCTGCTTGCTCTGATACCAATTGTAAGGATCAACAATTTATAAGATATATCTCACAACAATAACGTGGAATATTATCATTGTGGAATTAAAAGATTTGTAAATAACTTCTAATTGTATTGCTCTCTGATTTTGAAATGTTTACAAGAAGAGTGAAAATCAGGAAATGACTGCAAGCTTACTAATTACATTAAAAACTTTGATATATACTAATCTAGAAGTTCTCGCATGAATAACTTGTTCTTGCACGACTTAATGTTTTCGCGCGCAAAGAAAGTTATCGCGTGGCAACTTGAACTTGTCGCTTGACTTGATCTTCATCATCTTGATTTGATTTCCCGAGCCTCTAGGTTCAACCCTTACAGAGATGGTTTGAAGGGTATAACAGTCTTTTCTATTTTTGTACTTTTCTTACTTTTTTCTTTTTCTAACAAGTCAAAATCATGTCTTATAGCCTCCATCCTCTTCAAAAACACTCCCCGATAAAGTCAAAATCATATATATATATATATATATATATATATATATATATATATATATATACTTTTTCTCTCTCCAATGATGAACATCTACAATAGCATGATCGGGATGGAAAGGGATGGGTTCCAGGTTGTGACTCTGGTCGTATGGACTTGGAGATTGATGTCACCGGCACCTGTGATGGTACTAGAAGTGTGATTCGTTTGCCTCCAAAGTCTAGATTAGTCAAAGATGCAACTTAGAGGTTGAGCACCATCAACAAATCCATCCGCCGGTGCCTTAACCATTTTGAAGCCCAAACCAAACATTGCCACACTGCAATGGGTAGACACTGCATGGAACAAGGTACTAATGCTCATTGCACTAAATATTAAACATGGTTTATTTTGTTTTGAGTTATATTTTGATTAGGTAGTATATAGCTCCTTTATTTTAGTTTGTGATTTCAATTTCTATTTTGATTCTCCTTTTGGTTAGATGTATTCGAATTGGGGGGTTTTGTATTCTCCAAATTTGTTTCTAATTTCATATGTTTTTCAATGTTAACTTGTTAAATTACTGTTGGAAATTTAGGGATTTTTGTAGAAACATCTTGATTGAAGTTAAATAGATGTTCTTTTGTTCAACTTGCAGTGGTCAAGAAACATAGAGTGGGTTCGTTAGGTGCTGCAGTTGGGAGCCATTTCTATTGATGTTTATTCGATTAAAATCTTTGAATCTTCTCTTCTTTTGTGGCAATCTGATGAATCTGGGATCGGATGTCCTCTTTACTTGGTATTATATTGAATTTAATATCCTAAATTCTACCATTAAAATATGTTTAAGAAAATATATACTATTTTATATCAAGTTTAATATTAGGCACGTTTTAGAAAATAGATAGATAATTACATTAATGTATTTTCTGTAGGTACCCTAATGCATTGATAAACTTACTCAAGCAGTCAAGAGTTGGGCTTTTAACTTGAGATTCTGAACTACATCTATTTATTTTTTAGATATGATAAGTTGTATAAGATTATGCATTGTACATTGATATTACATCTTTTTCTCTTGACGTAATTCACTGTAAGTAACTACAAAATATGATTTAACTCACTATAAATAATTACAAATAAACATGATGTATTTTATTATAACTGAATGTTTCCGTTATGTGAACTTTATTATATTACATTGATATTACATATTTGTAAGGCTCCGTTCCGGGAAGCCCCACAGTTGGATTTGGACATCAGAAACACAAGTTCTCGAACATCAAATTTCATTAATATACGCAGAGAAACATACAAAAATTTCTATCGTTTAACATTTACATCAAAAGATCATTTTAGCTATCTAACTAAAGCTCTATGCGGGATGCCAGTCTTGATCATGTTCCAGGTAGCTCTCCCATCCATGCCAAGCTCACCCGAAAATGTATAGCATACCAATCAATCTAATATGCATACAAAAGTCAGCGACGCTAAGTGAGCTCTAGGTTTACTTTAACAAAACTGCAACATACATTAACATCATACAAACTTTAACCTCGTTCATCATCAACATCATCATCGAACTCATTCGATAACCAAACCTTAACTTTTACTTTACCATTCGCTTTACCATTACGTTACCCATACATTACTGCACTTTGCTTTACATTACTTTACACTTTACCGTTATGTTACCCATCCGTTACTTTACCATTCGCTTTACATTACATTACCCACACTTTACTTTACCGTTCACCTTATGTCATCATTTGAACTTAGCACGAAGCTTAGTTCCTATTGGGTGAGAATGCACGAAGCATACTTCCTATCAGTTGAGCACACTGGAGTGTAACTCCTATCGGGTGAGAATGCACGAAGTACATCGCCTATCAGTTGACCACACTGGAGTGTAACTCCTATCGGGTGAGAATGCACGAAGCATATCTCCTATCAGTTGAGCACACCGAAGTGTAACTCGTATCGGGTGAGAATGCACGAAGCATATCTCCTATCAGTTGAGCACACCGGAGTGTAACTCCTATCGGGTGAGAATGCATGAAGCATATCTCCTATCAAGTGCTTGCAAGACTTCTTTAGCGCTTTAACATTTTCACAGCTGTGCTATACAGGGTAACAGGGTAACTGTTCTTTAGCGTTTCACATGTGAATTATCATCGTTCTTTAGCCTTTAACTATCATGGTATATATATAATATATCTACATACGCACATTAATTCTTAAACATTAAGTTCATCATTAATTCATTATTAACGCACGTTTACGGGGTAACATAACACGTAACAGTCCAAAGTTTTCGCACGAGAACCCACATTCACGCGAGAACTTCGCGCGAGAACTCATTATTCGCGCGAGAACATCATCATTCGAGCGAGAACTTCAAAAGATAACCGTTAGCCGTGAAAACAATATTTCGCGCGAGAACTCGCCTCTTGCGTGATAACTTTTCTGCTGTACACAACTTTATTCAATAGTTATCGCTCCTTTAACCATTTTAACACCCAAAACATGCAATAACAGTTTATATCATCATTCTTTAACAAAATATTCATAAAGTATGCATATTAGCCCCAAAACATGGATAAAACACGTAAAAGAGGGGACTAGAACTCACCTCTTGAAGTTTTAGCACAACCACAACTTTCCAAAGCTTTTACCAAGCAAAAACTACATAATCATGCGTACTCACCTCTTGAAGTTCTAGCACAACTACAACTTTCCCAAAGCTTTTACCAAGCAAAAACTACATAATCATGCATTTTATACATCAATAATCTATCCTTAGTACATAACCCGAGTTACTACACGAGTTACATACCTTAAACACTTCGATTCTTCACTTTCTCTCTCTATGCATCCGCTTTCTCTCTCTAGCAGCAAAACTTCTCATGTGAAACTAGGGTCTGGCCGGGTGTTCTCAGCTATTTATACGCAGCTCAAACTTTTCGCCAGACTTCTAGCGCTAGAACTTCCAGTCGAGCGAGAACCGTCCTCCACGCGAGAACTTCATGACTCGCGTGATAACCCAACCTCTCGCGCAAGCACTTCACCTTTATTCAAAATTTCAGGGCGTTACAAGTGCACCCCCTTATTTGGGTTTCGTTGTCGAAACTAGTCATTCCTCAAACAACTGAGGGTAATGCTATCTCATCTCATCTTCGGATTCCCAAGTGGACTCCGACCCTTTTCTATGCTTCCACTGCACTCGGACGAGTGGAACAACTTTATTCCTCAGTCGTTTCTCCTTCCTGTCTATTATTGCTATGGACTGTTCCACGTAGTTCAGTATTTCATCTATCTCCATGTCTTCCAGTGGAACGTGAGCGTCTCCATCTGCTAGACACTTACGCAGATGTGATACGTGGAAGGTAGGATGAATTCCATTCAACACATCTGGTAATTCCAGCCTATGCCCCCTACAAGGGCTACAATCTTGAAAGGCCCAATAAATCGTGGGCTCAACTTTCCTCTCTTTTGGAATTGAATGATTCCCCTCCAAGGTGACACCTTTAGCATCACTCTATCACCGACGTTAAACTCAATTGGTCTTTGACATTTGTCGGCATAGGATTTCTGTCTATCTTTAGCGGCTTTCTTATAGGCTTTAATCCTGCCCAACTTCTCATTGGTCATCTCAATGACCTCGATACTACCCAACTCCTTCTGTCCGATTTCCCCGCAACATATCGGGTCCCTACACTTCCGGCCATACAATGTCTCATACGGGGGCATACCAATACTGGCATGGTAGCTGTTATTGTTTGAGAACTCTGCCAATGGTAGATGACTATCTCAGCTCCCACCAAAGTCTATAATACACTCCTGAAGTATGTCCTCCAAGGTCTGGATAGTCCTTTCGGATTGGCCATCCGTCTGTGGGTGGTATGTTGTACTGATGTGCAATCTAGTTCCCATCGCATCATTGAACTTCTTCCAAAATTTGGATATAAACAGCGTATCTCTGTCCGAGACAATCGACACCGGCACACCATGATGGGCAACTATCTCATTTATGAACAGTTCGGCTAGCCGTTCCGAGTTATACATCTCTCGGATGGGTAGAAAGTGGGCACTCTTTGTCAGTCTGTCCACTATGACCCATATGGCATCATAACCTTTAGCTGTGCGAGGTAACTTCGTTATAAAGTCCATAGTAATGTGCTCCCACTTCTATTCGGGAATTTCCAAGGGTTGGATTTTCCCGTAAGGCTTCTGATGCCCAGCCTTAACCTGGAGACAGGTCAAGCACCTTTCTACGTACCTTGCCACGTCGGCTTTCATTCCTGGCCACCAATAGTTCTTCTTTAGGTCTTGGTACATCTTGTTGGTTCCCGGGTGAACAGAGTAGCGAGTCTTGTGGGCTTTATCCAACACTTTCTCTCGCAGACCTCCATGTCTAGGAATCCACATACTCCCAAATCGAGTTTTGACACCATTGGCGTTTTCTTCCAGGTTCTCGATCTGCCCCTTCATCCTTTCTTCATTAATGTGCTTGGGCCTTATAGCTTCTTTCTGAACGTCAAAGATTTTCCTTATCACATCAGGAGTCATAATCAACTGGTAAGATCTCAGCCGAATTGGTTCCCGGTCCTCCTTTTGGCTTAGGGCATCAGCTACCACGTTAGCCTTACCCGGGTGATAATGAATCTCACAGTCGTAATCATTTATGAGCTCCAACCATCGTCTCTGCCTCATATTAAGATCCTTCTGCTCAAAGAAATACTTTAAGCTTTTGTGGTCCATGAAAATCATACATTTGACACCATATAAGTAGTGTCTCCATATCTTTAACGTGAACACCACAGCAGCCAGCTCCAGATCGTGGGTAGTGTAGTTCACCTCGTGAACCTTTAACTGTCGAGATGCATACGCTATGACTTTACCTCGCCGCATTAGCACGCACCCTAACCCCTAATAAGAAGCATCGTATTAGCCAACCAGGTCCTCATTCCGTTCTGGTAATGTTAACACTGGAGCTTGTGTCAATCTTTTCTTCAACTCCATGAATGCACTTTCTTGTCTATCGCCCCATTCAAACTTCACATCTTTTCTCATCAACTTGGTCAACGGCGAGGCAATCTTGGAATAATCCTGGATGAATCTATGGTAATAACCCGCCAATCTGAGGAAGCTTCGGATTTCAGATGGCGTTTTAGGCGAATTCCATTTCATCACCGCCTCCACCTTAGTAGGATCAACCATGATTCCTTCTGGGTTAATCACATGACCCAGAAACTGCACCTCGCGTAACCAAAATGCGCATTTGGAGAATTTCGCATACAACTTCTCCCTTCTTAGAGTTTCCAGCACCTCACGGAGGTGACAGGCGTGGTCTCCCTCATTTTTTGAGTAAATCAGGATATCGTCTATGAACACTATCACTGATTTGTCGAGCATCGGCCGAAAAACCCTATTCATCAAGTCCATGAATGCTGTAGGGGCTTTAGTTAGACCAAACGACATCACAAGAAATTCATAATGCCCATATCGCGTTCGAAACACAGTCTTTGGGAAATCCCGCTCCTTAACCTTTAGCTGGTGATACCCCGATCGAAGATCGATCCTCGGGAACCAACTTGCACCTTGCAACTGGTCTAACAGATCATCTATCCGAGGTAACGGGTATCTATTCTTCACTGTGAGCTTATTCAGCTCGATGTAGTTTATACACATTCGCATGCTACCATCCTTCTTCTTCACGAACAACACCGGAGCACCCCAAGGAGAAATGCTCGGTCTGATAAATCCTTTATCGAGAAGGTCCTGTAGTTGGGCTAACATCTCATTCAACTCTGACAGAGCCAGACGATATGGCGCTTTAGCAACGGGCTGAGCTCCTTGCATAAGGTCAATCTGAAACTCTATCTCCCGATTGGGTGGTACCTCTGACAAGTCATCAGGGAACACATCCGGGAAGGCACACACCTTGGGCACATCAGTTAAGTTTACAGTTTCAGTTTTAGCACTTTAACGTATGCCAAGAATGCTCTGCACCCTCGTCACATAAACTTCTCTGCCTTTATCATAGAAATCACCTTCGGAACTTCGCAGATTCTGTCGTCGTAAATCGTGACTAAGCTACTGTCGGGCGCTTTCATCTGAATCATCTTCCTCTGAAAAACTATGTTAGCCTAGTAGGCGGCTAACTAGTCCATACCCAACACAATGTCAAATCCTCATAGGGTCATAACAAGCAACCTAGAGAGGAATCTATGACCTTCCAACTCTATGCTACAATCCTCTAAGGCCCCAGTTATCTTAGTAGTCTTTCCAATGGCAGTCTCTACCTCAAACATATGATCTATTTCTTTGGCCTTAGCATTCATCACATCACAGAAGGTGGTAGCTATAAAAATCTTACTTGCACCAGAATCAAATAGAACAGAAGCAAGTATGTTGTTAACTAGAAACATACCTGACACAACAACAGGTTCCGCTCTAGCCTCCTCTCTGGTCATCATGAAAGCCCTAGCTTTGGCCCTTGGCTTGTCAGTAGCTTTCTTTTCCTTCTCAGACTCCTTTCCCTTGGCCAAGTCAACCACTCGCGCCTCTTTACAATCTCGGCTGTAGGGCCCAAACTTGCCACAGTTGTAGCACTTTCCCGCACTAGGGCAATGCTTAGAGAAATGCCCCGTCTTCCCACATCTGTAACAAAGACTTGACCCGAGCTTGCATTTACCAACGTGCTTCCTCCCACATTTCAGGAAATCACCGGATGATTCCAACTTTATCTTTTTGGCCTGAACAATAGACCTCTCAATTTTCTCCCGCTTCACACTCCTCGACCAACTTTTCTTCTTTGTCTCCTTGACGGGCTCATCAGCCACCATATCGTCATACACTATCCCACTCAACTCCACCAAAGACTCGAAGGTCTTCGGCTTGCTTTCCTTCACATACATCCTAACCTTTGAAGGCAAACCATGTACATAACACTTCATCCTCCTCTCCTCCGTACTCACCAGGTGAGGCACCAACCTGGCCATCTCGTTGAAGCAAGACGTGTACTATCTGTGGGTCATACTCCCAGCCTTAAAACACAAGAATTCTGTTGGACCCTGAAAGGATTATACATGCCAATTCAAGAGGTTGTTGATGGTTGCTCTGGTTGGCAAACTCCAAAGACAGAAGACAAACAGAAGACAACAAAAAAAAGAAAAAAAGAAAAAGGAACCAAGTATAGAAGTATTCGTATTAGTTAATGCGGATGTCCATTGAACAAATGCTGACAAGTATTTGTTCATCCGCATTGACTAATGTGGATGAAGAAAAACAAATGTTGACAAGTGCTTGTTCATCCGCATTAACTAATGCGGATGAACAAAAGAAATGCTGCCAAGACTTGTTCATCCGCTTCAACTAATGCGGATGAAATAAGTTAATGCTGAAGACTATCAACAAAAAATGATGATGAAGACTTGTTTATCCGCATTAGTCAATGCGGATGAACACTTACAAATGCTGCTCTTATTTTGTACTTAGACTAGTTTCTGATGTATAGTTATCAGGGTAAATTAGTCATTTTGTACAGGCAATGTGTATGCCTATAAATAAAACAGTATGACCTAAGTTTGTAAGTTCTTCTTTCAACATTGACAATATTACTCATTTAAACAGTAACCCTAACAGTCTTTGTATATTGTTTACTCATATCATTATACAAAGCATTTATTATCATTTTCAGTAGTAAATGTTCTGTGATTTGGTATTTCCACTACTTAATCACTGACTCAATCATCATATGCGATCCTAAGTTGAGTCATATCAATTGAGATTCTTATTCTCGGACCCAGACAACTGGTATCAGAGCCTCGGCTCTTGAATTCGTCTCAAAATCAGCACAGATCTTGAACAAAATTCGATTGATCTGGTGATTGAATTGTTCATTAGCCAGATCTACTCTGCTAATAAATATACATACTTGTTAGACCCTGAAAGGATCATACTTGCCAATTCAAGAGGTGGTTGTAGGTTGCTCTGGTTGGAAATCAACAAGACAGAAGACAAAGAGAAAAACAGAAGACAGAAGAAAAGACAAGAAAAAGATAAGTGTTGAAGTCTCCGCATTAGTTAATGTGGATGACCATTGAACAAATGCTGACAAGTATTTGTTCATCCACATTAACTAATGCGGATGAAGAAAGAAGAAATGCTAACAAGTGTTTGTTCATCCGCATTGACTAATGCGAATGAACAAAAGAAATGCTGCAAAGACTTGTTCATCCGCAACAACAAATAAGGATGAACTAAGTTAATACTGAAGACAATCAACAACAAATGCTGATGAAGACTTGTTCATCCGCATTAGTCAATGCGGATGAACACTTACAAATGCTTATGTTATTTTTCTACTTAGACTAGATTCTGATGTATAATAATCAGGGTAGTTTAGTCATTTTGTACAGGCAATGGGTATGCCTATAAATAGAATAGTATACCCTAACTTTGAAAGTTCCTTCGATCAGTTATAATATTATACATTTTCAGCAGTAACCTTGTTGTCTTTGTGAAATGTTCTTCAAAGCATTTACTTCAGTAGTTAATGTTCTGCAATATAGTAATTCCGCAACTATATTACTGACTCAATCATCATATTTGATCCTAAGTTGAGTCACATTAACTGGGATTTTCATTCACACAAAAACCCTGTCAATTGGTATCAGAGCCTCGGCTCTTGAATTCATCTCAAAATCAGTGCAGATTTTGAATGAACATTGATTGATCTAGTGATTGAGTTGTTTTTTAGCAGATCTTGAATGCTGATAAGTATACATACTAAAAAACAACAAGAAACTTCATCTTAACGGATTTGTGTTTGTCGAGTTCTCACAAACTAACAGTGAAACCAGTGAACTCATCAAGATTGACACTTGCTAAGAACTGTTGAACAAAGAAGACAAGGACTATACACTGCTCGAACATCACAAAGACATAAAATCAACTAAAAAGTACTCAAAACCAAGTAACAAAAATCAGTAAATTAACAATGGATTCACATAATCTCTCTGAACTTGGGCATGCTTCTAAACCTCCAACGCTTAAACACAAATCTGAGTTTAAGCAGTGGAAAATCAGGTTTAGAAATTACATTACACAAAAACAGAAGACAGAAGAAAAGACAAGAAAAAGACAAGTGTTGAAGTATTCGCATTAGTTAATGTGGATGACCATTGAACAAATGCTGACAAGTATTTTTTCATCCGCATTAACTAATGCGGATGAAGAAAGAAGAAATGCTGACAAGTGTTTGTTCATCCGCATTGACTAATGCGGATGAACAAAAGAAATGCTACCAAGACTTGTTCATCCGCAACAAGAAATGCGGATGAACTAAGTTAATGCTGAAGACAATCAACAACAAATGTTGATGAAGACTTGTTCATCCGCATTAGTCAATGCGGATGAACACTTACAAATGCTTATGTTATTTTTGTACTTAGACTAGATTCTGATGTATAATAATTAGGGTAGTTTAGTCATTTTGTACAGGCAATGGGTATGCCTATAAATAGAATAGTATACCCTAACTTTGAAAGTTCCTTCGATCAGTTATAATATTATACATTTTCAGCAGTAACCTTGTTGTCTTTGTGAAATGTTCATCAAAGCATTTACTTCAGTAGTTAATGTTCTGTAATATAGTAATTCCGCAACTATATTACTGACTCAATCATCATATTCGATCCTAAGTTGAGTCATATCAACTGAGATTTTCATTCTCACAAAAACCCCCTGTCAATTGGAATCAGAGCCTCAGCTCTTGAACTCATCTCAAAATCAGCGCAGATTTTGAATGACCATCGATTGATCTGGTGATTGAGTTTTTTATTAGCAGATCTTGAAAGCTGATAAATATACATACTTAAAAACAACAAGAAACTTCATCTTAACAGATCTGTGTTTGTCGCGTTCTCACAAACTAACAGTGAAACCAGTGAACTCATCTAGATCGACACTTGCTAAGAACTGTTGAACAAAGAAGACAAGGACTATACACTGCTCGAACCTCACAAAGACATAAAATCAACTAAAAAGTACTCAAAACCAAGTAACAAAAATCAATAAATTAACAATGGATTCATATAATCTCTCTGAACTTGGGCATGCTTCTAAACCTCCAATGCTTAAACACAAATCTGATTTTAGGTTTAGAAATTACGTTACAGGTGTAGATCCAGACTATTGGATCTTAATTTTCAAAGGGCCTTGCATTCCATTGTCACTAAATGCTGATCAAGCTGCACAATACAGAACTTCAAGAATTCCTATTAAGGATCCAAGTTTAAATCTTGAAGATGAAGAGTACAAGAAAATCAAGATTGATCTTAAAGCATACTCCATTCTAACACAAGCTTTAAAAATGGATGTACTCAAAAGGCTGAAAAAATATGGAACAGCCAAAGGGGTTTGGGATGCTCTGCAAATTATGTGTGAAGGGAGCAGTGAGGTTATTGAAATTAACAAAGATAAACTGATTAATCAATATGAGACATTTCACCATACAAAAGGAGAATCTATTTCAAGGCAATTACATAGATTTGTCCAATTGGTAAATGATCTTGAGATTATGGGAGTCACCTACAAGGAAAAGGAGATGAACAAGATGATGCTGCATAGCTTACTAGAAAATTGGAAGCAAAATGTCACCATGTTGAAGAACACTCTTGACTGAGTACAAGCCTAGACATAATGATTGCAAAAATTGAAGCACTAGAGCTAGATGAACGAAGCAGAAATCTTAGTGGACCCCAAGTCATAGAAGCATACAAGTTTCCATCTGAAACACACTCTGTTGAGAATGCTTTTCTGACTGAAGAAGAAGATTTTCTGTCATCAAGAGAACAATCAAAGTCAACTGGTCTTTTTGCTACCCCTCAACAACACAAAACATCAATCTCTGCTAAATCAACTGCAACACCCACAAGTTTGCCAAGTGACCAAAGATCTGAAGAGCAAAAGGCAACTTACAATGCCTTTGGTGCTAGTTTTGAAGCTTACCTTGGGGGGAGACTCATGTCAGCACACTTAATTAAGGAGGATCTAGAAGAAATGGATCCTGCTGATGTTGAAGAGATGGATTTGCAATGGCGGATGGCCATGATTGCTATGAGAGCAAAGAAATTCTTCAGAAAAGGGAAGAAACCGAGTCTTAAAGAAAACACTAAACTTGGATATGACAAATCCAAAGTTAAGTGCTTTAACTATGGAATGACTGGTCACTTCTCCAAGGAATGCAATGCTCCCAGAAGAAGCAACACCAACTATCAAAGACCCACTCATGGTGAGAAATCATCTCAATCCACTTCAAGCTTTCAGTCAGGCAATCATCATCAAAACCAGTTTAAGTCAAGCAATCATCATAAAAATAAGAACCAACATCATATTCAGCAATAGTCAATTCATCAAAGACAACCTTAATTGGCTCATCAAGCTCAGGGGAATAGCTAAACAACTTCTAATGCTCTTGTCATCAGACAAGATGGAGTATGTGATTGGAGCTTATATGCTGAGGAAGTTCAACCTCAGTTTCAAAATCATGCTCTTATGGCTCATATCAATGATGGCCCCACTCGAATGGCATCTGAGGTAAAATCTAATCTATGTTTAGATAAATGTGTTCTTAAAGTTCAGGGATATAGAGAACACAATCACAAATTGGCTAATAAAATAAAAGAAGAAAAAATGAAATCCGAAATAATAAAACAAGAAATGAGAATTTTTGAAGTCAAAATCAAATCTCTTCTATCTGACATGGAAACACTCCATGGTGAAAAGTTTACCCTTGCAGCTGAGAATGAGAGGTTAACTAAACTATTGACCAAATCAAAGGCCGAGCAATCGGCTACTGAAGTGAAACTTGAAAAGTTTCAACTCTCATCTGTCAAGTTGCAAGAGTTACTTGATTCTCAAAAGGAGGCCAAGGATATGACTGGGATAGGTTACAAAACTTGTCCTGCTCCATATAATGACAACTACACAATTATGCCCGAGTCATTCACCCAATTTGATTCAACTGAATCTAAAGTTATTGAAACTAAAACAATTGTTTCACAAATAACAAATCCTCAAAATAAACCAAATGTTTACATTGAAACAAATGAGGATAAAATCAAATTAGGTCATCCAATCAAAATCAAAGAGTGCTTTGAAAAACCTGTAGTTGTCCAGAAACCAAAGAGCCCAGTCAAAGCCATCATTCCCTTTGTGAAATTTGTTCCTAAAAAAATCAAGATGGCAACACCGCTGAAAGTTCAGTGAAACCCTCTGCTAAAATCAGATCTGATTGTGAGATCAAATCTCCTAAAAATTCAAACAAATCAGAAAAGGTTTCATTGAAATCCAAATAGAAAAGTAAGACTTCATCAGTGTCCAATGGAAAATCCACTATGAACCAAAAATCAAATGTAAAAAGTGTTTCATCATTTGCTAAAAATAAACAAGGAGTTGGTTTTGACATTTGTAACAAAGAACATGTGGAACAATTTGAAAAGGAATTGAACAAGAACACAAAGAAGCAAAATCAGTCTACAAAAACCAAGCAAGTCAGATTTGTGAAACAATCTGCTGCCACCACAAAGACTGATGTGGCGTCTTCTTCAAAGTCAAAAGAAAAGCAAATTTATTATGACGTTTGTGACATGTGTAATCATAACACGGATGAGTGTTACTTTAATCAGTATTAATCTATTTGTGACATGAACAATCACTCAACCAAAAATTATTATTTTAACAAGTATTGTTCTGTATGTGATATGACTAATCATAACACGTCTGACTGTTTCTATATACAAAAGGGCTTGAGAATTCATCAAAACAAGCCCATTTCACCAATTTCATCTGACAAGGTCAACATCAGAAGTTCAACAAAACTTAAACATCAACAAGTGTCAACTTCTGACTAGGATTTCTATGATCAATGGCAGCCTAAAAACATCAAAAGGATCATTGGTACTATTAGAAAACAATCACTGAATTCTTCTTCAAAACAAAATAATACAGTGATTTCAAAGAACCAAAAACGTATCCAATTTTTACATAGAAACTGAGATCAAATAATTGTATACTCTTTTGACAGTTTAGCTGAAATTGATGAAATCAAACCAAAAAGAAATCAACAAAAATTGATGAAAGCTTCGTCCTCCAAAACACAACCAAGAGGAAACTATCAAGAAGTCACAGTGATGGATAAAAACAGACAACCCAAGACCATCATGGCTTGGGTTCCATCATCTAACTAGTTCTTTCATGCTTGTAGTGTCAGGTCCAACAGTTTATGGTACGTGGACAGTGGATGCTCCCGTCACATGACTGGAGATAGTTCCCTCCTTCATGATTTCAAGCATATTCAAGGAACTACTGTGGTATTTGGTGGAGATTCACAAGGTGGTAGAATTACAGGGGAAGGATCTGTGACAAATGAACTGCTGAGCTTTGACAAAGTCAACTTCTGTGAGCAACTGAACTTTAATCTGCTTAATGTGTCGTAGATCTGTGATAAGAAATATTCCACTCACTTCACTGACACTCATTGCTACATTCTGAAACTAAGATTTCAAATTCGTGAAGAATGGGTTGTCTTGAAAACTCCAAGGAAGAATATTACATATATCTTGAACCTTAATTCTGCATAACCCTCAGAAGAGACATGTCTATTGTCTAAAGCATCTTTTGATGAGTCACAACTTTGGCATAGACGTTTAGGTCACACAAACTTTAAAAACATGAACAGATTGGGCAAAGGAAATCATGTAATTGGATTACCTCAAAAAGAATTTCATTTTATTGATCACTGTATCGCATGTCTTAAAGGAAAACAACATAAGTCCTCTCATAAGCCAAAGCTCGTGAACACAAACAATTCTCCATTGAAATTACTCCACATGGATCTCTTCGGTCCAACTCATGTCAAGAGTATTGGAAAGAAGCATTATTGTTTGGTGATCATAGATGACTTTACACGATTTACATGGGTTTTCTTTTTACTTCATAAAAACGAGGGGTCCCTAATCATAAAAGATTTTATCATAAAAATAGAAAATCAACTTGATCTAAAGGTAAAATCATCAGAAGTGACAATTGGATAGAATTCAAGAATGAAGATCTAAGTTCATTTTGCACACAAAAAGGCATTGTTCATCAATTCATTGCAGCTAGGACTCCTTAAAAAAATGGAGTAGCTGAAAGAATAAATAGAACACTGATTGAAGCTGCACGAACAATGCTAGCCGATGCAAAACTGCCAATTACCTTTTGGACAGAAGCAATAAACACATCGTGCTTTGTGCAAAATAGAACTTTGATCATTAAAGAAAGCAATAAAACACCATATGAACTTATTTTTCACAGAAAACCGTTTATTGGATTTTTGAAGTCATTTGGTTGTCCGGTCTCAATATTGAACACCCGAGACCATTTAGGAAAGTTTGCTCCTAAGTCTGACGAGGGATTCTTTATGGGGTATTCCTCCTTCTCAAAGGCTTTTAGAGTGTTTAATCCTAGATTAAACATCATTGATGAATCAACCAATATTTAATTCAATGAGCATTCTTTTCCTAAATCAACAAATGGTCCTGATTGGTTGTTTGATATTGACTCATTTACTAGATCTTTTGATCAGTTTCACTTGTCTTATGCAGGATCATCTGGATCAGTGGAAAGAAGAAATCACTTTCCTATGATTCCTCCTTCTTCTACTGATCCATTTAATGAAGAAGTCCCACTACAACCAGACCCAGTCAGACAAGTCACATAACATCAGAGTGTTTCAACTGAGGCTGGTCCTAGCTCAATGCCCACTCCTTCAGCTGAACCTTCAACTAAAGTAAGAAACCAAGAATAACTTCTGTACCAGTTGAAACAAAAGGAAATACAAATGATGAAAGTATCCAAAGTGCTGCTGAAGCTGAAGATGTTGAAGCATTTGATTACTTTCATCATTCTCCTACATCTCAACCTGAACATGCCCTCACCATGATGATCTAAATGTCTCCAATCTTGATGTGACCATTGCTGGTGATGTGATTCTAATTACCAAAACACATAAGAACCATCCAGTGTCTAACATCATTGGTGATTTTGATGAGCGGGTGACCAGAAGCAAGTCAAGTATCTCAAACATCTATTTGTTTTCTTGCTTTTTGTGTCAAACTATACCCAAGAATATTAAAGAGGCACTTCAAGACAATAGCTGGATTGAGGCAATGCAGGAAGAATTGCTACAGTTCAAGAAACAAGGGGTATGGCAATTGGTGGATCTTCCTGAAGGATAATACCTTATCGGAAATAGATGGATGTACAGAAACATGACTGATGACAGGGGGATTGTCATCAGAAACATGACAAGATTGGTTGCACAAGGCTACACTCAAGAAGAAGGAATCGACTATGACGAAGTGTTTGCTCCTGATGTGAGATTGGAAGCCTTACGACTCTTTCTTGCTTACTCTGCATCCATGAAATTCACTGTGTATCAAATAGATGTAAAGTGTGTATTTTTGTATGGAAAATCTCACAAGAAGTCTATTTAAGTCAACCACCAGGCTTTGAGGATCCTGATTTCCCTCACAGAGCATACAGGCTTGACAAAGCTTTGTATGGCTTACATCAAGCCCCTCGAAAATGGTATAAGACTCTGTCAACTTTTCTTATTGATCATGGTTATGAAAGAGGAAAAATTGATCAGACTTTATTCAAGAAGAAGAAAGGACATGAGCTGCTACTTGTCCAGATTTATGTGGATGATATCATTTTTGGCTCAACAAACAAGCAACTCTGTAAAGACTTTGAGAACCTCATGCATTCTAAGTTTCAAATGAGTGCTATGGGAGAGCTCACTTTCTTCTTAAGATTGCAAGTACAACAGACAGCATATGGAATATTCATCAATCAATCATAATATGTGGAATCAATGTTGAAGAAATTTCATTTTGCAGACCGTCAGTCTATCAGAACTCCTATAGATACCAAAGTGAAGATTGGTCCAGACTCAGAAGGAAAATCAGTTGATCAGACTCTCTATCGATCAATGATAGGGTCACTTATGTATCTTATAGCTAGTAGACCTGACATTATGTTTGGTGTATGTGTTTGTGCCAGATATCAGGCAGATCCCAAGGAATCTCATGTGAATGTTGTCAAGAGGATATTTAGATATCTTAAGGGCAAACCTATTCTTGGATTATGGTACCCTAAGGAAGGAGATTTCAATCTCTATGCATACACAGGCAATGACTATGGGGGATGCAACTTCAATAGGAAGTCCACTGCTAGAGGTTGTCAATTTCTTGGTCCCAGGCTGGTCTCCTAGTAGTGCAAGAAACAGACAAATGTATTTGTTTCCATAGCAGAAGCTGAATACATTACAGCATCAGCTTGTTGCTCTCAAGTTCTCTGGATTCAAAACCATATGCTTGATTATGGTTATAATTTCTTGCACACACCAATTTACATTGACAACACAGCAGTAGTCTTCATAACAAATAATCTAGTTCAGCACTCAAAAACCAAACATATTGAAATCAGATATCATTTTTTGAGAGACTGTGCTGAAAAAGGGTTAATCAAGCTGATTCAGGTTAACTCAGACAATCAGATAGCTGACTTGTTTACTAAAGCATTTGACCCTGGTCGGTTTGAATTCTTAGTCCAATCAATTGGCATAATTAACCATGAGTAAAAAAAAAGAAAAAAAGAAATCAATTTTGTTGTAATACATGAATTGTATTTTTATTGGGAAATGATATAATTACAGTCATTATATCATTCACTGTGCTTATTTCAAAATCTTGATAGACTGACATGACTTATCTAATATGCTGGTAGGCTCATCTTGGAAAAGAAAATACATGCTGTGATAAACTAAAGTTCATATTCAACTGTGAAACTATCATCTCAGGGTGAAAGTAAGTAATTAGCTTATCCAAGTGTTTGTGTGTGTAGTAACCTAAACACACTAGGTAGTGATACTTTATGAATCTCATTCACCCACATCAGTTTCTCCTCTGTTTTGCTGAGCAAAGATCTGGAGAAATAGGCACATAGTGCTGATATCAAGATCCAAAAAAGATTCCCAATGTGGAACACATTCAACCTGGATGAATCAATAAAGAATACATTCCTATTGAATGAACAAAAAGAATCCAAAAGCGGATCACCTTCCAAAGTGAAGTGAAAAAGAATCCCAATGTGGATCAAATAAACATACGGATCAAAACAAAAGAATCCTAATGAGGATCCCCATTCCTCAAATCAAAATGAGATTTCATAATTTAAACGACCTGGTCATGTAAGTTGTGAAAAAGTTCTACCATACATTTCATGATGGTAGTTGACCTTTCCATACTGTTGAGTATGAGGTACATGTTGAATATTTAATCCATTCAAAACATGATAAAGATCACATGCATTAAAATATTAACCAAGCTTGAGTTTAAGAGGACAAACATACCTACAATCAATAGGATCATGACTATTTGCACTTGTGAAAGGTTAGATTGATATGATCCCAAATAAGGTACACATCCTCTTCATGTGCAGATAAGAAAAACAAAAATATTACAGAAATATCTTCTTTTTAAGTTTAAAAACTCATTAAAGTGTCTATCCAATTCGGATATAAACTTTAGGGGGAGTAATTTTAAAAATTAAAAGAAAATATTCACAAAAACATAAAACATAAAAATTTTGAAAACAACTGACTGTGTTGGTGTGAAAGTTATACCATAAGTATCTCAGTGTATGCAGATATTTGGAAGCACAAAGTCCAAGATCAGTCAAAACTAGAAACTTGTATCACACAGGGTATACAAGTTAATCCAAGCAAGAATTGACAATACAAGCAACAGCTAAAACTTCATAAAAACAAAATAGCAGACTCATCTTCATAAAAATCAAGAACATCAGTATGCAAAAACAGTCAGAATCATCCTCTGCAGAAAACATTAATTTTTGACAAGTTCAAAAATTAATGTGGGTAAGAGTATTGCTTAATGGGGATGAAGGTAACCCAGACACATAATTAATGCGGGTAACTGTTTTTTGTTCAAGTGTAACTAATGCGGACAACTTTTTGTTCTTCCGCATTTGCTAAAGTAAATGCGAACAGTCTAACTTGTTCTTCCGCATTTGCTACAGTAATGCTGTTAAGTTAAAGTTGTTCATCCGCATTAGTTATAGTAAATGCGGTTAAGTTATTTTCTTGTTCCGCACTTGCTACAGTCAATGCGGACAAGTTAACTTGTTCTTCCGCATTTGTTTCAGTAAATGCGCTCATGACAAAATGTTCATGCGCATTTGCTACAGTAAATGCGCCCAAAGAAATTCTTCATGCGCATTTGCTACAGTAGTGAAATTTCTCTGCGCATTTGTTCACACTTGTAAATTTTGGGTAAGTTTTCAAATGTACTATTTAAACACATTTAATGTGAGTCATTTATTACTTTTCAAATTTGAGTGAACTTTCATAATGCGATGAGCGTTCATCTATTGTTCTTCACCATCATTCAAACATTCACTAGTAAAGGGTTTTATGTGATTCAATCAACTTCATATCAGTTCATTCTGATTCATCATCGTAGTGTTACCAAACAAAAAGGTGATTCTCAATGGATTCAAAAACCTCAACTATCGAACCTGCATGAACATAGAACCCTAGGTTTGAGATAATTCCTAAATGCAATCAAGAACAATGGATTTAAATGACATTCTCAAGTTTATTGAAACAGATGTTTATGTGAATAACAAAGAACAACTGATTTTCAAACCCTAATTTGAACCACGATGAACAGGGGAACTGAAACTTGGGACTGTGTAAATCAAATCCAATGTTCTAGTTGAAAAGAATGTTTGAAACAGCAAAATGAAAAATTAAGCATAAAACTTAACTTCAATGAGTCTCCATCACCTAAGTCAAGATTAGGTCAAAAAATCTAATAAAACAGTAACATTTAAAATTTCAATTTTCACCTGAAAAAGTCAAAATATGAAAAGTCAAACTTGATCAAGTGCACATGATATGATGAATGTTAAAACTTTACTAACTCATTTGAATCTATTACAGAATCCATGGCTAATCTAACATAGAGTAAGCTCCATAATGTTAGTGGATTTCTTGATCATACTGTGCCTGAAGCTGAAGGATTAAGAGATATGATCAGATTTATCTCTACTACCAGAGTGGCACATGCTATTACAGTTAGACCCATCATGTATGAGAAGTTCATTAGATCTTTCAGGGGACAGCTGAAGTAGTAGAGATTGATGGAGAGAAGACTATTTCAGGAAGAATCACTAATCATCACACTTCAGTAATCACTGAACAAATTGTGAGACAGTGTCTATAATTTGAAGATGATAAGAACTCTCCACTAGAGCTTGAAGAAGATGAGATTATGACTTGTTTTGCAAACATTGGGTTTGAAGGTGGTTTTGAAGGGAAGTAGATTGTCAAAGGGTTGGTTGATCTCCAATGGAGGTTTCTCATTCACTTATACCAACATTGCCTATCCAAGAGAAAGATAGGTTGGAATGACATCCCTATCACCATATCATCAGCCATCTATGCCTTGTGCACAAATAGACATTTTAACATGTCTGTCTATGTTTTCAATAGTTTGATATCAAACATTCAAGAAGGGAGAAGGCACATGTTTCTGATGTACCCACGGTTTATCTAATGTTTCATCAATGAAGCATTTCCTAATCTTGTACCAGAAGGCCCTATTTTAGACATCCCTCATTATAATGCCAAGTCATTCAATTATATCAAAAAGATGGATCCAAGGAATTTCTATAGTGGAACCTTCTTTCCATTAGTTCCTTGGATGTTGCAATAGATTAACAATGAAAAAGTGCAAGAAGCTGCTGCAGATGAAGCTGTTCCTATTATGGAGGAACAAGTTGTTAAGGAACAAGCTATGGAAGTACCAGCTGATGTACAAGAAGTTATTGAGGACCATCCAGCTGCTATTGATCAACACACTGTTGATGAGCATGCTGAGGCTGCTGAAGACATACCAAGGATAGTGTCTCCACAAGGTGATGTAGGTGGTGATCTTCACACTGTGTCTATGGTTCATGAACAAGTATTTCCCTCACCCTTTGGTGCTTCACCCTCTATTTCACCTCCACATTCACCAATCTAAATCACTAAATCACCTCAACAATCTCCGATCCAAATCCATCAATTATCACCCTCTGTCTCATCTCCACAAGCTGCTACAGATTTTGGTGAAGCTGGTGAATCTGCTAGCTCATCAGATTCTTTTGAATCATCATCTGATGATTATCCTCCTGCACAACCTCGTGTGAGACTAACACTCTCAGAGGAAGGATCATCAAAGAGCTTTGCTAAATCAGAAATAAACAGACCAGATGAGAAAGACAAAATGATCACTGATCTGTTGCAAAAAGTTGCAAGGATGGAGAAAACTCTTGAGAGAAGGGCTGGGATAATAAATGACAGAATTCTTGAGCTAGATGAAAAAGAAAAGGAGCTCAAAGAACTAAGAATCAAATATGAGGCTGAAAAGAAAGAAAAGTATGAAGAGATTGAAAGACTCAAAGCTGCCTTAGATATGTCAAGAGAAGAAATCAGTGGTCACTTGGATACTGCAGCTATCCAGACCATCGCTATGGAAGAACAAGAAAACCTCATTGAGATGCAAACAGACATCATAGCTGATCTCAATAAACAAATTGAAGCTCTAAACAAAAGAGTTCTTGAATTAGAGATGCTTATAAAGCTAAAAGATGAAGTGGCAAGAAAAGTGCAAGATCAAGATGATGTGGACACAAAAAAGGCTGAAACCTCACAACAAGCAGAACATAGTGAGGTTGGGGGTGAAGAAAGTTTGGAAATGGTTGTGCATTCTGATCCCTCTACTAAAGAAGATTCAGTCATGAAAGAGCTTATAGAAGATCTAGATATGTAATCCTCTAGTGAGTTCATCATTGATGAAGAATTTTTGGACTACATCAAAGATATCAGAACTCCTATAGAGCCAATTGTTGTAATCCCTACAAATCTAGTTCCTATACAAGAAGAATTAAAGCTGCAGCTTGTTCCAGCAGTCACCTTGACTGTTGAACAACAAGAATTGATCAATTGACCTCAATATCAGTATTGAGTCTCCTTAGTCTCAACCTGATAAGCCCATTACCCAAGCCATAAGCCCTCAGGGTGAGTTGCAACACTCTCCTGAACAACCAAAAAGGGATAGCCACATCATTGGCCCAAATGCTATTGCAGCCAAGCCATTAGGTGTTGACCAAGATCCCGGTTCAATAGATATAACCTCTGTATCCTTTCTTGACCTTTTGACCTGAACTGATGAGGATATCATGTTTCATCAGGACCATGATGTTGATCTACCTCACCCCTCTCCAGATCAACTGAGTCCAAGGGAACTTCTGGTATCTAGCCCACATCAGCAAGACCAAACTAAGGTGAGTCCAACCAAAGTAGAGGTGACTCATGTAGATACAACTGCCATTACTGAGAGTGTTTCAATAACCTCTCACGACAGTGGTAACTGTTGGGTTTTCATAAGTTATTCAGAGTCATTTTATCCTTATAAAATGAAAACGCAACGAAATGAGAATGAAAAACTTGTTACAGTTAATATGTATATATAAACCAATTTATATATCTGTTAAAACCCGTAATGGATCGTTATATGAAAAAATCATGCTTACGAAAAACCATAGTGCTTTCTGGTTGCGCGAGGTTCAGTTTTTGGGTCATGTGGTAAATTCCGAAGGGATCATGGTAGACCCGGCAAAGATGGAGGAGGTGATGCAATGGAAGACTCCAAAGACACCATCTGAGATCCGCAATATCTTGGGTTTAGCGGGCTATTACAGGAGATTCATTCAAGACTTTTCTAAGATAGCCTCACCATTGACCAAGCTGACCCGCAAAGGATGTGAAGTTTGTATGTGGTCTGGAACAGGAGAACGCTTTTGAGGACTTAAAGACAAGATTGAATCAAGCTCCTGTCTTGACGTTACCCGAAGGGAATAAAGACTTGGTGGTCTATTCAGATGCTTCTTATTCAGGATTAGGTTATGTGCTGATGCAGCAGAGAAGGTTTATAGCCTATGCGTCCCGACAGTTGAAAATCCATGAGGCTAATTACCCTACTCATGACTTAGAGCTAGCGGCTGTGATCTTTGCATTAAAGTTTTGGAGGCACTACTTGTACGGGATGAAGTGCACTATCTTCACTATCCACAAGAGCTTGAAGTATTTCATTGAGCAGAAGGACCTCAATATAAGGCAAAGGAGGTGGTTAGAGTTGATCAAGGATTATGATTGTGAGATCCACTACCATCTGGGCAAGGCCAACGTAGTGGCGGATGCCCTTAGCCGAAAGGAGAGACCCCAACCAATCCAGGTGAAAGCTTACCAGTTGGTGATGACCTCCGATGTAATGACACAGGTCAAGGGGTTCCAAGATGAAGCGTTGAAAGAAGAGCGCCTTAACTCCGAATGGATGAGAGGTTTAGTCTCGGAGTTGGGTGAGAACACTCTTGGAGTTAGAACCCGCTTCAGGCGGATGTGGATCCCTTGTTATGGAGACCTACGAGGGCGAATCATGGATGAAGCTCATAAGACTTGATACTCTATTCATCCCGGTGCTACAAAGATGTATCATGGTATGAAGAAAGATTACTGGTGGTCGGGTATGAAGCGCGATGTAGCGGAGTATGTGAGCAAGTGCCTTACTTGCTTGCAAGTGAAGGCGGAGCATCAGAAGCCATACGGGAAGATCCAACCTTTGGATATACCTGAGTGGAAGTGGGAGCACATCACTATGGACTTCATTATGAAGTTACCATGTACGGAAAGGGGGTACGTTGCTATATGGGTAATAGTTGACCGTTTGACGAAGAGTGCTCACTTTCTACCGATCCGCGTGACATATTCATCTGAGAGGTTGGCGGATCTGTTCATCAAAGAGATTGTGTCGCGTCATGGTGTACCAGTTTCTATCATGTCTGACAATGGCACTCGGTTTACATCTAAGTTTTGGAAGAGTTTTCATGACGCGATGGGGACGAGGTTGCACATTAGTACGACTTATCATCCTCAGACAGACGGTCAGTCAGAGAGAACCATACAGACACTTGAGGATATGCTCCGAGCATGTGTTATTGATTTTGGAGGAAGTTGGGACGAATACTTACCGTTAGCTGAATTTTCATACAACAACAGTTATCATGCCAGCATTGGTATGCCACCATATAAGATGCTATACGATAGGAAGTGTAGAACGCCTATATGTTAGGGTGACATTGGACAGAATGAGTTGGGGAGCATTGAAGTGATCGAGGCTACAACTAAAAAGTTAGTAAAGATCAAGGCCTTTATGAAGGCGGCAAAAGATAGGCAAAAGTCGTATGCTGACAAGAGGCGTAGACCGATTGAATTCAAGCCTCTGTTGATAGAGTTTGGAAGAGCAGTTTGGAGGGCAGTCATGGCCTTCTGATCTATGTCTATCTTCTTCCAGTCTTCTTCAGAATAATCAGCCACTTCCTTTGGTATCATACCACCACCAACAGCAGCTAAAGAGGTGGATGGTACATGAGGTCCATATACAATAGATCCCCATATCTTGGAGACTTGAGACTTGATGAAGCCTTCCATTCTTTGGCACCAAGTATCAAAGTCATCAGGAGTGATCAGTGGAGACTTTGTCATAGTACTGGTTTCCATATCAGCCTTTGTGATAGCTTCCATTTGAGATGTTAAGTGTTTTGTGAAACTGAAGGGATTTCAAATGGAGCCTAAAAAGCTCTGATACCAATTGCAGGACCGGTTAAGGGATGATCAATACAATCCGTCTCACAATGAGGAGAGTGTTAGAACACTTAACAGATCAAATGGGGAATCGGGTTTATGTAAATGATACTAAAAACACAAGTAAACAATGAGACAGAACTGAGAACAAGAACAAGATAAGTATGGTTTTCAAGAATGTTGTATATTGCTCTCAAGTTCTTTTACAAGTGTTACAAAGCATAAAAAGAAATACAAGGACCTGACATACTTTATACTACATTCTACAGCCGGTCATACTTTGAAAGCCAACTAGAAACATTAATCTAGACTACAAGATCAATGTAAAGTCAAAAGGCAGATTGTCTTTTAACTAGTGACTATGACATGCCATAGCTCACATCCTAATATATTATAAAAAGGATAAAAGGTACAAACTAGGAAGTTACAGACTCAAGACCATAATCTACAGTTTACTAATATCACACCCCGGGCCCAGAAGAGGGTGGGACGTCTCAGACTAGCAACATACATGGCAACGGAAACAGAACCACACAAGAGCACACAAGGAGAGAAATCATAATGGCATTACATTACATCAATGTTATCCAGGTTAACACAGTCAAACCCTAACAATAGAAGCACAAATACAATACTCTCCCAAAACATACATATTAAAAGCTAAATGTTCAAATGATTTAAAAATCCTAGTAATGCCATTTAGGTAGTCATGGTGCTAAGTCATCTTTGGAGTCTTTCATAAGGTCCAAGCTCAACGAGGATTACCTGAAACATGCTCAAAAAGATTTTGTGACAACTAAAAAGTTGGTGAGTTCAAGTACTTGAAGTTCAAAAACAAAAGGGCTCATTGAACCCATAGTATAGTTTAAAAAGCATAGTATCACAGTTGTGGGATCACAAATCAACCCTGCACTCAGCCCCGACCAGCCTCTTCTAAACTTGTGTTGCCGGTAATCCCATAGAGGGAAACCGAGCCTCAGAAGGCGTACTATACCTGCCGATTGGTACACCATAGTATCTTATAAAACCTGTTACATGCCGCAACGACCCCGCAGGATCTCAGTGTGGTACCCTTCTCATCGGAAGGCACTATGCGTGGGGGATTCCCCAAGTAGATCTACCTATATAATCAAGCAGTTCACATAGAATTAATGATTGTGATACAAAGATGCAGGTTCTAACAATAGCCACAACATACAATAGCATCGCATAATGGTATCCAATAAAGTTTAGTTCAAACAGAGCATGTTTCACCCCAGAATAGTAGAAAAAAAAGGGGAAACAAGAGACTCACCTTAAGCAGATAAAGGATTCTTCAATAACAGATAGATTCAGGTCCTAGCACCCTAAGAGCAAGATGCATATATAAGCTATAGATTCTTAGACTATTGGGAGTGTAATCAAGGGTAATTGGTGTTTAAAAGTACATATGACCACATCCCTTAGAAATTTGTGTCAAAAAGTTTCCTTTTTAGGAAAGTTTAGGTTTTTGGCATAATATGACCCGTTTAAGCCAAGTAAGTTCATAGAATTAACATGTTAACCCAAAATTTCACCAAGTCCGGTTTTTGTCACTGTTTTAATAGTTTTTAGGTCCTGAAAATTTTAGTTTCTAACAGTTTGTTTGGGATTAGGCCATGTCAAAGTACTACAATCACCTATTCGCGTCCTAAAATATGATTCTAAAATCCATAACACCATACCAAATCATCCTACCCACAATAATATCCTTTTAGCATCAAAACATTCAGAAATTTTAGATCATACCCACGAGCATAGCAACCTAAGGTAACAAGGTCATGGTTGGGCACATAAGTCATCATTTACACGTATGTAACATGAATTCCTAGGTTTAAACAACCAATTTTTTTAAAAAATCGGTATGCCCAGGTTATAGAAATGATTATAAGGTGTTTTATACAAGTTTTTAAGTGTGGAATAAGGGGGTTAGAATCATGGCAGATGGTTGGATGGCCCCAAAGACCCATGAAAGAGGTCTTCGGGTAGATTCATGGCAATAATGCAAGGTAAACATGTATGAAGGAAAGTGTACCTCTTGTAGATCTGAAAGTCACACAAAACAATTAGCTTGGTCATAGGTTCCTTCCTTTGAACAGGAAAAAGGGTTTCAAGGAAGGAAAGGTAGGGAAAACAACAACAATAATTTTGTTCGGGTGCAAGAAAGCTTACACACAAGATGTTTTGAGTTTAGAACGAATCTGGGGGGGTGCGAGAGTTGATGTTCCGAAAGTCTTGAGGCTTGAAAATCTTGCTCTTGCTTCGTTGAAGGCTGAAAAGTTCTCGGGTTCGGTTGCAAATGTTTGCGAAGAGAGGGAGAGAGACTTCGAGAGGTTGTGAAAGAGTGAAATGAAATGGGGAATTCGGTTTTTGAAATGAAGTAAGAATTTTGGTGGAGTGTGGATTCTTGTTAATAAAAACCGAGGAGTGGTGTGGTTGGAGGGTGGAACGGCCGAATGCATGGCAACAATCCATGCATTGGCTAGTTTGGAGGTGCGCATACGGGTCAAAAGTTTCTAGAAGGGTTCGGACATTTTAAAATGCTAAGTGTGGCCAAAAACACCCGAACAGTGCTCATGCGCCCACTTTCTGGGCGCCTGAACAGTTGTCATGCCCCTAAACAGTGGAAATGCGCCTAACTGCCAGATGCGCCCGAATAGTTGTCGTGCGCCTAAACAGTTCTGATGCGCCTAGAGGAAATTTTATAAGGATGACTTAGATTTAAATTTTATGCAAAAAAAATTTCAAGGGATAAGGGCATTTAAGTGAATTTTCTAGCCTCGGGAACTAGTTCTAGGCTTAAACATGTCAAACAACAGTCAAACAGAGTTGCATAAATCATAGAAATTCATTAACCATAAAGAAAAGGAGATACATACATGAAATAAGATGATGCAATAGTACAATGCTAAATCACATTAGATTCTGGGAGTTGGACCTAGGAGTAAGTTGTTACATTCACCCACCGTTTAGGAAATTTCATCCCGAAATTTTAGCTTCAATTAGATTCTGAACGAGTGGGCTTAAAGAGGTGTGGATACTCCTTCTTCATCACATCTTCTTGTTCCCATGTGAATTCAGGTCCTCGCCTAGAGTTTCATCTTACTTTCACTTTGGGTATCCGGCTTCGTCTGAGTTTCTGGACTAGTCGGTTGGTGATCTCTATGGGTTCTTCCACAAACTTCAACTCATTAGTGATTTTGGCATCTTTCAATGGGAGTTCCAAGGCCTTATCAATGAAACACTTCTTTAAGTTGGACACATGAAAAGTGTCATGTACATAGCTCAGCTCTTGGGGTAGCCTTAACTGGTATGCTACCGGGCCAACTCTCGATAATATTTCAAATGGTCCAATGTATCTTGGGCTTAACTTGCCCTTCTTGCCAAATCTTACCGTGCCTTTCCATGGCGCAACTTTTAGCATCACTCTATCGCCCACTTGAAATTCTAGGGGCTTTCGCCTTCTATCGACGTACTTCTTTTGACGATCTCGGGTTGCTCTCAATCGTTCCTTAATCTTGAACACTTTGTCCATGGTTTCCATTACAATATCAGGACCCATAATTTGGCAATCACCAATCTCATTCCAACTCAAAGGTGAATGACACTTTCTGCCATATAGGGCTTCGTATGGGGCTGCTTTTATACTTGCGTGATAACTGTTATTATAGGAAAACTCCACCAGAGGAAGGTGATTATCCCAACTTCCCCAGAAATCGAGTACGCAAGCTCTCAACATGTCCTCCAACGTTTGAATGGTTCTTTCACTTTGCCCATCGGTCTGAGGGTGGTATGCAGTGCTCAAGTTAAGTCGCGTCCCCAAAGCCTGCTGGAGAGACTTCCAAAATCGTGAAGTGAAACGACTGTCACGGTCTGAGATAATCAATAGTGGCACTCCATGTCTTGTTACAATCTCATCAATGTATATTCGCGCTAGTTTCGGTAAGTCGTAATCTTCTCATATCGGTAGGAAGTGAGCCGACTTGGACAGCCTATCCACTATTACCCAGATTGCATCATGCCCATGAGAAGTTCTTGGCAACTTTGTAATGAAATCCATAGTAATGTTATCCCATTTCCATTCCGGGATTTCAGGCTGTTGTAAGGTTCTTGATGGCTTTTGGTTCTCTGCCTTTACCATTGCACACGTTAGACATTTCCCCACATAGATAGCAATGGATTTCTTCATTCCGGGCCACCAGAAAAGAGCCCTTAAGTCATGATACATTTTGTCACTTCCAGGATGAACGGAGTATTTTGATTTGTGTGCTTCATCCAGGACTATCTCTCTAATTCCCACATGTTTCGGTATCCAGGTTCTTCTCTCGTGCTTATACAGCCTGTCACTACACAATTCCAAACGTTTTTCCATTCCTGTTAGCATTTCTTCTGCTAGTTTATCCTTGCTCAAGGCTTCTTTTTGTGCTTCTATCAATCTAGCGGTAAGGCTGGTATACACGCTCATTCTCAGAGCACGGACACGAATGGGTTTCTCCCTTTCCTTTCTGCTTAGGGCATCAGCCACCATATTGGCCTTTCCTGGGTGGTAGCGAATTTCATATTCATAATCACTTAGCAGTTCTACCCACCTTCGTTGGCGTATATTTAGCATCTTTTGCTCAAGGATGTGTTCCAGACTTTTATGGTCGGCGTAGATATGCATTTGGTACCGTAAAGGTAGTGTCTCCATATCTTGAGAGCAAACACCATGGCACCCAGCTCCAGATCATGGGTAGTATAGTTTCTCTCATGCTCATTCAACAATCTGGACACGTAAGCAATCACTTTATCTTGCTGCATCAACACACATCCAAGTCCTTGACGCGAGGTGTCGCAATAAACTACAAAATCATCAACGCCTTCAGGTAGGGCGAGGATTGGTGCACTACACAGTTTCTCCTTGAGTAACTCGTATGCTTCATTCTGCTCCGTCCCCCATGTGAAGGTCGTGTTTTTCTTGGTCAGAGCGGTCAATGGTTGCACAATCCGTGAGAAATCCTTAATAAACCTTCGGTAATATCCGGCTAAACCAAGAAATTGCCTTATCTTAGTAGGGGTTTTAGGAATTTTCTAGTTTCTAATGGCTTCGATCTTTGACGGGTCTACTTGAATTCCCTCTTTGTTCACCACATGCCCTAAAACCTGGATTTCGCACATCCAAAACT
This sequence comes from Flaveria sonorensis, assembly GCA_025506505.1. Lineage (NCBI taxonomy): Eukaryota > Viridiplantae > Streptophyta > Magnoliopsida > Asterales > Asteraceae > Flaveria > Flaveria sonorensis. The sequence goes on along the minus strand of CM046435.1, from coordinate 15,863,767 downwards.
CACATTTAGAGAATTTTGCATAAAGCTGTTCATTCTTGAGCAATTCAAGAATCAGCCTGAGGTGCTTCCCATGTTCTTCATGGCTACGGGAGTAGATCAGGATGTCATCGAAAAACACAATGACAAACTTGTGTATGTATGGACGAGACACTCGATTCATAAGATCCATGAATGCGGCGAGTGCATTAGTCAGTCCAAAGGTCATGACTATGTATTCATAGTGCCCGTACCTCATTTGAAAAGCTTTTTTGGGTATATCTTCTTCTCTTACCTTTAGTTAGTGATATCCCGATCTTAAGTCTATTTTGGAAAAGTAGCTGGCTCCTTGCAGTTGGTCGAACAAGTCATCGATTCTTGGGAGAGGATAGCGATTCTTGATTGTAAGCTTGTTAAGGTCACGGTAGTCGATACACATTCGTAGTGTCCCGTCCTTTTTCTTAACGAACAACATCGGTGAACCCCAAGGAGAAACACTTGGCCGGATGAATCCCTTATCCAGCAATTCTTAGATTTGCACCATTAGCTCCTTCATCTCGGGTGGAGCGAGTCGGTAGGGTGCCTTGGCCACTGGTGCGGCACCAGGCACCAGATCTATCTGGAATTCAACCTGTCTAGTCGGAGGTAGTCCTGGTAGATCCTCAGGAAAAACTTCCGGGTATTCAGACACCACCGATATATCTTCGATCCTCTTTTCCTTTCTCACTTTCGTAACGTAGATTATGAATGCTGAGCATCCCTTGCGGAGACTCTTGGTAGCCTTCAAGTGGGAAATCATGGGGTATAGTGTGTTGTTTCTGTCACCGTGGATTGTTAGCGTACTTCCATCAGTTAAAGGTATCCTAAGCAAGCACTCACCACATACAATTACAGCCTTATATTTTGCTAACCAATCCATTCCCACAGCTGCATCAAATCCCCCTAAAGTGATAGGCATCAAGTCTATCTTAAACGGAATACCCTCTAGTTCTATTGTGTAATCTTTGATAATTTCATTGGTTTCTATTATTTTACCATCATCTAATTCCACCACGTAAGCATCAGTTAGGGCACAAGCCTCCAAATCAATTAAATGCCTAAAGGTAGGGGAAACAAAACTTCCGGTTGCTCCAGTATCAAACAAAACAGTAGCAGGGTGGTTATTAATGAGGAACGTACCATTTACCACGTCAGGATCTTTACGAGCACCATTGGGGTCCATCACGAACGCTCTCCCTTTAGGCTTGTTAGGCCTTGCGTCCCTGTCTCTTGCTAGTTTGGGGCACCTATTTCGCATGTGTCCTGGATCCCCGCATTCATAACATTGCTTCCTGGGCTCGAATGTGCAGTCCTTAATTAGGTGGCTGGTTTGTTTGCACCTAAAGCAGGGCATCGTATTGCATTCCCTTTGGTGGTGCAGTTTGCATTTGGTGCATAAGGGGTTGGTGCCTACATACAACCTTTGACCTCTTGCTCCTTGTTCATCACTCCTTGACCTTTCATCAGCCCTCCTGTTTGAGCTACTACCACCGCCACTGGGCCTTCTAACATCAATCCACCTTCTCTTCTCGCCTGATAACCTCTTCTTATCCTCGTTCCTCCCCTGATCTGTCCATCCAGCCCTGATCAGGTCGTCTGCTAAGCTGCCAGTAAGATCGATAGCCGATTGAAGGGTTGTAGGTCCAGTAGATCGGACCATGCTTCTGACTCTGGGATGTAGGCCCTAGATAAATCGAGCTACGCCTTTAGATTCAGGAGTTACCAAATGAGGCACAAGTCGGGATAGAGCTGAGAATCGGTTGATGTACTCGGTGTAGTTTGAGCCCCTCATTTCCAGGCTCAAAAATTCCGCCTCTAGCTTCTCCAGCTGGTTCATGGGACAGTACTTACCGGTCATCAGTTCTCGAAATTCCGACCACTTCATGCGGCCGACATCATCTTTACCCCTTGGCGGAACGATAGTCTTCCACCATTCTAAGGCTGGCCCCTTTAAGGATTGGGAGGCAAACCTGACCATATGCTCATTCTTGCACTCGCTTATATCCAGCACAGCTTCCATTTCATCCAGCTAGCGGTAGGTGTCTATTGCCCCTTCAGTGCCGAAGAAGTCCTTTGGCTTGCATGACATGAAAGTTTTGTAAAAACATCCGGTCCTTACCTCTTCAACATTCCCAGCATTTCCCGCAACGTTTCTGAGTCCGACATTCTAGGATGTATTTCCCCGATCAGCATTTATTTGTACGATGATGGTGGGAATAGCATTTGCAATTTTTTGGGCCACCAAGTTAGCAATCCTCTCATCGTTTTCACAGTTAGAGTTCTTCTCCCAGTCGGCCCTGATGGAGTGGGTGATCGGTTCCCACCTCGACCCCTAAGGCGTCCAACACCCCTGTTTCTTCCTCCGCGTGTCTCCCTTCTAAGCGGCATTCTGGTGTCAATCATAGTGAAACTCATTTAGTGTCTCATAATTTGTTTCGAGTATCCCACACACCAATTGACTCCCTAATGTCGTTCCACAACACACAAGGATTCAAATAACACAAAAAAAGTCATACATAGTCTCACATATATATGGAATCAATTAGCAATTCAAAAACACAATCAAGATAGATTCCTAGAATAGACTAATACATAATCCAAACAGGCAACCAGCAATAGATAAGATAGTATCATAAGAGAAGTTCAATCATAGATAGTAAGACAAACATCAAATAGGGTCGATAGTTTCGTAGCAATACAAGCTGGAAGGTGCCATCACCCCCAAAAATAGTATCAGAGATAAATAGTTTCTCATAAAGATAGCATCATTCGATAATCAAGTTTCATCTAGTCACTACTGCCATTTCTTCCTTAACCACCCGAACCAGCCTGACCCCTTCTTCTTTTGTTCTTGCTCCAAGCGCTGGACACCATTGGACGCCATTAGTGCCTGAAATTGGGTGGACTGCAAGGTCCGTGTGGTGTGCTGAATCGTCAACTCGTGACGATTGATGGTCCTCAATATATCGCTCAACGTGGGGTCGGACGGACCAAAGTCACTGGCATGATGGCTGGACTGCGAGTAGTGGTCTCCAGCTAAAATGTTCGGGCCATCATACATGCTATGCCTCAGAGGCATCCAAAACTTGTCCTGAGGTAGGCGTCTAGGTGGTCCCATCATCGGGGGCGCCGGTGCAGGAGTAGTCGCCGGTTGAGGTGGAGGAGGCGGCATCCTAAACGAGACAGAAGCTCCAAGTCGGGCGCTCTTCCGTGGTCGAGTGTTGACTCACGCGCCCCTATTCCCAATGGGTAGGATGGGCGAGTGCGTCAGTGCTGGTACATGGGGTGAGTTGGAGCGGGTCCGGCTCCTTGACTGAGATGTCGGGGATGAATCTTCGGATGGCTCGGTGTCATCAGATGTAACAGATATCCATCCGGGGTGACTGCATCGCCTAATGTACGCATATTGAGATAGGGAAGTTTCCCTTCTCAGCCGTCCTACAGGAGCGGTCTCGTCCACGGGGAGTGCAGGTGCTTTTCCATCGTTGACCATAGTCCTCGAGTTCCTGTAAAATCATCATGAGTAATTTGGTTTGTCATAGCTCATGGCAATAGTGACAATAGTATCTCATAATAACAGTTACAGTAGTAACGAAGGTAGTAGTATCTCATAATGACAGTTACATCAGTAACAATGGCAGTAGTATCTCATATTAATAGAAACACAGGTTACCTCATAGACAAGACAATATTTAGACTCACACAGAGCATTTTCTATGCAAAGAAAAGATTTTTAACACCAAATAGGGGATCGTGCCGGAATTCACGCGTCCGGTAAATTCATGATTACGTTGATCAAGTGTATCATCAATTTACCAAACCCATTCATCCCAGCGCATTCCAAAATAGGATAGTCCTAGGGTATCAGGGTTGTAGCCTAGGGTCTACTAAGGTATTCCCGATTTCTCTACAACCTGTGGCTCTGATACCAATCTGTCACACCCCGGGCCCAGAAGAGGGTGGGACGTCTCAGACTAGCAACATACATGGCAGCGGAAATAGAACCACACAAGAGCACACAAGGACAGAAATCATAATGGCATTACATTACATCAATGTTATCCGGGTTAACACAGTCAAACCCTAACAATAGAAGCACAAATACAATACAATCCCAAAACATACATATTAAAAGCTAAATGTTCAAATGATTTAAAAATCCTAGTAATGCCATTTAGGTAGTCACGGTGCTAAGTCATCTTTGGAGTCTTTCATAAGGTCCAAGCTCAACGAGGATTACCTGAAACATCCACAAAAAGATTTTGTGTCAACTAAAAAGTTGGTGAGTTCAAGTACTTGAAGTTTAAAAACAAAAGGGCTCATTGAACCCATAGTATAGTTTAAAAAGCATAGTATCACAGTTATGGGATCACAAATCAACCCTGCACTCAGCCCCGGCTAGCCTCTTCTAAACTTGTGTTGCCGGTAATCCCATAGAGGGAAACTGAGCCTCAAAAGGCATACTATACCTGCCGATTGGTACACCATAGTATCTTATAAAACCTGTTACATGCCGCAACGACCCTGCAGGATCTTGAGATGCAGGTTCACATAGAATTAATGATTGGTACACCATTGTGTGGTACCCTTCTCATCGGAAGGCACTGTGCGTGGGGGATTCCCCAAGTAGATCTACCCATATAATCAAGCGGTTCACATAGAATTAATGATTGTGATACAAAGATGCAGGTTCTAACAATAGCCACAAGATACAATAGCATCGCATAATGGTATCCAATAAAGTTTAGTTCAAACAGAGCATGTTTCACCCTAAAATAGTAGTAAAAAAAAGGGGGAAACAAGACACTCACCTTGAGCAAATAAAGGATTCTTCAATCACAGATAGATTCAGGTCCTAGCACTCTAAGAGCAAGATGCACATATATGCTATAGATTCTTAGACTATTAGGAGTGTAATCAAGGGTAATTGGTGTTTAAAAGTACATATGACAACATCCCTTAGAAATTTTGGTCAAAAAGTTTCCTTTTTTGGAAAGTTTGGGTTTTAGGCGTAATATGACCCGTTTAAGCTAAGTAAGTTCATAGAATTAACATGTTAACCCAAAATTTCACCAAGTCTGGTTTTAGCCACTGTTTTAATAGTTTTTATGGACTGAAAATTTTAGTTTCTAATAGTTTGTTATGGATTAGGCCATGTCAAAGTACTACAATCACCTATTCGGGTCCTAAAACATGATTCTAAAATCCATCACACCATACCAAATCATCCTACCCGTAATAATATCCTTTTAGCATCAAAACATTCAGAAATTTCAGATCATACACACGGGCATAGCAACCTAAGGTAACAAGGTCATGGTTGGGCACACAAAGTCATCATTTACACGTGTGTAACATGAATTCCTAGGTTTAAACAACCAATTTTTTTTTGAAAATCGGTATGCCCAGGTTATAGAAATGATTACAAGGTGTTTTAGACAAGTTTTTAAGTGTGGAATAAGGGGGTTAGAATCATGGCAGATGGTTGGATGGCCCCAAAGACCCATGAAAGAGGTCTTCGGGTAGATTCATGGCAATAATGCAAGGCAAACATGTATGAAGGAAAGTGTACCTCTTGTAGATCTGAAAGTCACACAAAACAATTAGCTTGGTCACAGGTTCCTGCCTTTGAACAAGAAAGAGGGTTTCAAGGAAGGAAAGATAGGGAAAACAACAATAATAGTTTTGTTCGGGTGCAAGAAAGCTTACACACAAGATGTTCCAAGTTTAGAACGAATCAGGGGGGTGCGAGTGTTGATGTTCCGAGAGTCTTGAGACTTGAAAATCTTGCTCTTGCTTCGTTGAAGGCTGAAAAGTTCTCGGGTTCGGTTGCAATGTTTACCGAGAGAGAGAGAGAGAGAGAGAGAGAGAGAGGTTGTGAAAGAGTGAAATGAAATGGGGAATTCGGTTTTTGAAAGGAAGTAAGAATCTTGGTGGAGTGTGGATTCGGGTTAATGAAAATCGAGGAGTGGTATGGATGGAGGGTGGAACGGCCTAATGCATGGCAACAATCCATGAATTGGCTGGTTTGGAGGTGCGCATACGGGTCAAAAGCTTCTAGAAGGGTTCAGACATTTTAAAATGCTATGTGTGGCCAAAAACGCCCGAACAGTGCTCATGCGCCCACTTTCTGGGCGCCTGAACAGTTGTCATGCGCCTAAATAGTGGAAATGCGCCTAACTGCCAGATGCGCCCGAATAGTTGTCGTGCGCCTAAACAGTTCTGATGCGCCTAGAGGAAATTTTATAAGGATGACTTAGATTTAAATTTTATGTAAAAAAAATTCAAGGGATAAGGCCATTTAAGTGAATTTTCTAGCCTCGGGAACTAGTTCTAGGCTTAAACATGTCAAACAACAGTCAAACGGAGTTGAATAAATCATAGAAATTCATTAACCATAAAGAAAAGGAGATACATACATGAAATGAGATGATGCAATAATACAATGCTAAATCACATTAGATTCTGGGAGTTAGACCTAGGAGTCAGCTGTTACAACTAAAGCATGGACCTTTTCACCAACTTGTATAAGTTGGTGAGTCATCAGAGTTGCAGCGGAAAGTAGGTCAACTTTATGGAAAAGTAGATCAGAGAAAGCATGTCGTCTCTGTCTTTGGAAGAAATCAGTTTTCACTTCATTGGATTTGGAAGATGTTGTCTTTGAAGCTTCGGAAGACTTCATCTTTGGCTTTGGAAGATTTGGTCTTTGGCTTTGGAAGATTTTACACTTAGAATAATTTTTGTGATGAGTGTAAACTTCTGAAGTAACTTCTTCCTTGTACATCAGTGCATGCATGCAGGAAACTCCTTGGTTGTTTTGGCTTCTTTGGTTGCATCAGCCTTCTAATATAACCTTACATATATATATATATATATATATATATATATATAGGGGAGGGATCCCTTGAAAATCATGGGTTACATATATGTAAGTACATGTTACAAAGTATGCGACTAGGAGATACGTATACGTAAGTATTATGTATATGTAAATACGTGTTACCAAGTGTACAACTAAGAGTTACGCACATGTATGTAGGATTGGTGTTTGTCTCACAACACAGAATAATCACACAAACTCACTTAATGTCACTCAGGTTGATAAAGCAGAAGCTCAACTAAGTTCACAAGCAATATAATAAATTAATGAAAACACAAGAACATAAGAATGGTTTTTAAAGATACTTGTATATATTACTTCTCAACTCAGTTTTACAAGAATCTTACAAGCATAGTTACTAAGTTACATGAAGAAACTATATATTGCTATTTACAGCCGGTTATACTTGCAAAACTAGCTTAAATCTACAACTAGACAAATACTACATTGCTAGAAGTAAAGCATCTAAGATAAAATAATATCCTAGATTAGGTAGTCATGACAGGTTCATGACTTACCGTCTGTTACCAACTAAAAGTGGCAACTGTACTAATCTGATAATGGGTGAACAGTGGATAAAGTATGATCAACTACATGGGTGTGTGAAAGCGCCATGCAGTATATCAGAGTGGCAACGGACTGTCAGACAGACCATACTTATGTCCACTGGTTCATAGTTAGTTCTTTAAAAGCTAAATGACTTCGAAAGAATAAATTCTTCCGAGGTCATTTTGGCTTCGGAAGAAACAACTTCTTTCAAACTTCTGCAAGTCTTCAGGACTTTATTCTTTGGAAGACTTTTCCTTTGATCTTCTAAGTTGTATACTTCGGAAGGAGAACAACTTAGTCTCGGAAGACAGAGTTCTTCCTTCGGAAGTTCTTCATTCTTTAAGCTTTGGAAGATCTCTAACTTGTCTTCGGAAGAGCAGCTTTATCTTCGGATGACCACTTCATTTAGAACCTCAAAAATTTTTTAAGTGTTTTTTTGTTTGCAGCAGCCTCATATGATCCAACAATGTACCTCATACAACTTACGTATATGTAAGCCGTTTCGCCATCATCGACGTTCCTTGGAGTTTATGTTAAAAAAATATATAATGACATCAAAAAATAATATTGAACT
>CM046435.1:15623249-15850749 GCA_025506505.1 Flaveria sonorensis | reverse complement strand
ACAAAACTCACTAAAACCTCATCGGGTTTTACGGGTTTCGGATAAATAATATACGGGTATTGTTCTATCCAGTTTTTATCAAACAAACACTGGGTTGAATACTTTGAATCGGTTCATTGTATTTAATCATCATATTTGAGTTGTTTTTCACTCGAAACAGGTGATTAATCTTCATCAAACAACAAACCGATTGTTGTTTTTGTTGAAATTATCTCAGCCACCAACAAACCCTAGGATAAACCCTAGTTTTTGTTCATCCATTACCTTCACAATCTTCGGTGACTGTGATTGTTCATCATACAAAACAAAGAAGTTACTTTTTGATCTTAAAAGTTAACTTTAGAAAACAAAATATTTGTTTTTAGGGTTTTTGACTTTATTTGACTGACATCATTAAAAGGTTGACATTCACTTGACAGAATATTCCTTTCTTATCACCGAGATTTGAAAGTGACTTATCATTGGATTTTAATTTATTAATTAATTTCCTTTATTTGGTAAATCTAATTAAAAAAAATAGTTTATCAACAATAAACAAATCCTAGAGACAATTAGGATTAATTAAAATTTTAGTACCGGACTAAAATTTAAACAAACCAATTTATCTTAAAATTTATTAAGTTTAAATCAAACAAACATGGCTGATGAAATGATGAGTTCTAACAGTTGACTAAAACCCCCAAAGTTGAAGAACAAATCAGACTTCAAGCAATGGAAAATCATGTTCAGAAATTGGATTACATATCAAGATCTAGATTTATGGACATCAATTACCGAAGGTCCTTACATCCCACTAACATTAGGACCAGATTATAACATACAAAAACCAGTTAGTCTGAAAAGTGTAGCTGGTGATGACCTTAAGCGGGTCAAAACAGACATGAAGGCATATAGCATTTTAGCTATGACTTTGCCTTTTGAAATTTTGACACGGGTTGAATATTTCAATACTGTTCATGAACTATGGAAGGTTCTTCACACAATGTGTGAAGGAAGTGAGGAAAAGGAAAAACTGAGGACCCAATATGAAACCTTCCATCACATACATGGAGAGTCAATTCCTTAACAGTTGCATAGATAAGTCCTGTGAATGAAATGTTAGTATATGGACTCAAATATGACACTGTTGAAATCAATAAGAAAATGTTGCATACATTGCCTGAGAGTTGGACTCAGTCAGTGTCACTTATGAAAGCAACATTGGACTTAGAAGCCCTATCCCTTGACTCACTAGTAGGCAAGGTTGAAGCACTTGAGATGGATGAAAAATCCAGAAACAACAACCAAATCAGACATGTACAGGCCTATAAGTTCAAGAAACTCAACACACAGAAAGTGCTTTCCTTACAAGCATTAGAGAAGATGACGAAGAAGAAGTCTTGGATTCTCATGATACATTATTCTTCTCAGCACCAGAATCATCCAGCAACAAACACAAGTCTAAGAAGACTGGAGTTCATGCTTCATATGAAGTCACACCTCAAAGCAAGTATCACCCTCATAATTCTATCTCAAACAAACAGTCAAAACCTCAAACATCAAACATACACAGACTTGAAAAACCTATGGATGCTCTTACTATCATTCTACAAAGTGAAGAGCAAAAGGTAGCTTATGCAGCCTTTTCAACCAGTTTTGAAGCTTTCTTAGAAGCAAGTCTGACTCCATCTCAAATCATCCAACAGGACTTAGATGAACTTCCACCAGATATGGTAGAAGAAATGGATTTACAATGGTCCATGGCCATGATTGCATACAGGTCTAAAAGTTTTCTACAAAGAAATCAGGGATTAAACATGGACAAAAAGACAAGAATTGGTTTTGATAAAACCAAAGTTAGGTGCTACAACTGTCAGCTTTATGGGCATTTTTCAAGAGAATGTAAACAGCCCAGAGTTGACAAAAATACACATCAGGCACAACACTAAAGTGGAATTCATACAACAGACAAGTGCCTCCACCAATCAGTATTCCAAATGCACCAACTCAACCTCAAATCACTTATTTTAATCCAACTCAACATCCAACATCTTTTGCTATGATCATCAAAAAGGATGGAGAATGTGACTGGAGCCTTTATGAGGCTGAAATTCCATCACCTTCAGATCATGCCCTTATGGCTGATATTGAAGACAAACTAGCAGACATCCCAAAAGAGGTAAAAGAAAACCTCTGTAGTCAAGCATGCATTAATAAGGTAAATAGGTATAGAGAGCATCCTGATAAACTGTCAAAGAAAGTCATAGAAACAAACATTTTAAATGAAAGTTTAAAATCTAAACAGAAACAATATGCAACTAAAATACTTTCATTACAAATAGATTTAGACAAATTAATGTCTGAAAAACTGACTTTGGCAGCTCAGGTTGAGCAACTATCTATCTCATTAACTGAGTCAAAATCATTACAAGCTGAAACTGAAGTGAAACTTCAGAAGTTTCAGGTTAGTAACAAGAAGTTTCAGGTTAGTAACTGAAGTGAAACTGATGTCTGAAAAACTGACATTGGCAGCTCAGTTAGAAGAACTTCTTGCTCAACAAAGGGCTTTTAAGGACCCTTCAGGTTTAGGATATAATAAGGTAAGTCCACCTTATAATGATAATTATATTCCTTTACCTGACTCCATTACCAACAAACAAGATGAATCTTATGATTCTCAAGAAAAGACTGATTACTCTAAACAATCATCATCATCATCATCAAAATCACTTTTAAAATCAAAATCACCCTTGATAAAGTTTGTTAAAAGTTCAACACCATCATCAATCAAATCAACTGACTTTTATCAAGGAGAAAATAATGAATTTGATAATCAAACAACAGATGATGATGAGGATGTTTTATTAAATGATGAGTCTGATAAGCCAATTACTGAAACTCAAAAGGTTTCAAGTGTGGCTGATACATCAAACAAACAATCGAAACAGATTCAAGGATTTGATATCTGTTCTAGTGGAAGATAAGTTGTAACTTCCATTGCCCCTCCTAAACAAGTAAATAAAGGGAAAGGCAAAACCACAATTCAACCAAAACAACAATCAGTAACTTTTGAAGTTCCAATAAAATCTAATTTGAAATCAAAAGTTTTCAGCAAACAAACAAAATCAGAGTTACCATACTGTGAATGGTGTGATCAATTCACACACACAACTGAAAAGTGTAGATATGGTAAGATGAATAATCATAGTACAGAATCATGTCATTTTCACAATTACTGCTCCATTTGTGAAAGAAACAATATTTGTGAAAGAAACAATCACAACACAGCAAATTGTTTTTTCAATAACAAAAACAAGAAACAAATCAAACAAGCTCAGATAGAGAAAAACACTGAAAAACAATCAGTTGTTCAAAATAAGAGCAGAATGGGAGTTCCTAAACAAACTCCTCATCAGAAAATTGTTTTAGATAATGATAAAACTTTTTATGATAATTTTCAACACATATCAAGGAGACATAAGTCTCAGAACAGACAAAACACTGACACTAGCTTATAAAAGAGAAGAGCACAAAGCACTTCTCCTAATAGAGCTAAAGCAAACCAAAGGAAATCTGGTGTGTCTAGAGTTCCAAAACATGCAAACAATGCTGTCTTGGAAGAAATCTGCATTGTTGGAAAAGACAGAAAACCCAAGACCATCTTAGCTTGGGTTGCTCCAACTAACTGATTTCTTTTGTTTTTCAGGGACATCTTAGAAGGCCTGACAATATCTGGTATGTTGACAGTGGATGCTCCCATCATATGATAGTCAACTGTTCCCTCCTATGGGATTTTAAGAACAAACATGGAGGCAATGTAGCCTTTGGAGGAGATAAAATAGGTAGGAAGATAACTGGCGAAGGAACAGTAACAAATGGGTTGATTAGCTTTGAAAATGTCAACTACTACTCCAATCTTCAGTTCAATCTTCTGAGTGTATCACAAATCTGTGACAAGGGATACGCCAACTTATTTGACTCCAACAACTGCTACATCCTTAAGATGGGTTTTTAGATTCCAGAAGATTATATCCTTTTGAAAATTCCTCATCTAAACAACACATACATTGTTGATATGAACAATGTTTCAGCATCAACCCCTGAAACTTGTTTATTATCAAAAGCCACAGAAGATGTATCATAATTATGGCATAGACGATTAGGTCACACTAATTTTAATAGAATGAACAAACTTGTTAAAATGATCTAGTCATAGGTCTTCCACAAAAGGAATTTTTCTGTACAGACCACTGCACAACATGTCTGAAAGGCAAACAACATAGAGTTTCCCATAAATCAAAATTGATAAACTCTAATAACACACCACTCAAATTGCTTCATATGGATCTTTTTGGTCCCATAAACATCCTAAGCATAGGAAAGAAGCAATACTATCTTGTCATAGTAGATGATTATTCCAGATTCACATGGGTTTTCTTTCTTCTACACAAGACAGAAACAACACAAATCATTACATCCTTTATTACAAAGATTGAGAATCAACTTGATCTTAAAGTTAAATCTTTAAGAAGTGATAATGGCACTGAATTTAAGAATGACTTTATTTCTTCTTTTTGTGCAGAAAAAGGGATAAGTCATCAATTCAGTGTAGCAAGAACTCCGTAGCAAAATGGAGTAGCTGAACATAGAAACAGAACATTAAAAGAAGCAGCTAGAACCATGCTAGCTGACTCTTTATTTCCCATATCCTTTTGGGCTGAAGCCATAAACACAGCTTGCTACATACAAAATAGAACATTAATCATCAAAGAACATTCCAAAATGCCTTATGAATTAGTGTTTAAAAGAAAACCATATATAGGATTTCTTAAGTCATTTGGATGTTCTGTTTCCATATTAAACACCATAGAACAATTATCCAAATTTGCTCCAAAAGCAGATGATGGATTCTTTGTTGGATTCTGGAAGCTCAAAAGCTTACAGAGTATTCAATCCAAGGCTAAATATAGTGGAAGAAACAACTGATATTGTTTTCAATGAACATTCTTTCACTAAGAAAGTCATTGGATCAAACTGGCTGTTTGATATTGATGCACTAACAAAATCATTTGACACAACAGACTTTGATGTTTTAGGTTCAAAGGATAACACTGAATATCCAATGGTTCCACCAACAACCATTGATGTTCCGTTGACTACTGATCCTCCAAGGAGAACCACTAACACTCCTTCAAGCACAACTATGTCAACACCTCCTAATCAACCAAACATCTCAAGAGAAACATCCTCAGACACTCCAGCATCTTCATCTCCTATACCCAATCAATCACAGGAAACAAACAAACCAAAACAACATGATGATGATGATGACTACCATTCTTTACCAGACACACATCATGATGATGAATTATTAGATTTCTTTCATGATTCCCCTCAAACATTCACTGAACCCCCCCAATCAGACAATCTCATATCTCCCAATACTCTTGGTCACCCATCATCACATGATCAGATAATCACCAATCTTGATTCAACAATTCATGTTGATCAAATTACAACCATAAGGGTTCATAAGGACCATCCAATATAAAACATCATCGGTGATCTCAACACCAGATTGACTCGTAGTCAATCTGACACAACAAACATTTTCTTGTATTCCTGTTTCTTATCCTTAACTGTACCCAAAAACATCACTGAAGCATTAAAGGATAACAGTTGGATAGAAGCTATGTAAGAGGAGCTACATCAATTCAAGAAGCAAGAAGTTTGGAAGCTGGTAGATCTGCCTGAAGGTCAATATGCAATTGGCACAAGATGGCTATTCAGAAACAAAGCAAATGACAGAGGGACTGTCATAAGAAACAAAGCAAGGATTATAGCTCAAGGTTATACTCAAGAGGAAGGCATTGATTATGATGATGTCTTTGCTCCTGTAGCAAGACTGGAAGCCATCCGAGCATTCCTTGCTTATGCCTCATCTCAGAATTTCACTATCTACCAAATGGATGTAAAATGTGCATTCCTTTATGGTAAGATTGATGAAGAGGTGTATGTTGCTCAACCTCCAGGGTTTGAAGATCCAGATTTCTCTCATAGAGTATACAAGTTAGACAAAGCTCTGTATGGTCTTCACCAAGCACCCACGAAGTGGTATGAAACTCTATCAAAGTTTCTGCAACAAAATGGTTACACTAGAGGTAAAATTGATCAGAAATTGTTCTTAAAAAGGAAAGAACAAGACTTGTTATTAGTGCAAGTCTATGTGGATGACATAATATTTGGCTCCATAAACACACAGCTTTGCAAAGAGTTTGAAACTCTTATGCAATCAAAATTCCAGATGAGCTCAATGGGAGAACTCACATTCTTCCTAGGCCTACAAGTTCAATAATCAACAGATGGAATTTTCATCAATCCAAGCAAATATGTGCATCAGATACTCAAGAAGTATAACATGACTGATTGACACCATTTGCAACTGGATTGAAGTTTGGACTATATCCAGAAGGAACATCAGTCGACCAGAAACTCTTCAGATCTATGATAGGTTCTCTAATGTACCTTACAGTAAGCAGACCAGATATCATGTATGCAGTATGCATGTGTGCAAGATATCAAGCAGATCCTAAGTAATCACACATAAATGTTGTAAAGAGAATCTTCTGATACTTTGTAACACCCGGAAAATTTTAAAAGACGAGAAAGAAAGAATAAATGTGCAGAAAAAGAAAGAAAACACTATTTAACCCTTGTTAAGGGGCTAAACATGTCAAAAGGACAAAAAGAATAAAAGTGGGTGCAAAAAGGTGATGGCCGCCCACACCTCTCTGCATACTTTCTTTTCATTCGGATTGTAGAGAGAGAAAGGAGAAGTGCAGAGCTCTCGGGTCTTTGAAGAAAGAAGAAGAAGAAACCGAATTCAAGGTAAGAATTCTTGGCTTTAAGTTGTTCTTGGCCGGCCTATGCCTCGGTTATATGCTTATGTGTGTTTTGTTGTGTTCGGGTGTGTGTTTTTGGTGGGTTTCTAGGTGTTTGAACTCATTTGCAAACGGGTTTGAAGGAAGTCATACTTGAAGGCTGCTAAGGTGAGTTCTAGAACCCCCTTTTTACATGGTTTAACTGATTTTGGGGCTGGAAATGCATGTATATGTGTTTTTATGAATGTGGGTTTTATACCCGTATGAATGTGTATGTGTGAATGTGGGTGGGTTATGATTTTGGATGTTCTTGATGTTATGATAATGCCATGTTCATATTATGATGCTTAGAATGCTAGAACTAAGTTAGAACATGATGAATTGATGATGTTGGGACTGATTATGATGCTGATAGTGAGAGTTGGTTGCCCACACGGCCAACGGTCAAATTACCTAAGTGTTGACCCATGCGCCCGAATGGAATCCATGCTGTGACATCCGTCACCAAAATAGGTACGTTGGCTTTGGCATTAGTTTGAATTTTGACTTTTGACTTTGACTTTCGTCTTTATTTGGGCTAGGTCTTGATTTATGGTTCTTTTCTTGTTGGGCCCAAATTTTGGTCTAATGGGCCTATTTTTATGATGGGCCTGGAGCCTATATCATTATGTGACAAGTGGGCTTGTCATCGTATGAGGTTCTATGTATTGAGCCCAATCGAGGGTTTTCTAAAATGTAAAACATGAAACTTCACCATAACTCAATTAGCCTTACATCCATGGGCTTTGCCTAAAGCCTGTTAAAACAACTTAAATTGGTTCTAAAAATATAATTTATCCAAATCCTAGAGCATATGATAGTTCGTTGGAACCGTTATTGCGCGCGGAATCTGAAAGCGTAAAAATTAGACGACGCGTGGCTCGAGACGTGATGGAATACACGAGACGGGCCAAGGGCCCGAAGGCCCTTCTTCCTCCCAAGTTTCGGCCGCAAGGTTTAAGGGGGGTATTCCCCTTTGCCTTAGCTCATTTGCACAAAATTTTAGTTTTCACTTGAAACCCTAGCCACCTCCTTCTCCAAACTCTCTCTTTTCCCCTCTAACCATCGAATTTTCTGAAAATCCTCAAGCATCCATCGACTTTTGATAATCAAAACACCCAAGAGCCTTAAACCAAGCAAGATACCTTCGTCTTCGTAGATACGGTAAGCGAAATTCGTGTTTGATGAAGATTAATCCTTGTTTCACTCAAAATAGATGATAATCATCATCTACACTCGAAATCTTCATCTAATGATCTTTAATTTTTAGTTTTTGGTGCTAGATCGTGAGAATCTAAGCGTTATGATCGTCGGATTCGCCATTTGCTAAGAAACCCTAATTTTTGGATTTTATGGTAATCGAATCCATGATATTGAGTGGAAATCTTGGATGACCTGCCCTTAATCGAGATTTTGGACCTATAAAACGTTTTGAAATAACTAGAATTTTTCCTTGAAAGAATTGATGTGTTGAACAAATCGAAACAACGAAACAAACAATCTGGGCAGCTTGCTGTCAGAAAAATGGGTCATCTTATTCATGTGATAACTTGGTTGAAACACGCCCAATTGGGACAAACTCTGGGTCTAAATTTAATATCTATGAGTCCTCTAACTAACCCAAGTTGTTTCATGTCGTTTCGACATCGTTTGGTCCTCCAAACGTAGCAAACAAAACTGAAGGTCAAAACTGACGAATCTGGGCAGCTGATTGGTCTTTATTCTTCGTGTCATAACTTACTCATATTTTTTCAAATGAACCTGATTCTCTTTCTGGAGTTAATTTAAAGTCTATTCTTTCAAATGACACCTCGTACATGATGTTTCGTGGTCGTGTCGATCTCCTAGCAGCCAATACAAGACTGATGCGCAATCAGATATGTATGCTGAATTATTTTGTTAAAACTTAAAAATAAGGGTTGGGATTAAATAGTCTAAATTAAGACAAGTTTTGCATATAATATTGATTAAAACTCTTTACAAAATAATTAAATTAATAAGTGTGACGATGGAAAACCTTGATTAGTGTTAAGGGCTGCACTAACAGGATTGCACCCATATTAGTCATCGATATTTGGTGCTATATTAATCCTTGTGTGAATTATATATTTTTAGAGCTTCCTCTGTGTGTTGTGGAATTTGAACTGTGAGTTTTCAAGGTGAGTTTCACAGCCCCTTTTGATATATTTTACTTGGGGGAAAAGCATGCTCATGGTTTTGGACTATGCCGTGTTTGATTTTCTTTTGAAATATTGTATGTGGTTTGGGTCATGGTATGAGTCTTGATATTCAATCATGAGTGTGTACTTGTGCTTGTGCTTGTGCTTCAACTTGTGTACTTGGACGTTATGGAGAGATATTGTTAGTACTAACGGGTTGACACCCCCACCCATGTTGTCGGTATACTAGTCGAGACCGACTTGGCCGGGGCTTGCCCTTGGGTGAATATAATCCGGTTGTGTGCAATTTTGGAATGTCTTGGACTTGGGTTACATTCGAACGTGTGTTGATATCTTGACTGCTATGTATCTCTTTCACATACAATTTTCTATACATGTTTTACGCGGCAAAATATTTGTACTTATAAACCTGTGAACTCACCAACATATGTTGACCTTTTTAGAGCATGTCTTTTCAGGTAATGAAGTCTAGGTGTATGGCTGTGGACTTAGACGAGACCGCTCCGCTAGGAGCATTAGACATTCAAGAGACTTTTGGGACATGTTGTGGATTGTTGGGTTTTATGGATTGTAATTTTGATGATTTTGAGATTTTTATTGTTTGACAATTGTGTTGATTTGTTTCTGTATGGAGCTTGGTATGATTATGCATTTTGGTATGACGTTCTGGTAGTGACTATCCTTGGCATGTGTTCCTTTGTGTCGGGCGACGTCATGACCCATGTACGGAGAATACCTTTAGATATTCTCTTGAACCCCCAATGTGCTATGACGATCCCGTCCGTCGCATCCTCGTGTTTTCGCTTTAGCGAGGGTGTGACAGTTTGGTATCAAAGCCATTGGTTACAGAGAATTAGGTGGATTATTCGACCTAGACTATAACCTAAGTACCCGCATGTAGTATGCATAATAGGATTATGTGTACATTATACATGTGAATATTTGTGTTAATTGTTTTGATTTTTGGATTGTCTTGTTGCTTCTTTCTTTTTACTTGTCCTTTTTGAGAAAAGTATTTATGTTTTTATTCTTTTAGGCCATGACTTCTGGTACTCATTCCTTTCTCCCTTCTATTATTGATATTTCGTCTGATTTGGAGAATGAAGAGGCGTCACCTGGCCCGCCGAAGCTGGTGAAGCAAGCAGTAGTGGTGCGTGGACGTAGACCGTTGACGAGGTCTATGACGGGATGCTTTAGGCCATATGGGTTTGGAGCACCCTGGAGAGCACATGCAGTGAGGAACCCATTTCCTCACTCAAAGGATGTTAAAGATATTCATGGGTCACCACCGGATTCCCCTAGGTTCGTCAGCAGCTGTGAGAGCCGTGTAGGACCGTTACCGGAGGTGGCTATGCCCCCACCGACTATTCACGATGATGGTGGCAATATACCTGCCCCTCCAGCCTTAAAGGGAAAGAGAGAGTTTGCGCGACGTATGACAGGCGGACTCATTGGTTCCTGCTCATGGAGTGAAAAGAAGAGTTGAATTGGGGACACTCCACACTGCTACTGATTAGCCTTTTTATGATTTTCCTTTTCTTTTCTTAAGTATCTTGACTGGTGATTATTGGGATTAGTATATTTTGACTTTGAGTTTTGACATTGGAATGTTATGGATATTAGGGTTGGATATTATTTAAGTATTTCTATCATGGAATATAGGTGTCGAATTGACAAATTAAGTGCTATCATATACGTGCCTATTTTCTGGAATAATTCCTAGCCTTATTACTAATGTGATGTTGGATTATAATTATTTACGGGTTGCCCTATTTTTTTTTAGAACATGCCGCCAAAAAGAGTTACCCGCAGCTCGGCCCGTGGAGGTGCAGCCCCGAGGGGACGGGGACGTGGACGTGGTAGAGGTGCTGGTGGTCGTGGTAGGGCCATAGGTGGAAGAGGTCAAGGTGGAACGAACAATGAAAATAATAGGGCTGGTAACCCAGATATCGCCATTATTATTGCTCAACAGCTAGCTGAGCTAATTCCTACTATTATTACGCAAGTGAGTAACAGCATCTTGAACAATGGGGGCGGTATGGGCGGAGTAAACGGGAATGATAATGGGAATGAAGGGGACAATGGCAATCATGGAGGTGAAGAAGGAGCGAATGGCGGCGAGGTGTTGATGGAAGCTGGAGATGGTGGGAACGTGAATGTTGTGGGAAATGGTACTGGGGGTAGGGTTGGATGTACCTACAAGAAATTCATAACTTGTAAACCGAAGGAGTTTGATGGAAAGGGTGGAGCTATCGCTTTGACCCGTTGGATTAAGAAGATGGAAACTGTGATGGATATCAGTAACTATGCTGAGAATCAAAAGGTGAAGTATGCGACGTGTTCATTGGTAGGAAAGGCATTGACATGGTGGAACACCCAAGTTCAGGCTCTGGGTAGAGAAGCAGCTGTGGCCATGACATAGGCCGAATTTAAGGCGTTGGCACCTGAGGAGTATTGCCCTATGAATGAGATGCAAAAGTTAGAACACGAGTTCTGGAACCATTCGATGGTAGGGTCGGGTCATGCTGCATATACCGACCGGTTTCATGAATTGGCAAAACTGGTGCCACACTTGGTAATACCCGAGTCTAAGAGAATTGAGCGGTACATCTGGGGTCTGGTACCACAAATTCTTGGCATGGTGACGGCCGCCGCACCCCCAACCATACAAAGTGCAATTTCGAAAGCAGGCACTTTGACTGATGAAATGATGCGAACTGGAGTTTTGGGAAAGACTGGAGAAAAGCGAAAGGATGTTGGGGAGTCAAGTAGATCGACCAATAGTAAAGTGGATAAGAAAACAAAGGTGGTGAAGGGATATGTTGTTGCGGCGCCTACAAAGAAGGATTATGTTGGTACTCATTCGAAGTGCATCAAGTGCGGCTGGCATCATCTAGTTACAGTGCCATGTACTGTGTGCTACGCTTGCCAGCAAGTCGGGCACTTAGCTAAGCATTGCAGGACACTCGTGAACCCAGTGGTGCCGGTCAATGTGGCTAGACCAGCGGGGGCACCACGCGTGTGTTTCGAGTGCGGGAGCCAAGACCATTACCGTAATACTTTACCAAAGTTAAACAGAGCACCAGGACGGGTGGACAACCCGAATGCAAGAAAAACAACCAAAATCAAGCATTAGCGATTGGCGAAAATCCTAGACAAGGTAACAATGGTAACCCGGCTCGTGGAAGGGCGTTTGTAATCGGTGCCAATGACGCTCGCCAGGAACCACAAGTGGTGACGGGTACGTTTACTTTAAATGAACATTATGCTAAGTTTTATTTGATACGGGTGCCGATAATAGTTTTGTATCATCCGAGTTTGTGAAATTAATGGATATGACTCCTAGTTGTATAGAATCAAGCTATGTAGTAGAATTGGCCAACGGTAACCTAGTAGAGACTAGGGATATAATACGGAACTGCACCTTAACTTTGTGCGATCATGCTTTTAGAATAGATCTTATACCTTTTGGGCTTGGAAGTTTTGACGTAGTGGTGGGTATGGACTGGTTAACTGGGAATAGGGCCAAAATCGTCTGTAACGAAAAGATTGTGCGCATACCCTTACCATGTGGCAAGACACTTGAAATACATGGGGAGAAGCCGGAAGTGAAGAAAGAATATACAATGAGTATGAAAGTGGTGGAATTGAAGATCGAAGACATACCTATTGTGCGGGATTTTCAAGAGGTGTTTCCGGATGATTTGACAGGATTGCCACCACCAAGACAGGTAGATTTTTGAATCGATTTGATACCGGACGCAGTGCCTGTGGCTAAGGCTCCTTATCGACTAGCCCTATCAGAAATGCAAGAACTGTCTAGTCAGCTCCAGGAGTTGCTAGACAAGGGTTTCATCCGACCAAGCCATTCGCCGTGGGGAGCACCAGTGCTCTTTGTTAAGAAAAAGGATGGATCCTTCAGAATGTGCATAGATTATCGAGAATTGAACAAGTTAACTGTTAAGAATCGTTACCCCTTACCAAGGATAGATGATCTATTTGATCAACTTCAAGGGGCGACCTATTTTTCGAAGATTGATCTTCGTTCCGGATATCATCAGTTGAGGGTGCACGAGGACGATATACCAAAGACGGATTTTAGGACGCGTTATGGGCATTATGAATTCTTGTTTATGCCTTTTGGGCTAACAAACACACCCGCGGTATTTATGGATCTAATGAATAGGGTGTGTAAACCCTATCTGGATAAATTTGTCATAGTATTCATTGACGACATTTTGATCTATTCAAGGACGAAAGAGGATCATGAGGGACACTTGAAAGCAATCTTGGAGTTATTAGGAAGAGAGAAGCTCTATTCCAAATTCTCCAAGTGTGAGTTTTGGCTGCGAGAGGTGAAATTCTTGGGCATGTAGTGAATGAAAAAGGAATTCATGTGGATCCTGGAAAGATCGAGGCAGTGAAAAATTGGGAGGCGCCTAAGACGCCTTCAGAGATAAGACAATTCCTTGGGTTAGCAGGTTACTATAGGCGATTTATCACGAACTTCTCAAGGGTTGCACAACCACTTACGCAATTGACGCAGAAGGATAAGAAGTTCGAATGGGGTGCTAAACAAGAGGACGCATTTAATACATTGAAAAATAAGTTGTGTAATGCACCGATATTGGCACTCCCTAAGGGTTCAGACGGATTTGTTGTGTATTGTGATGCGTCGCATCAAGGTTTAGGTTGTGTGCTCATGCAAAAAGATAAAGTGATTGCATACGCGTCGCGACAACTTAAGAATCATGAGAAGAATTACACCACCCATGACCTGGAGTTAGGCGCGGTGGTCATTGCTCTTAAGATCTGGAGGCACTATTTGTATGGTACAAAGAGTGTCATTTATACCGACGACAAGAGCCTCCAGCACATTTTTGACCAAAAGGAATTGAACATGAGACAGCGTCGATGGATGGAATTGCTTAGTGATTACGACTGTAAAATCCGGTACCACCCGGGTAAAGCAAACGTAGTAGCGGATGCTTTGAGTCGAAAGGAAAGAGTCAAACCTGTACGCATCCGGGCCCTACAAATGACCATTCATTCGGATATTAAGACTCATATTATTGCTGCTCAAGTCAAAGCAATAAAGGAAACAAACGTACAGAGTGAAGGGTTGAGAGGACTGGACCGACAGTTCGAACAAAAGGATGATGGAGGGTTATACCTTATGGGTAGGATTTGGGTACCAATTACGGGGAATGTTCGGGAGATCGTATTGGATGAGGCACATACGACGAGGTATTCGATACACCCTGGTGCGGGATAAAATGTACCACGATCTTAGAGATTTATACTGGTGGCCCGGAATGAAGAGGGATATAGCGGTATATGTTAGTAAGTGTTTAACGTGTGCGAAGGTCAAGGCAGAACATCAAAGACCATCAGGTTTATTGCAACAACCTGAAATCCCTGAATGGAAGTGGGAGAATATTATGATGGACTTTATTACAAAGTTACCAAGGACTAGTAGTGGGCATGATACGATTTGGGTTATTGTGGATCGAATGACCAAATCTGCACATTTCTTGGCTATACACGAAGACTACAAAATGGAAAAGTTGGCAAGGATCTATATCTGTGAGATTGTGTCTAGACATGGGGTACCCGTGTCAATCATATCTGATCGGTACGCACGATTCACATCCCGATTCTGGCAATCCTTACAGAAGTCACTGGGGACACGTCTTGACATGAGTACTACCTATCACCCTCAGACCAATGGTCAAAGCGAGCGTACAATTCAGACTTTGGAAGACATGCTGAGGGCTTGCACGATTGACTTTGGCGGTAACTGGGACACTCACCTTCCATTGGTGGAGTTTTCGTACAATAATAGTTACCATACGAGTATTGGATGTGCACCATTTGAGGCATTGTATGGGCGTAAGTGCAGGTCGCCGGTGTGTTGGGCAGAGGTCGGGGAAAGTTAGATGATTGGACCCGAGATTATACAAGAGACTACCGACAAGGTGTTTCAAATAAGGGATAGATTGAAGGCAGCCCAAGACCGTCAGAAAAGTTATGCTGATAATTGAAGGAAGCCATTAGAGTTCACTGTTGGGGATAATGTTCTATTGAAAGTGTCGCCTTGGAAAGGCATTATTCGTTTTGGCAAGAGGAGCAAGTTAGCACCGAGATACGTTGATTCATTCAAGATTATTAAATGAATTGGTCCTGTTGCATATCGACTGGAATTGCCGCAAGAGTTGAACGGCATACATAACACGTTTCATGTTTCAAATCTCAAGAAGTGTCTCGCTGATGAGACCCTGCATGTGCCACTCGAGGAAATTCAAGTGGATGAAAAACTTCGATTCTTCGAAGAACCATTAGAGATCATGGACCGGGAAATAAAGATGTTGAAACGAAGCAAGATCCCGATTGTGAAGGTAAGATGGAACTCAAGGAGAGGCCCTGAGTTTACTTGGTAAAGAGAAGACGGAATGAGGATTAAGTACCCTCACCTATTTGCGGATGGCAGTGCAGTTGATGAATCTAGTTGAATTTCGGGACGAAATTCTTTCAACTGGGGGATACTGTGACATCCGTCACCAAAATAGGTACGTTGGCTTTGGCATTAGTTTGAATTATGACTTTTGACTTTGACTTTCGTCTTTATTTGGGCTAGGTCTTGATTTATGGTTCTTTTCTTGTTGGGCCCAAATTTTGGTCTAATGGGCCTACGTTTTTATGATGGGCCTGGAGCCTATATTATTATGTGACTAGTGGGCTTGTCATCGTATTAGGTTCTATGTAATGAGCCGAATCGAGGGTTTTCTAAAATGTAAAACACGAAATTCACCATAACCCAATTAGCCTTACATCCATGGGCATTGCCTAAAGCCTGTTAAAACAACTTAAATTGGTTCTAAAAATATAATTTATCCAAATCCTAGAGCATATGATAGTTCTTTGGAACCGTTATTGCGCGCGGAATTTGAAAGCGTAAAAATTAGTTGACGCGTGGCTCGAGACGTGACAGAATACACGAGACGGGCCAAGGGCCCGAAGGCCCTTCATCCTCCCAAGTTTCGGCCGCAAGGTTTAAGGGGGGTATTCCCCTTTGCCTAGCTCATTTGCACAAAATTTTAGTTTTCACTTGAAACCCTAGCCACCTCCTTCTCCAAACTCTCTCTTTTCCCCTCTAACCATCGAATTCTCTGAAAATCCTCAAGCATCCATCTACTTTTGATAATCAAAACACCCAAGAGCCTTAAACCAAGCAAGATACCTTCGTCTTCGTCGATACGGTAAGCGAAATTCGTGTTTGATGAAGTTTAATACTTGTTTCACTCAAAATAGATGATAATCATCATCTACACTCGAAATCTTCATCTAATGATCTTTAATTTTTAGTTTTTGGTGCTAGATCGTGAGAATCTAAGCGTTACGATCGTCGGATTCGCCATTTGCTAAGAAACCCTAATTTTTGGATTTTATGGTAATCGAATCCATGATATTGAGTGGAAATCTTGGATGACCTGCCCTTAATCGAGATTTTGGACCTATAAAACGTTTTGAAATAACTAGAATTGTTCCTTGAAAGTATTGATGTGTTGAACAAATCGAAACAACAAAACAAACAATCTGGGCAGCTTGCTGTCAGAAAAATGGGTCATCTTGTTCATGTGATAACTTGGTCGAAAAACGCCCAATTGGGTCAAAATCTGGGTCTAAATTTAAACCCTATGAGTCCTCTAACTAAACCAAGTTGTTTCATGTCGTTTCGATATCGTTTGGTCCTCCAAACGTAGCAAACAAAACTGAAGGTCAAAACTGACGAATCTGGGCATCAGATTGGTCTTTATTCTTCGTGTCATAACTTACTCATATTTTCTCAAATGAACCTGATTCTTTTTCTGGAGTTAATTTAAAGTCTCTTCTTTCAAATTACACCTCGTACACGATGTTTCGTGGTCGTGTCGATCTCCTAACAGCCTATACAAGACTGATGCGCAATCAGATATGTATGCTGAATTATTTTGTTAAAACTTAAAAATAAGGGTTGGGCTTAAATAGTCTAAATTAAGACAAGTTTTGCATATAATATTGATTAAAACTCTTTACAAAAGAATTAAATTAATAAGTGTGACGATAGAAAACCTTGATTAGTGTTAAGGGCTGCACTAACAGGATTGCACCCATATTAGTCATCGATATTTGGTGCTATATTAATCCTTGTGTGAATTATATATTTTTAGAGCTTCCTCTGCGTGTTGTGGAATTTGAACTGTGACTTTTCAAGGTGAGTTTCGCGGCCCCTTTTGATATATTTTACTTGGGGGAAAAGCATGCTCATGGTTTTGGACTATGTCGTGTTTGATTTTCTTTTGAAATATTGTATGTGGTTTGGGTCATGGTATGAGTCTTGATATTCAATCATGAGTGTGTACTTGTGCTCGTGCTTGTGCTTCAACTTGTGTACTTGGACGTTATGGAGAGATATTGTTAGTACTAACGGGTTGACACCCCCACCCATGTTGTCGGTATACTAGTCGAGACCGACTTGGCCGGGGCTTGCCCTTGGGTGAATATAATCCGGTTGTGTGCAATTTTGGAACGTCTTGGACTTGGGTTACATTCGAACTTGTGTTGATATCTTGACTGCTATGTATCTCTTTCACATACAATTTTCTATACATGTTTTACATGGCAAAATATTTGTACTTATAAACCTGTGAACTCACCAACGTATGTTGACCTTTTTAGAGCATGTCTTTTCCGGTAATGAAGTCTAGGTGAATGGCTGTGGACTTAGACGAGACCGCTCCACTAGGAGCATTAGACATTCAAGAGACTTTTGGGACATGTTGTGGATTGTTGGGTTTTATGGATTGCAATTTTGATGATTTTGAGATTTTTATTGTTTGACAATTGTGTTTATTTGTTTCTGTATGGAGCTTGGTATGATTATGCATTTTGGTATGACGTTCTGGTAGTGACTATCCTTGGCATGTGTTCCTATGTGTCGGGCGACGTCATGACCCATGTACGGAGAATACCTTTAGATATTCTCTTGAACCCCCAATGTGTTATGACGATCCCGTCCGTCGCATCCTTGTGTTTCCGCTTTAGCGAGGGTGTGACACATGCGCCTAGAACAGGCTGAATTTGGTTAAGTGTTCCATGCACCCAAAAACTGCCCATGCGCCGAGGCACTCATGCGCATGCATAGTGCCCATGCGCCTAGAAATTTGCCCAGGGGACTAAGTGTTGGGTCATGAGCCCAAATAGTGCCCATGCGCCTGAAAGTTCCCCTTGCGCCTGAAAGGTCATGCGCCTGCATTGTGCTCATGCGCCTATGCCTTAGAATATTTTTTGAAATTTTGGGGAAAATGTAAAGTGTAGGCTTTGACTTGGGATGTTCCCGATGGTAATGTATGTTGACTTTATGATGTCATATGTGATGTGATGATGCTATGTATGGTATGGTTATGTTTATGTTATGTTTCTTATTATGTATGTTTATTTTCCATGGCTTTACGTGGTATGATTATGAAAAGTAAATGGAAAGTATTATGTAACGTAAAGCGGAAGATAATGAAAAAGGGAATGTAAGGAATGAATGAATGCATGCATTAATGAATGAAAGTAATGAAAGTCTTGCAAGCAATGTATGGAGGTTCACACCCAATAAAGGGTGTTAGCTCAACTGTGTGCGGGTTAGCTACCCCGGAAGGATGCACACTAGGGGTCTAATCTTTATGATTGACCATATGTATGGGACCCTTTCCGCTTGCCCTAGGTACTGGAGTCACCTCCGTGCACAATGTTCGAGGTCTATGATAGACCTCAGGCCCAGTAACCAGCTTCGTGCAAAATGTTCGGGGTATAGCACATGGAATTGGTCCGGAATGAAAGATGAATGATAATGATGAGTGTACTTGCCCTAGGCCCAAGGATCAGCTTCATGCACAATGTTCGGGGTACAGTACCTGTCATCGGAAGTTAATGAATGTACGTATAGTATGGTATGAAAGATAACGAATGATAAAGATGACGTACGATGATGACTGAACGGAAGTCAACGAATGACGATGGAAGATAATAATAAATTATTATCTATGTGTATGTATGTTGTATGATCACATGCGAAAGTAAAGAAAGAACGGTTTTAAATGAAAGAAAATTGTTTTATTTTATAAAACTAGAACTCACTCAGCAACGCTGACTTTTATGTGTTTCCAGTTGGCATGTAATGTTGCTGAGGATGGCACGGGGCAGCTACTTGGCATTTTTGGATGGAATCCGTTGTTTGAATTATAATGTTTTTGTGATGTAATGCAACAAGTGATATTTTGTAACAGTTAACTGCAATGTATTATTTTGCAAAAGCAATTATAATGAAATGGTTTATTTAAAAGAATTCCGCTGCAATATTTTGGTAAAGTTAATGTATGTTTTATGCTTTGTGTGCAATGATTGACCAGCTGTAAGCATTTCGGGAACGGGGCCTTACATACTTGAAAGGCAAGCCAGGTCTTGGTTTGTGGTATCCTAAAGATGGAGATTTCTCATTATGTGAATACACAGACAGTGATTACGGAGGATGCAATAACAATAGGAAATCCTTCGGTGGAGGCTGCCAGTTTCTTGGATCAAGATTGATCTCTTGGCAATGCAAGAAGCAGACAAATGTCTCTGTGTCAACAGCTGAAGCTGAATACATAGCTGCTTCTGCATGCTGTTCTCAAGTGTTATGGATTCAAAACCAAATGCTTGACTATGGCTTTAATTTTCTTAAAACACCCATACACATTGATAATTCTGCAGCCATGTTTATCACTGACAATCCTGTTCAACATTTAAAAACAAAACACATAGAGATCAGATATCACTTTCTGAGAGATTGCTTAGAAAAGGGTCTGATCAAGTTGATCAAGGTCCATACAGACAATCAATTGGCTGACCTCTTTACAAAACCATTTAACTCAACAAGATTTGAATTTTTGGTTTAGTCACTTGGTATGATCAACTATGAGTCAACAAATTAATGTTTTTCAAAACATTAAAATCAAACATGCTTGATTTTGTCAAAGTCCAAGATTAACACCAAACTTACCTTTTTCAAAAATCAAGAAATCATGCAAATCATTCATTTTTAATATTGAATCACACATATATCTCATGAGAAATGATAGTACACTAGCATCATTCTTCACTTGAGTCATTTTCAACTAATAAAGACTGACAATACTTTGTTTGATATATGGATAGGCTCAGCATGAGACACTTTACATCACATACAATAGTGAAGAACTAAATTCTCATGATTGTATGGTCAACAACACATCTTGGTTTATGGTGAGTATTAATCTATCCAATATAGGTTGCTTTTAAAGTAACTACAATACACCAAGTGAAACAGTTTATAAATTACTCAATCATATAAGTGTCTCCTTTGTTATGATAATCATAGACCTGGAGTACACCTATGCATTCTTTGTTATGCTAAGCACAGACCTGAATGACCTACATCTTGATCCAAAAAGATTCCCAAAGAGGAACACATCCAGTTTGGATGAAAAACCAATAAAGTCTTTATGACTACATTCCCTGTGAATGAATCAAAAGAATCCCAAAGAGGATCACCTACCAAAGTGAAGTGAAAAAGAATCCCAATGAGGATCAAACATCATGGATCAAATTAAGTATTTATACTCCTAAGTAGCTAGGTTTTAAGTATTGAAAGTGCTTTCTAGCATATCTTGAGGTGGGTTGTACCAATCATACAATCAGATGTGGGGTACATACATCTCATGTCAATAAACTCAAAACATGATAATCACTCACTGTTTCAATCAATCATTAATACCATGCATGAGTTTAAGTGGATCACAATATCTTCAATCAACATTGTACTTATCTATGTCTATTCTCAAAACCATACAAACAACTCAATGAGAAATGTAGACTAGTATGATCTCATGGTATGTGCAAAAGATTCATGTGTAAAACATGATAAATATTCATT
The DNA here is from genome assembly GCA_025506505.1 of Flaveria sonorensis. NCBI lineage: Eukaryota > Viridiplantae > Streptophyta > Magnoliopsida > Asterales > Asteraceae > Flaveria > Flaveria sonorensis. Next base: position 15,829,687 of record CM046435.1, on the reverse strand, counting down.
TTTAGTAAGATAATATATTCTCTTGCTACATGATTAACAAACAATCAAATTGGACTTTGATAATTTCCACTCAAATACATACAAATTTTTGTCATTTTGTAAAAGATCTTTATAACTATGCAAAAATTTAGGGGGAGAATTTGAACATGGAATTATCAAAGGCAACAGAATTGTGCATTGTCACACATTTCAAAACTTAAGATTTTCTAAATTTTGAGTTTTAAACAAAGCCATGTCAAGCCAACACCCAAACACAACACTTTGACACACATACATATGTTTATTTTATTGAACAATATTGCTTGTGAGTGATATCTTATCATCCATATATTGAATATGTTAAAATTTCAATATTTTAACATATATTTTAAACAAACATTTTGATTTAAACAAGTTTCATCAAACAAATGTTCTTTCAGAAGAAAATTATATCAAACATATGCTTCGGAAGACATTAGTTCAAAACAAACAAAAATCTTAAATTTTTGAAAAAAAAAACTGTTGTCACAGCGGACACACAAACATACATCCGCTGTAGCTACAGTAATCATCATAACATGCAAAATTCACCAAGTGTATATCATGGACTAAACAATCAAACATCCGCTATGCACTTATGAACATACAAGTGTTCACAGCGCATGATGTTGGTAAGGCATCCGCTGTGAATACAGTGCCTTTCCACAGCGCATGACTAACATAAGTCATCCGTTGTAGAAATAGTGCATGTGTATACAGCGTATGCACACAGGTAATCATACGCTGTAAATATTCACACCACATCCATGTGTCCACAGTGCATGAACAAATGTTCATCTGCTATGAACAAACAATCAAATGTATCAAGGATCCACAGCGCATGAACAAACGTTCATTCGTTGTGAACAAATGTTCATTCGTTGTGAACAAACAAACCATTTCAATAACATACAATCATGCAATCAAACAGTTTAAGCGATAACACACAATCAGTACAATCTTTCATATCAAACACACACACATATTTTCCTAACAAGCAAATCATTAACAAGCACCAACACACACATATTATTTCTAACAGACAAAACAGTAACAAGCAATCATTAAATTGATGGCAACATCATACTTAGGGGGAGTATTGTTGGACTCAACAAGTGCATTAAGAATTAATGCATAAAAGTATGATGCTTGCCAAATCAGTCATATATCAAACATAATGTGTTCTAACATTCAAACAATCATTTACTAACACATTAGCATCATTATCATTCATAACAAACACTAATATGTGTTTAAATTTCTTTTTCAGAATTATAGATAAAAGAAATTTTGTCAAGTGTCTGCAGCGGATGAAGAAAGAGTCCACAACGGATGATGATCATCAGCAGCGGATGAAGAAATATGTCTAAGTGTATGTAGCGGATGAACATCCATCCCACAGTGTATGAACATCCATCCCATAGCGGATGAAGAACATACAGCGGACAACAGACAAGCTAACACACAACTGTCCACAGCGGATATTCATCCACAGCGGATAAACATTCCACAGCGGACAACAGACAAGCAAACACCTATCCACAGCGGATGTTCATCCACAGCAGATGAACATTCCACAGGGGATGAACAAACACTGCACAGCGGATGACAAGTCTTCTCCACAGTGGATGAGATATCTTCCACAGCGGACAACAATTCATCTACAGCGGACAGCTTATAGACTTAGGATTATTTATGTAATATTTGTTTACATAAGGGTAGTTCAGTAATTGTATATAGCTTTTGTGTATAGGCCATAAATAGCACACTACCCTAATCCTTTGTAAGCTTGTTTTGAACAATCAATACAATCAAGCAGTTATTATTATCAAGCTTTCAAACACACACAAACACACACACACTGATTTCATACACTTGAATCATGGGTTTCTGAACCATGGTTCTTGTTTGTTGATTGTTGAAAGATATTGAAAAGATACTTGGGGAATCAACATGTGTTCAAGTTGATTTCATCAATGATAATAAAGATGAAATTGTTTGCTTGATAATCCTAAAAAGGTTTGTTTTTCATGTATGATTTTGGTTTTTATTATGCAGGAAATCATAAATATTATGAAGTTGCATATCTCATAGATATATATACAGACTTACGTATATGCAAACATATGTGTAAGTTTGTTTACATATATGTAAATGACAAGTTCAATTTTTTTTATTATGTATATGTAAATCGTAATTATATAAAATGAATTTTGGTTATTGGTTTTAGTTTGATTTTGTAAGTTCATTTACATATATGTTTATTTGATATACTAACATGTAACTAAACAACATAATAACAATAAATATCTTTTGAAATACGCTGATTTACAAATATGTTAATTACTTAAGTTTGTTATATATCTACAAAGCTGACATATTGTGTCGTGTTATCATTTTTTAAGATATAATATTTTTGTTTACTTGTCACATACACTAAGTTGAGTTAATGGAAAATCAATTATATACTTACAATGTTGCTTTTAATTTGGTTGTAGGTCCTGTAATATGCAAGTTATTAGAGTACACTAATTTGCATATATGTAAACCCTTGTTTTTATTTGTTAACATATATCGTACATTTAGTTTTGATATTGGTACAATAACACGATAATATTTTAACTTAAATATATATAGTATGCAAACTATTAACATATGTTTTAGAAACTATATTGATTTACATTTGTAAATTTCTAAAGATGAGAGAGAAGAGAGAAGAGATAAAAGAAAAAATTAATTAATGTATTAACATTTAATTGGAGAGAGAAAACAATCAAATTTACTATTGTATTTATTGAATTAAACTCATTTAATGAAATTGATATTTATTCTTTTTACCATATTTAAATACAATCATTGATCAAGTTAATCAATGGTTAATAATGATTCTTGTAGTTCTTAATTTATAGGAAGTTTTGTAAAGAACCTAAAGTTTTTTTCATTGATCGCGAGAACTACGAGAACTCATCCTATCCATTGATTTGTTTTTAATTTAATTTTCATTTTAATCAATTCACTAGGGATATTATAGTATTTTTATGTTTTTATTAATTGTGTGTCTTTATGATTAGCATTTATTAAGGTAAGTTACAAAGTTTCTACATTTCTATAAGCTTTAATTATTAAATTGTAAAATTAACATATTTTACACATATCGATCGATTTCACATATTGTTGTACTTGATAATCAAATTAAGACAGATGTGTGCGTGTGTGATATCAATGAACTTCAAACAAGCTCAATCAAATATTATTAATCAAATGATGACAATACCAAAGGAGTTTACATCGTTTAAGCTTGATCCACCAGAGATGAGCTTCCCTCAGATGGCCCATCACACACCACTCTGCTCTCTCACTCTCAGAGAATCTATACAAATGACACACACATAATGAAATACAAGAAAAAACAACTATTTAAACTATCTAGATGTTCTCGCATGAGAACATAAAGTTCTCGCACGACAACTTTAAGTTCTCACGTGGTTAGTTCTTCATCAATCATCTTAGAGTTCTCGCATCCTTGTAGTTCTCTTATGATTTGAGTGTTTGCTTTTCATTTGATATTGTAATCCATAAATATAAGGCCCCGATCCCGGAGACCCCACAGTTGGTCAGTCATCGCATCATTCATTATTAAAACTCATTTAAAATATATGAACATAGAAAATATTGCAGCGGAAGAATTATCAAAACCCATTTCATGCATTAATAATTACTTTTTCCAAGTAATACATCTTTGATTGAAGTTACAAAAGAATACTTAATGGCATGAGATGGATGAGATGGATGCCAGTCTTTGCTTGCCAAGTAGCTTCAACTTCGTGCCACCCTCAGCAACAACATTACCTGCCAACTGAAAATGCATATAAAAAGTCAGCGTTGCTGAGTGAGTTCTAGTTTTGATGATATAGAAATTATACATTTGGTAAGCTTGGTGATCATCCATCATATACGTAATCATTCATTAGGAGAAAAAATTCATATCTTTCTTTCTTCCATTATATTTCACTTTCATTGTTTAGGTTTGCACAAAGCAAGAGCCTATATTGTTGGTTGGCAACAAATGCCGAACCCCTGTCGAAAAACGTTTATTTGGGTAGCTAACCCATTCGACAGTTGACCCACACTGCTAGGCACGAAGCCTGCTTCTGAATACGGGTCCCATTGATTTGTTGGTCAATCCCCAGGATTAGACCCCAGATGTGCATCCTGAATCAGCCACACATCAGTTGAGCTAATGAAAACAAGGTCGTGCACCTTATTTCCATGTGCTTGCAAGGCTTTCCATTAATTATAAGGGCCCGGGGGTAACATTCATTAAGTTCCACTATCCTTCTTTTATTTCTTTTTCTCCACTTGGTTATGAATAATACTTTTAAATATCCACTGTTTTATAATCACATATCATAAAGTATAATAATAACTATCCATAACAAGCAGCCCATAAAAATATAAATGAGACAGTAGAAACATAGAACAAATATAAACTTCCATTAAACATAAGTTCCTAACACTTAAACTCTATTCCCATAAATTCAAAAAAATCCTTCAGAAAAATCCTCAGTCTCTAAAGAAATTCAGATGAATGTAAACCATGCGGATGAACAAATGCGGATGAAAGTCCCTGAGAAAATATTTTAAGTGTCTAAAGGTATGCGGGTGAAGCAAATGCGGATGAACAAGTCCAAATACGGATGAACAAGTCCAAATACGGATGAACAATACTAAATGCGGATGAGCTAAGTGTTAGGTGAACTTAACCAATACGGTTGAAGTTCAGCGAATGCGGATGAAGATCAGCAAATGCGGATGAACACTTACAATGCGGAAGAAGAAAATGCAAATGCGGATGAACAATGCCCACACGGACAGCCAAAGTCCACAGCGGACAGGCTAAATGTCTAAGTGTTCACAGCGGACCTATAATATCCACAGCGGATAGTGTCCATAGTGGATGACCAACATCCACAACGAACACTGTAAGATTATCTGAAGATTATGAGGCTGATGCAACCAACAAGCTAGAACAACCAAGTCTTCCATGCATGCACTAAGGAACAAAGATGAACTAGATTTGGAAGTCTTACACTCTCAAATGTGTCTAAGTGTAAGATCTTCCAAAGCTAACAGTTTAGAAGGAGTTACTTCAGAAGTTTCACACTCAAACAAAAAAATATTCTAAGTGTGAAATCTTCCGAAGCCAAAGACCAGCATCTTCCGAAGCCAAAGACGAAATCTTCCAAAGCTTCAGAGACAAAGTCTTCCGAAGTTGTGAAGACTGATTTCCTCAAAGGACAGAGAAAATATGCTTTCTCTAAATCAACCTTTGATAAAGCTGACACACTCTCCGCTGCTTGCTATGGTGGTTCACCTACTTTACACAAGTTTGTGAAACTTCCAAGCTTTATCAAAAAGTAAGAATGGTCTTTGTCTGTAACTTACCTTACTTGTTTTTGTAGACTTTTTATATTACGAAAAGTTAGTGAGCTATGTCATGTCATAGTCACTAGTCAAAAGGCAATCTGCCTTTTGACTATAGATTGATCTTGTTATCTAGATTAGTCAAATCCCAACTGTCTTTACATGTAAGTGACGGTTGTAGGTTGTAGTATAAAAGTGTCTCAGGTCCTTGTAATTTAAAAATGTTTTGTAACACTTGTAAAAGAACTTGAGATCAACATACAACATCCTAGAAAACCAATCTTGTGTTCTTGTGTTTTCTGAGTTCTGTCTCTTTAATTTACTTGTGTTCTTAGTATCATCTGTCTCTAGTTACCAGTTCCTTATTTGAATTGTTAAGTGATCTAATATCTCTCCTCAATATGAAACTAAGTGTTAAGTACCCTTACCTGGTCCTGCAATTGGTATCAGAGCATTCCAGGTTCTTGATTGTAAGATCTCACCATCTTCAATCCTCATAGTTTCACACATCACTTAACTCTTCAAATGGCAGCTATCTCTAAGCCTGATATGGAAACTGGAACTATGAAAAAGTCACCACTGATCACTCCTGAGGATTTTGACACTTGGTGCCAAAGAATGGAAGGCTTCATCAAGTCTCAAGATTCCAGGATGTGAGAGTCTGTTGTCAATGGACCTCATGTACCATGCACCTCTTCAGCTACTGCTGGTGGTGGTATGATACCAAAGGAGAGGGCTGACCTTTCTGATGAAGACTGGAAAAGGATTCATATTGATCAGAAAGCCATGACAGCTCTCCAAACTACTCTTCCAAACTCCATCTACAAAGGTTTCAAGAAGTGCAAGACCGCTAAACAGCCATGGGATGCACTGAAATTGATGTATGAGGGGTCAAATGAAGCCAAGAAAAACAAGAAGGACCTCCTAAAGCAGTAGTTTGAAAACTTCACCTTCAAGACAGGTGAAACCATGACTCAATAATACTTCAGGTATGTTAAGATTGTGGATACTCTGGCTGATGTTGGAGTAACTATTGAGAACAGGGATATTGTTAGAAAGTTCATGTCCTCTCTTCCAGACAATGGACACACTACTGTGTGGTCATTAAGAGGACTGGAAACCTCAAGACCCTTACTCTCACTGAGTTGTATGGGTTACTCAGTGGATACCAGATGGAGATGAACATGAAAACTTCATTTAGTAAATCCAATACTCACCAGAATTCAGCCCTTCATGTAGGTGAAAGGGATAGCAGAGAACCACAACTTCATCTTATCTGCTACCCTGAAAATTCACAAAAAGGTCCTTTCATCACCTTCCTAGAGACACCCAGAGAGAGCTACATCCAAGGAAGTCTCTTCCAAGAGACAAGTTCTTCTAAAGCCTTTATCTCTACTGATGAAAGTTCAGGCAACTTTCTTTTCACTCTTGAAGACCTGGACTGTATCCCTCTAGATGATCTGGAATATATGGAGATAGTCCAGCAGATGGCTCTTCTAACTCATAGAGCCCAGAAGTTTTACAAGAGGACTGGGAGAAGGTTTCCTAGCAATGCAGCCAATGGCAAGTTTGGGCTGGACAAAAGCAAAGTAAAGTGTTACAACTATAACCATATGGGACACTTTTCCAGAGAATGCAAGGCACCTAAGTCAAATGGTGGCCAAGCATCATCCAGGCCAAACTACACTGAAGGAGGGCACCAGAATGAGAAGCCAAGATAGCAAGCTGCAGTTGCTGTTGAAGAAGGAGGCTTTGACTGGAGCTTCCAAGCTGAAGACGCTTCTCCAAATCAAGCACTCATGGCTGACCATGATGAAGCCAAGGTATTAGAACATCTTTTCTCTCCTGAATGTATTGCTAAAGTAAACAGATATAGGTCCTACAACTTAGAAATGAGATCTGATATTGAGTCTTTAAACATTTTAAAAGCTGATTTTAAAAGATCTGAAAATGATTTTAAGCTTAAAATAGAAGATCTAGAGAAAACAATTTCAACTCTTAAACATGAGCAAACTAACTACAAGAATCAAATAAAATATCTTGTTACTAAGTTGACTGAATGCCAGGCTGAGCTTGTGATCAACAAAGGCAGACGGAAAAATGTGTTCTTGAAGAAGAGACCTTCAAGAACACAATGTCCTCATCTCTGCATGCAAAAGTTTGTTATCAGAATAAGCAGGGACTAGGATCATGTGAGATAGCTCCTCCACAGACTATATTATCTGTAAGATCTCTAAGGTGTGGAACTGGTGAAGATGAGCTTCCCCTTATAGACCCTAGTGTTGAAGAGGATGAAGAGGAGATGGTGAGGGATGGTTCTGAAATGAGTGAAAAGAGTCAATCCAAAAAGGGTCACCATGCTCTTGAGGAGAGTAAGAAGGCTGGTATGACAAAGACAAAGAGGAAGAACTTGATCAGAAGAGCAAAGAGAAGATCAAAGAAGGCTCAAGAGATCAAGGCCACTTTTGACCCCAAGCAGAAACAAGTGTTCATCTCTACAGGGTTTGAAGTGGTAAAGGCTGAAGAATCAACTACAAACTCTAGTACCAGGAGTTTTAGTACAGTTCCAACTCATTCCAGCAAAAAGAAGGCTGAATTACTATGTACCACTGCTACACAGTCTGAACCATCCTCCTCCAAGTGCAATTCTCTCCCTAAGAAAATTACTACATCATCTGTGAAAAAGAAGCTAGAGAAAGAAAGTGTTCAAGTTCAGTCTTGCTCTCAAAAGAAGACTCTCAGAAGGAAGCAAATGGACTACATCATGTGTGGTAGTACTTCTCATCTGGCTAAGGATTGCTTCTACAATCCTAAAAGAACTATCCACATGGTCAAAGAAATGGCTTCTGGAAAGAAGAAGGAAAAGAAAACTTCAGAAAGAAAATCTGTTTCCTTTGGAAGCTCCAAAATGAAGAAGAAGGCAAGTGAAAAATTGCTTTCGGAAGAAAATTTGGTCTCGAAAGAAAGGAATGCTTCCGAAGTACTGAAGCTTGCTGCAGTGAAAGCAAGATCTTCCGAAGGTCCAGTCTCCAAATCTTCCAAGGCTGCAAAAGCTTCCGAAGCTTTAAAGGTCAAGCCAAATTTTCCAAAGGTGGTGTGGAAGATGAAGGAAGACTGTGTGATTGAAGATTCTTCATCAGCAATAGCAAATGATCCTCAGAGCCTGAACATAGGATCACTTACTGTTTCATTGCCTTCAACTCATTTTAACAAGCCCAAGACCAATGAGGCTTGGGTTTCCGAATGTAACTAAATCATCTCCTTTTGTGCAGGGACAGCCAAAGGCAAACAGAAATGTATGGATCATTGATAGTGGCTGCTTCAAGCACATGAAAGGCAATGAGTCCTTACTTCAAAACTTTGAAAGATTTGATGGAGGACCAGTTGCTTTTAGAGGAGATGCAGGAGGTTACATTACTGGCAGGGGGAAGGTTACAAATGGTAAGCTTAGCATTGAGAAGGTAAACTTTGTCAAGGAGCTTGGATACAATCTTCTGAGTGTGTCCTAATTTTGTGACCAAAAACATCACATGCTCTTTACTGAGCATGAGTGCATTGTTCTCAAGCCCGAGGTTGATATTCCTCAAGAGCATATTTTGCTCAGAGCCCCCAAAAGAGGGAACATGTACAAGATGGATCTGCAGGAAACATCTCCCTCTAGAGAAGTTTCTTGCTTTCTGTCTAAAGCAAATAGTGATGAGTCTTTCCTTTGGCATAAAAGAATATGCCATGTAAACTTTAAAAACAAGAATAAATTGATTAAGAATGATTTGGTAACTGGAATGCCAAAGAAAAAGTTTACAAGTGATGACTACTGTGTTGCATGCCTGAAAGGGAAGCAACACAAAGTGTCTCACAAGCCAAAGGAAATGAACTCTATCACTACTTCCCTACACTTGTTACATATGGATCTGTTTGGCCCCACCAGTGTAATGAGTCTAGGAAGGACCTCTTACTATTTAGTGATCAAGATGATTTCACAAGATTCACTTGGGTGTTTTTCCTTAGAACTAAGGATGAAACCCCTGAAATCTTAAAGAACTTCATTCTGAAAATTGAGAATCAATCTGATCACAAGGTCAAGACCATAAGATGTGATCAAGGAACTGAATTTAAAAACCAAATCCTTGATACATTTTGTGATGAAAAAGGTATTTCAAGACAATATAGTACTCCCAGGAGTCCTCAGCAAAATGGTGTTGCTGAGAGGTAAAACAGGACACTTATTGAAGCTGCTAAAAACCATGTTGTCTGACTCTAAACTGCCTATCACCTTCTAGGTAGAGGCTGTTAACACAGCCTGCTATGTGCAGAATAGAGTTTTAGTGGTTAAGACACATGGTAAGACTCCTTATGAGGAGTCAACCAATATGACTTTCAATGAACACACATCCTGTGTGAAAGGTTCTGGTCCGGATTGGCTGTTTGATCTTGATTTAGTTACCAACTATTTTAACAAGTCTTGTGAGAATGTTTCAATATCTATAGATAACAGATCAATAGAAGATCCTGATCTGAGATTTGAGCTGAGAAGACCAACCAAGAAGACTACTTCAGCTCCAGTGGTGACTAACCCTGTAATTGAGGCTCCTATCAGCACAAGCATGACAAATACTGCTGATTCAACTGAATTACCTTCAAATTTCAGCTCAGAGGCTTAGAATTCAAGAGAAGGAACTTCTAATGCAGGAGGAACTGGAGGTGGTGACAGTGATCAGGAATTTCTTGATGCTGATAACCACTCCATTGAAGACAACATGAATGATGTCACACACTTATTGGATCAAGTTTCTCTTGATAAGTGTGCTGATGTGGTGGGAGACACCTTATTGCCAGAACAGAATTTCTCTAATTTAGATCTGTCTAACCAACTTGCTGTGATCCCTCAACTTCGGATCCACAAGTCACATCCTACCACAAACATCATTGGAAATGTTGACTCAAGGGTAAGAACAAGAGGACAAACTCATGATAGCCATGTTTGTCTACATTCTTTTTTCTTATCCCAGACAGTGCTGAAGAAAGTTGATGACCCTTTGAAGGATGGAAGCTGGATTGAAGCTATGCAAGATGAGTTGCTTCAAATCAGAAGACAGAAGGTGTGGAACTTATGCCCTCTTCCTCAAGGGAAGACTGTTATAGGTACCAAATGGGTATTCAAGAACAAGAAGGATGATAGAGGGATTATTATCAAGAACAAGGCTAGACTGGTTGTCCAAGGATATACTCAAGAAGAAGGGATCGATTACACTGATGTTTTTGCTCCAGTTGCAAGACTTGAAGCTGTAAGAATATTCCTGGCTTATGCTGTATCCAAGGATTTCAAGGTCTACCAACTTGATGTATAATGTGCTTTTCTCTATGGGGTGATTGATGAAGAAGTTTATATTAAACAACCACTTGGCTTTATAGACCCAGATCATCCTGATTATGTCTGTAAGCTTGATAAGGCTCTATATGGACTGCATCAAGCTCCAAGAAAGTGGTATGAGACACTATCGACATACCTCTGTCATCATGGATACAAAACAGGTACTATTGATGGGACTCTCTTCATCAAAGAAACAAGGAATGACACACTGCTAGTTCAAATATATGTAGAGGACATCATCTTTGGTTCAACTAATCCAAAGCTCTGCAAAGACTTTGAGATGCTGATGAAGAATAGATTTGAAATGAGTGCCATAAGGGAACTCAGTTTCTTTCTAGGAATTCAAGTGAAGTAGGTTGAAGATGGCATCTTCATTAGTCAGTCAAAGTATGTACAGGACATACTTACAAGATTCAAGATGACTGACTGTAAGGTTGCAAAGACACCCATAGCTAGAAACCACTCCCTTGGTCCTGATCTTGAGGGGGAGTGTGTTGATGAACATCTCTATAGGGCTATGGTTAGGTCACTTATGTACTTTACTACTAGCAGGCCTGATATTATGTTTACCACATGTATATGTGCAAGATATCAAGCCAACCCCAAGATGTCACACCTAATCACTGTCAAAAGGATTCTCAGATACCTCAAAGGTGCTCCAAATCTAGGCCTTTGGTATCCAAAGAATTTAGACTTTAATCTATATGCTTATACAGATAGTGATTATGGTGCCTGCAACATGACTGCAAAGTCCACATCTGGGTAATGTCAATTCCTTGGTGGAAGGATAGTCTCTTGGCAATGCAAGAAGCAATCCTATGTGTCTGCATCAACTGCTGAAGCTGAATACATTGCTGCTGCAAGCTGCTGTGCTCAAGTGCTCTGGATTCAGAATCAGATGCTAGACTATGGGTTCAACTTCAAGGAGACTCCCATCCACATAGAAAACAACAGTGCCATCTCCATTATAGAAAATCCTATACAGCACTCAAGGACCAAAACACATCAACATCAGGTATCATCTGATTAGGGATAATTTTGAAAAGGGATTGATCAAACTAATCAAAGTTAACACAAATGAATAATATGCTTATCTGTTCACAAAGGCATTTGATGAACAGAGATTTAAATATCTTGTATCAGTTATTAGGATGATTAACTTTGAATAGATTTTACTTAATAACTTAATCAACTTTATTTCCTAAAACTATGTGTTCTAAGTTGTCTATTAGATCACCTTATAAGCCCAGTTCTCTTTGGAAGAAAACTAACTTTTAATTGATATTCCTTAGATTTGTGAAATATTACCTTTGGAAGAACTCAAATTGCCTTCCAAATAAATATATGTCCTTAAATCATTTAACAGCTTATCTAAGATTTACCTTCGGAAGAAATTCTTGGAGTATCTTCCGAAGCTTAAATTTGTATATAAGCACTTAAATGTATTCAAAGAACAAATATCTTCCGAAAGCAACTAAGTCTCGGAAGACTTGTTCACTTCTTCGGAAGCCAAATTTTCAAAATTCTTTGAAATATCTTCCGAAGCAAAACTTGCCTTCGGAAGCTTTGCTACCAAGCTTCCGAAGCCAACATTGCCTTCGGAAGTTTTACAACTTCCAAGAAAACTAACTTTTTGGGCGCTTTTTTTCAGAAGTAGGACCCACTTGCGGATTTCAAAGTTTATCTTTTTGTCATAACTTTGTCTCAAATCCACGACATATATCTTCCAAACGGTTCTATTTCGTCTCTCTACTCTCACTGATCCTTACCATAAATTTACCCCCAAGTTTCATCTTCTTCTTCATTTCTTCACTGCAAAAGCTTCCTCAAATGGCCAACATTGATCGTTGCAACGACCCTGATTTTTCCATGCACCTACACAGGCAACACAATTAGGTTGCCCTGTTACACTCTGAGAAGGATCCAAGCTTCTCAGATGTGTGTAGGTACCTTTCTTCATCGCACTACTTCACCTCCTTTACAATTGATCCTCCTCTCTATGATGATCAGTTGCTTGAGTTCTGGAGGACCTGTCAAGAGGTCACCATGGACGGGGAGAAGGCACTATCTGCTACAGTGCAGGGAAGGATAGTTTTCATCACTCCAGCCATCATAAACACCCATTTGCAGCTGGATGATGAAGCAGGTGAGTTGTCTTTTTCCAAATCTACTGTCAACCACTCCTTTCAGCAGATGAGCTATGAAGGTGACTTCTCAGTCAAAACCTTCAGGAAGGGGAAGGTCTCATCTCATGGAAATACCTCCTCCATGTCGTCATTCACAGCCTTTCTAACAAGCATGGAGGATGGGATCAAGTTCCAGAAGACCTCTCCTTTATCATCCATGGGATGGTACAAGGGGTCAAGTTCAGGTACTCTCAGTTTGTATATACTAATTTACTTGCAAACTTGGACTCCTTAGAGTACTACATGTTCCCTAGGTATGTTCAACACATTCTCAACTGTGAGTTGGGACCACAGTTGAGGGGAACAGGTAATATTCTTAAAATAGGACAAATGAGGCCCGACATCTTCAAAATCTTGAAGAAGCCAATTGTTGGCTTCTCTGACAGCCCTTGTCCCAAAAATGTTTAAGCTCATTGCTCAGGGTGAATACCTAGCAGCACCAGCTAGTGTTGAAGCAACACCCTCCACCTCTCAACCACCTCAAACACAGCCTACCATCACCATCACCTACAAAAGAAAATCCCAACGAACCCCTGCACTTGCTACTAAGCATGTGCAGGCCCCCATATCAGAACCCATATAGGAGGAAGTGGAATCTTGAGCTCCCACTTCCCTTGAGGAGCAGACCACTCCCATCTTTCAACCAATTAGTGCTGAGGTTCCTCATGCTCAGCCTGATGAGCTCACAACCCCACGAAACAACCTTAAGCCATCACTCTAAGTCTCAACACTCTAGTGATCAACCTTCTGGGGAAAGCTACTATCCCCAACCTCTTGATCTAAACCACCCCATTCCCAGTCTTGACTTCTATTCTGATGAAGATTTCGGCTTTAGTGAGTACCATAAGTCTCTCCTCTCTTCCTACACTCAAGGAGAGATGAGTACTCCTACTTCCCCCATCTCTAGCCCACATCAGCAACCCCTTACTGAGGTGGATAGTCCTGAACTTATTCAGGAAGCTATCACCTTTGCAAGTGATAACATTACTAGGACCTCTACCATGGCAACCCAGCCACTTGACACTTCTATGGAAGTTGTCATTAGGCAGGGAAAATCCAGCAGCCTAGAATCCTATGCTGGTGGTGAGGAAGAAGACTTAGGTCTAATTCTCTCATCCCCCAATGATTTTTCATCTAAAGATAAGGGGATTCTGCAACAAAAGGTGCACAAACTGTCACATCTTTGCACCTAATTTGTTTCAAAGATAGCTCACCTGGAATCTCAGGTGACTATCTTACAGAAGAGGGTCAATGACCAGCAACTTGAGATCACCGATCTCAAGGGCAAGTTGGCTGAGAGACCCATGAGGACAACTCATCTAGGTCCACAAGAACCTGTGGATGTCATGGATCAATCTCCCAGCTCACCTATGCAAGAGGGTGATGCTACCAAAAAGGGGGAGGAAATTCTGACAATCACAAAACCTGGGTGTTCTTCCCAGAGTATGGACATAGAGGAATCACCATCCTCTCTTGTAGTTGTTCATACTCAGTAACCTCCTTTGGACAGTGATCTGAACTTGCTCATCCAACAACTATTTGAGGAGGGAATACCAAGAGCAATGTCTGCCCCTTCTGACAACCCAATCTGAGGTTGGGAGTATGACAGCAATAGGAGAGCTATTGTGATCTCTAGAGCTCAGGGTCAACTAGAAGTTCTTAACATTGCACACCTGAGTTTCTATGAGAGCATCAACTTGGTAGATCTACCACTTGTCAACCCAAGAAATAACAGACAAGCAATAAAATTGGCAGAAAGAATCCAATACAGGGTGCTAGAGGAGTTTAAATTGAGATCAAAACTATATAGACAGAGGCTAGCAGGTGAGATCTTTGGTCAACTGGATGTTGAGGTAGACCAGAAGATTAGCTTCAAAGGGAAAACCTTGACTGAAGGCCCAGAGGTTGAACCTGTGAACCTTGAGACATGATCTCCCTCTGCACCCATTACCCTTAGTGAAACACTAGCTGGTGATGGTATTTCACAACCTCTCTCTGGCCAGAGCTTGACAGCTGAACCAAGCAATGAAGGCCAAAGCTCTCTCCAGCTTGAGTCACCAAAGCCTATGGATAACAAAGGCAAAAGGAAAATGACTCCTGAGGAGATTGAGGAGGAGAAAAGAGAGAGGAAGAGGAATCTGAGGGGAGAGAGTTCAAGTGGTTCCCCAGGGTTTATGGAAGCTGCAATCAGGGCTGCACCCAGGCTAAACACTCAGGAAGATGAGTTAAGGGCAGCCAAGCTAAAGTACCTGGGAACCAGAAACTATAATGTTGATGACCTCATCTCTCTCCCCTTAGATGAATTGAATGAACTGGCTGACACAGAGTTATCAAAGGAGTGGAAGGAAGCAGAGGATGCAGCATTGCTGCTCAAGCACAAGGAAGAAATGAGGCTGAAAAGACTCTACAAGAACATTCCTGTCCTCTCCCCAGTTCAAGAAAGTCCAGAGCCAGAGACTGTGGCCACTGAACAACCTCAGGTAGCAACTGAAGAAGAAAGACTAAAGATGATGAGTGCCACATGTCTCTATCAGGCAGATGCACTTCTTCCCTTACCATCTGAATACATATTGTTTGAAAACAATAAGAAAATGGAAGAAAAAGCTAAAAGAGAAAAACAAGCTGAAAAGAAAAGATTAAGGGAAGAAGCTGTAAAGTCAATGGCCATCATCCATAAAAGCCAAAAGAAGTCTGCTGACAGACAAAGGATGATGAGCTTCTTGAAGCTGTATGGATTCTCCAGAAGGAGGCTTGGCCCTATGTCTCTATCCATAATGGATGAAAATATCAGGGCAATCAAGCAGAAGATAAAGAAGGGAGAGCTGGTGGACTTGCATTCTCCACCAAGTCCAGCTCAACCTGAAGTTGAGGTGAAGGTTGAACCCACTGAGACAACACAACCCGAACCTGGAGCGGCATCTCAGCCAACTTCATCTTCTGATCCACAGCAGGGTCCTCCTCTCTCTCCTTCTAAACCTATGAGAGAGGAGATCCCAACTAAGGGGGACTTAACTAAACAACCTGGTACTCAAGACTAGTCCCCTTAGTTAAAATCATCAGGGAGAGGAAAAAGGATGGCCAGAAGATCAACCTCAAAGAGAAAAAGAAGAAAGGCATCCACCTCCCAACCTCAGGATGAGTCACAGCATCCTGAGGGAGTGCATGAAGAGGTCTCTCAACAAACCCCAATCATAGTAGAGCCTCTTGCTGGTGGAAGACAAATTATGTCATGGTCTTATGATGAAGATCAAGACAGATGGTATGTCATAAGAGATTAGGAAGGCATGCATGTCTATTCCTCAGAAGACATGCTCAATCTTCCTCTGCATGATCTCTTTAACATGAGAAGGTTCTATGTTAGTCTGAAGGATCCAGACCTAACGATGAAGAAAGGTATGTTGAGGATCCTAATATGGACTATCAAAATCTAAAGAACTTCTCTGTTTTGGTAGCATTAGCCTAGGGGGAGTTTGTAAGATTATCTGAAGATTATGAGGCTGATGCAACCAACAAGCCAGAACAACCAAGTCTTCCATGCATGCACTAAGGAACAAAGATGAACTAGCTTTAGAAATCTTACACTCTCAAATATGTCTAAGTGTAAGATCTTCCAAAGCTAACAGTTCAGAAGGAGTTACTTCTGAAGTTTCACACCCAAACAGAAAAATATTCTAAGTGTGAAATCTTCCGAAGACAAAGACCAGCATCTTCTGAAGCCAAGATGAAATCTTTCGAAGCTTCAGTGACAAAGTCTTCTAAAGCTGTGAAGACTGATTTCTTCAAAAGACAGAGAAAATATTCTTTTTCTAAATCAACCTTTGATAAAGCTGACACACTCTCCGCTGCCTACTCTGGTGGTTCACCTACTTTACACAAGTTGGTAAAACTTCCATGCTTTATCAAAAAGTAGGAATGGTCTTTGTTTCTAACTTACCTTACTTGTTTCTGTAGACTTTTTGTATTAGGAAAAGTCAGTGAGCTATGGCATGTCATAGTCACTAGTCAAAAGGCAATCTGTAGATTGATCTTGTTGTCTAGATTAGTCAAATCCCAACTATCTTTACATGTAAGTGACGGTTGTAGGTTGTAGTATAAAAGTGTCTCAGGTCCTTGTAATTTAAAAATGCTTTGTAACACTTGTAAAAGAACTTGAGATCAATATACAACATCCTTGAAAACCAATCTTGTGTTCTTGTGTTGTTCTTAGTTCTGTCTCTTTAATTTACTTGTGTTCTTAGTATCATCTGTCTCTAGTTACCAGTTCCCTATTTGAATTGTTAAGTGATCTAAGATCTCTCCTCAATGTGAAACTAAGTGTTAAGTACCCTTACCTGCTCCTGCAGACACTTTGTTTATAACCAAGTGTCCATAGCGGACCCACAGTGTCCACAGCGAACACCAAGTCCAGTACCTGTGATGCAACTTATGAAATTTTCCAGTCCTAAACATCATCTTAACATGAACTTAGCATAGATCTATCATGTCGAATACTTAAAACAGAGCTTACAACTACGCAACACCAAAGAAGGCATATAAAAACACACATATCACATACACATCTGATGCAAAAACATAGAAAACTCATGCTTTGGTTGTAAAATTTAGTTAATATGCATTTCAACCCCAAACAAGTTTAAAACAAGTAAAATAGGGGAATCTAGAACTCACCTCTAGCAGCTTTCGAGTAAGACTTCTTCAGACCGAGAGCAATTAGGAGTTCTAGCACCTAAACACACCGAAACAAACAGCCAAACACAAAAGAACACATAAAAATCGGTCCAGCAGCTCGAATCCAACTAAAACCGAACAAAAAATGCAAGAAAACCTCACCTACAAGCAGATCTTCTACCTTCTCTCTCTAGAAACCGATTGCAGCTTCTTCTGTCTTCTGTGCAGCCGAAGGCAAAGTCTGTAAAGAAGAAGTGTGGGCTGCCATGCTTCTTTTAAATCTCATAATGGGTAAGTTTGCCACTTGCACAACTTTAACCCCTTAACTTGGGATATTTCACCTCTCTTTCTTTTTCTTTTAAATTTATGTGTGTTACAATAAAGGCTAGGTCCTTCCATTTCAAGAATCAATTTAGTCTTCATTCTTCCATCTTCGACATCCTTTCACAAATGTCAATAAATCACACATGCTGCGATTATAATGGATTTTGATATCATAAGAATTTTTCTATGATTCCTTATTAATTGCTAAGATTTACTCATTATATATTTGTTTTAGGTGTAAATAAAATTTTAAATATTCTTACATTTTTTGCAAAAATCATGAATCATCATTAGCAACAATATATTTTAAATTCCTATTTATACCAAGCTGAGACCGATCATTGATTCGCATAATCATCTTCTTTTTTATTTGATTCATCATTTTAGGTAATATTGTTTCATCTAAGTTGAATATATATTTAATATATTTTTGCATTTACTATTATGATTTCAATCGATTTTTTTAAATTTTATATTACTTTGTTGATGTACCTACATAATAACACAATCCTCATTCCATAAATTTCTTACAATTCAAAGCACCTAAACGCTATCCATGAACAAGAAACTAATTTAGTTCAAAGATAATAACATTCAAACATACCATAAACTAATCACTGATCTACCAATCACATTGCCTTCGCTTCCGATATTTCAAATTCGATAAGCATAATTTACCCTAAGCTTCTGCAATTGATCATCTCGCCTTGCTCCTTCCTTCAAGAATATGCAACTCCACTAACAAACCTTGCTCCCCATATATGTTTCCATATGTCTTATAACAAACACTCTTCAATCAATTAGATTATTAACTGAGGCCCAAGTCAGTTGTTTCTTCACTGGGATGCATCTAGAAATAGGAAGGAGCTTTCGGTTTCCAACTCGTTTTAAATATTCAACAAATATGCGTTTCTACAAAAAATTTAGACATAAATTAGAATCTACAAAAAAAATTACATAGAATTACACACAACATAATAGTGTGATGAAATTTAATATTTCATATTTACAATTCTTTTAAACTATATACTTTAACATATATGTAAACTTATGACTTCAAATATTTTCAAAATCTATAGATAAGGATTACATATATGTATATCCCTTTATCATATACATCACTATCCCAAAATTCTTGGATCAAGAAATTATCTTATTTACACATACGTACATACAAATTAAATAATAACAGCCAAATGTCATGTTTTCGTTTTCTACTATACGCTAATTCAAAATCATGGATACTTGCTATTTTACCTTTACTTATAAGCAAACCTCACCAACGGTTCAATATAAAACTATGCTAATTTTTTTAAAAATTTTCAATGCAATGCAGGAGTAATAAATATATTATTGATTTTATCAAGACGTTTAAATCTTACCACTTTCATAACCATGCTTTTTTCATGAAATGAAGCAGCATCCTCCAAACCAACGAAGCTCCTAGACTCATGGATATTGTCAATTACTTCTATTGCTGAATAATGTAAGTTAAAACACACCAAGTAATAGTGGTCACTTTCCAAGATTGGGAACATCACTATATCGTACACACTTAGATTAATTTCACTTTGATCACTACCTATCACCGTTCGCAAATTATATCCAAAATCAGTAATTCTGTGATCAACATCTATTTTTGTATCTAGAAGCATGGCAATAGTCTGCATCATATTTACAAATATAAATTCAAGAAATAAATTTTTAAATGAAATCATATATAAATTACGCCCGCTAAGTGACTTACTATTACACCAGTATGAATGAACAGACTATACTCCAATTCCCTGCTCCTATTTCTTTCTTCAAAGTTCAAGACTGACGACCAGCAGATTAAAAGGAATCAATCTTAAACATCAACCCATCATCATCATCAGATTCATTTATCTTTCTAACAATAAACTATTTCCCAATCAATTTTGCCGGATACCTACTCCTCCATTCAATTGCAATAGGGGTCTAATTTTCTGGTTTTCCCAAGGCACTCAAATCCATCCCTTGGTTGGGTACGCCAAAGAGTTGATGTATTGCATCACTATCTATTCTTATCAACCCCATCTCCATCTGCATCTCCATTGTCTCTGTGTTTAATACATCAACCACGTAATGACTTAACTTTGCTGAAACTCCATCCACCCTCCATGACAACAGTTTTCCAAAACCCATTTTATGCACCGCCTTTCTTTGCTTCTTCTTAAGAGCTAGTATTACCATGTAGAACTGTTTTGGTGATGACCTAGTCCTAATTCCAAACCACTGTACCTTTGCCCTACCAATCTTCTTTACCGGTGTATCACCATCACCTTTTTTCATGACTTTCCTTCTCTTTCCTAATTGTAATTAAACCATCACTTGTTACACACCCTTTTTACATTCTAAATTACATCACACGTTACTGAAATCGATAACATAAAATACCTTTCATATCATCTCCTTTCCTATATCTACATCAAATCTCTTTATTTTTCTCTTCCTCATTCCTGCCAAATCCACAAATATAATTTTAGTATTAATATTCTTTCTGTGTTAACATATAAGTAAACTTGTTAATATCAAATTTAGACTAATCAAATTCTAGTTAAACTTCTACAATTTTTGCAATTATAAAATTTAAAGACACTAACCTGAACCTCTAACATTTGACATCTTCTTAACAAGATTTCTATTCTTTAATTGCTATAAAGATGATCCATCTCCCACCTTCCTACTAACGGATATACCTACAAAGTTATGTCTTTACATATAAGTAAAGTTTGTATAAACAACTTCTAACTAATCAACTAGTCTTTAAAATTTTTACAAACTTATAAATAATTAGATTTAAACACTTTTACCTGAACCACAAACATTTGACATCTTCTTAACAATATTTATATTACTTATTTTCATCAGAAATGATCCATCTCCCACCTTCCTCTTACTAGGTATACCTGCCAACTCCATAAAATTATATTCAGTAATCCTATTTTAATATATTTTTTTCATAAAATTTAATGTTGAATATACTTCTTCAAATTAAACAAATACTAGTTTAAAATTTTCCATACTTTTAAATTATTACATATAAACACACTTACTTGAACCCTTCCCGCTTAACATCTTCTTAACAATATTTTTATTCTTTCTTTGCTTCAAAGATGCAACATCTCCCATCTTCTTATTACTACAAATTACATCTTTCTGCTTACTATACGATGTCACTGATCCATCCATTGACATTTTCCTCTGTTTTTCAAGACATGTATTTATCAGTTAATGTCACACCCCGGGCCCAGAAGAGGGTGGGACATCACAGAATGGTAATATACATGGCAGACTAACCACTCAAGAGCACAAAAGGAAGGATAAATCACATGGCATCACATCACATTAAAATTGTCCGGGTCAACAAAGTCAGACCCGAACATAAAAATAACCCATTACAAAATTATCCAAGTGAATACATAACAAAACCAATTGTTTCAATGTTTCAAAAAGTTCAAGTAATACCAGGGGGTAGTCTCGGTACTAAGCCATCATTTAAAGTCTCCATAAAATCCAAGCTCATCAAGGATTACCTGAAACATGCTCAAAAAGAATTTGTGTCAACTAAAAAGTTGGTGAGTTCAAGTGCTTAAAGTTTAAAAACAAAAGGACTCATTGAATCCATAAGTTTAGTTTAAAAACATAGTATCATGGTTGTGGGATCACAATCAACCCTGCACTCAGCCCCGGCTAGCCTCTTCTAATGAGCCTCAAAGCAGTATACCATACCTACCGATTGGTACACCATAGTATCTTATAAAACCTGTTACATGCCACAATGACCCCGGAGGATCTCAGTGTAGTACCCTTCTCATCAGAAGGCACTGTGCCTGGGGGATTCCCCAAGTAGATCTACCCAAATAAACAAGCGAATCACATAGAATTAATGACTGTGATACACATAGATGCAGGTTCTAACAATAGCCATAACATACAATAGCATCGCATAATAGTATCCAATAAAGTTTAGTTCAAACAGAGCATGCTTCACGCCAAAATAGTAATTAAAAGGGGACACAAGAAACTCACCTCAAGCAGAGCAAAGATTCCATAACACAGATAGATTTAGGTCCTAGCACCCTAAGAGCAAGACATATGCATAAGATATGGATTCTTAGGCTATTCGGAGTGTAATCAAAGGTAATATATGTTTAAAAATACATATGACCACATCCCTTAGAAAATTTGTGTCAAAAAGTTTCCTTTTTAGGAAAGTCGGGGTTTTTGGCGTAAAATGACCCGTTTTTGGTTTCCCACAGACTCTCACATGAAAGTAAGTATGAAAATAGTTTCTGGACATAAATTTTTACTGAAAGGTCGTCGTATTTTCAGAATTTACACTTTAGTCCCTCAAGTTTCCAAAATTGCAAATTTTACCCCGAAGTTGGTTCCTTCTATTTCTTGACACGCTATGGCCCTTAATAGTTTCTAGGGGTCCTTATATTACTTTTAAAACAGTTTTAAAAAGAGTTTTGGGGTCCTTTGTATAAAAATCTTGTTTCCAACTTTTAACCCGTTAAAACCCGGTTTTACCCGAAATCGTCATTGTAATCTAGTTTGAGGTCCTCAAACCTACTGAAATATTATGGTTTCCTTGGTTTTTAGGCTCGTTACATTATTCTGAAACTTCAGGTCAACCCCACGGATATAACAGAATAAAATAACAAGGTCAAGGTTGGGGTAGATAATCGCTTATTTACACATATGTAACATGAGATCTCGGGTTTAAACACCCATTTCCATTCTGAAATTGATAAGTTCGGTCATAAAAATGTTTATAGGATATTTTAAACAGGCTTTTAAGTATCAAAATGGAGGTTAGATTCGGGACAGTGGGTGGAATGGTCTTGAAAACCCACGAAAAAGGGGTTTTCGGGTAGATATCATGGCACTAACACAAGGTAAAAGAGTATGACGAAGTGTGTACCTTTCAAGAAGCTGTAAGTCACACTAATGTAACAACTGGGTCACGGGTTTTCTGCCTCCGAACAAGATAATAGGATTCAAAGGAGTGATATAGAAAGTGAAAGAGTGGTTGATTCGAAAGTCTTGAGGCTTGAAGTTCTTGTTCTTGCTGGGTTGAAGACTGAAAAAGTTCTCGGGTTTGTTTATGACAATTGCCGAGAGAGAGAGAGAGACCAAATGTAGAGAGAGAGAGTTCGAATGTGTGGGTAAAATGGTGGAATGGAGTGGGGATTTGGTTTTTGAAAGAAAGAGGTGGAGTGTGGGTTCGGTTTAGGGAGAAACGAGGTGTGGTGTGGTTGGGTGGTGAAATGGCTGAATGCATGACAACAGTCCATGCATTGGCTGGTTTGGAGGTGTGCAGACCGGGGTCAAAGGTTTCTAGAAGGGTTCGAAATTTTCAAAAATGCTAAGTGCTGCTTGGGGAGTCTGAATAGTGCCCATGCGCCCACTGTCATGCGCCTGAACAGTTGTCATGCGGATGAAGACCAAAGAAATGCGGATGAAGACCAAAGAAATACGGATGAACACAGAGAAATGCGTATGAAGACCAAAGAAATGCGGATGAACACAGAAAATTGCGGATGAAGACCAAAGAAATGCGGATGAACACAGAGAAATGCAGATGAAGAATCCAAAATTTTATTTTTATTATAAGTAATTTTGTTAAGGGGGTTGGCCATTACCATTTTCTATCATTGGAACTTAGTTTATAGCCCAAGGCAAGTCATGCAAGAATCATTCAGGTACTATAAAATTACAAGAATTTATTAATTACAAAGAAGAGGGTACATAAAAATACATGGAACACTGAAAATGAACAAATCTTAAATTACATTAGAGTTCTGGAGCTGGACCTAGGAGTCAGTTGTTACATTCACCCACCGTTTAGGAAATTTCATCCTGAAATTTTAGCTTCTATTAGATTCTGGATGAGTGGGCTTAAAGAGTTGTGGATACTCCTTCCTTATCACATCCTCTTGTTCCCATGTAAATTCTGGTCCTCGCCTAAAGTTCCATCTTACTTTGACTTTCGGTATCCGACTTTGTCTGAGTTTCTGGACTAGTCGGTCAATAATCTCCATGGGCTCTTCCACAAACTTCAACTGGTTAGTGATTTTGGCATCTTTCAAAGGGAGTTCTAAGGCCTTGTCAACAAAACACTTCTTCAAGTTTGACACATGAAAAGTGTCATGTACGTAACTCAGCTCTTGGGGTAGCTTTAACTGGTATGCTACCGAGCCAACTCTCGATAAGATTTCAAATGGTCCCATGTATCTTGGACTTACTTTGCCCTTCTTGAAAAATCTCACCGTGCCTTTCCACGGCGCCACTTTTAGCATCACTCTATCGCCCACTTGAAATTCTAGGGGCTTCCACCTTCTATCGGCGTACTTCTTTTGACGATCCCTGGCTGTTGTTAATCGTTCCTTAATCTTGTATACTTTGTCCGTGGTTTCCATTACAATGTCGGACCCCATTATTTGGCTATCACCAATCTCATTCCAACTCAAATGTGATCGACACTTTCCACCATATAGGGCTTCATATGGAGTTGCTTTTTTACTTGCGTGGTAGCTATTATTGTAGGACAACTCCACCAGAGGAAAGTGGTTATCCCAACTTCCCCTGAAATCAATCACGCAAGCTCTCAACATGTCCTCCAACATTTGAATGGTTCTTTCACTTTGCCCATCAGTCTAAGGGTGGTATGCGGTGCTTAAATCAAGCCGTGTCCCTAAAGCTTGTTGGAGAGACTTCCAGAATCATGAAGTGAAACGACTATCACAGTCTGAGATAATCGATAGGGGCACTCCATGTCTTGTTACAATTTCATCAATGTATAGTCGCGCTAGTTTCGGTAAATCGTAATCCTCCCGTATGGGTAGGAAGTGAGCTGATTTGGTCAGCCTATCCACTATTACCCAGATTTCATCATGCCCACGAGAAGTTCTTGGCAACTTCATAACGAAATCCATCGTAATGTTATCCCATTTTCACTCAGGGATTTCGGGCTGTTGTAAGGTTCCTGATGGCTTTTGGTTCTCTGCCTTTACCATTGCACACGTCAGCCATTTACCCACATAGGTAGCAATGGATTTCTTCATTCTAGGCCACCAGAAGAGAACCCTTAAGTCCTGATACATTTTGTCAGTTCCTGGATGAACTGAGTATCTCGACTTGTGTGCCTCATCCAGGACTATCTCTCTAATTCCCCCATGTTTCGGTATCCAGGTTCTTCCCTCGTGCTTATACAGCCCGTCATTACACAATTCAAAACGTTTTTCCATTCCTGTTAGCATTTCTTCCGCTAGTTTGTCATTGCTCAAGGCTTTCTTTTGTGCTTCAATCAATCTAGCGGTAAGACTGGTAAACACGCTCATTCTCAGAGCACGGACACGAAGGGGTTTCTCCCTTTCCTTTCTACTCAGGGCATCATCTACCACATTGGCCTTTCTTGGGTGGTAGCGAATCTCACATTCATAATTTCTCAACAGTTCTACCCACCTTCGCTGACGCATATTTAGCATCTTTTGATCCAGAATATGTTGCAGACTTTTATGGTCAGTGTAGATGACGCATTTGGTACCGTAAAGGTAGTGTCTCCATATCTTGAGGGCAAACACCACGGCACCCAGTTCCAGATCATGGGTAGTATAGTTTCTCTCATGCTCATTCAACAATCTAGATGCGTAAGCAATTACTTTATCTCGATGCATTAATACACATCCCAACCCCTGACGCGATGCTTCGCAATAGACTACGAAATCATCAATGCCTTCGGGTAGGGCGAGGACAGGTGCGCTACACAGCTTCTCCTTAAGTAATTCGTACGCTTCATTTTGTTCCTTACCCCACGTGAAGGTTGTATTCTTCTTAGATAGAGCGGTTAATGGTTGCACAATCCATGAGAAGTCCTTAATAAACCTTCAGTAGTATCCAGCTAAACCAAGAAATTGCCTTATCTCAGTAGGGGTTTTAGGAATTTTCCAGTTCCTAATGGCTTCAATCTTTGATGGGTCTACTTGAATTCCCTCTTTGTTCACCACATGCCCTAATAACTAGATTTCGCGCATCCAAAACTCACATTTGGAGAATTTTGCATAAAGCTGTTCATTCTTGAGCTGTTCCAGAATCAGTCTGAGGTGCTTCACGTGCTCTTCTTTGTTACGGGAGTAGATCAGGATGTCATCGATAAATACAATGACAAATTTGTCTAGGTATGGACGACACACTCGATTCATAAGATCCATGAACGCGGCGGGTGCATTAGTCAGTCCGAAGGGCATGACTAAGTATTCATAGTGCCCATACCTTGTTCGAAAAGCTATTTTGGGTACATCTTCCTCTCTCACCTTTAGTTGGTGATACCCCGATCTTAAGTCTATTTTGGAGAAGCAGCTGGCTCCCTGTAATTGATTGAACAAGTCATCGATTCTTGGGAGGGGATAGTGATTCTTGACTGTAAGCTTGTTTAAATCGCGATAGTCGATACACATTCGTAGGGTCCCGTCCTTCTTCTTAACGAACAATACAGGTGTGCCCCACGGAGAAACACTCGTCCAAATAAATCCCTTATCCAGTAATTCCTGGATTTGCACCATTAGCTTCTTCATCTCAGGTGGAGCGAGTCGGTAAGGCACCTTGGCCACTGGTGCGGCACCAGGCACTAGGTCAATTTCTAATTCGACCTGTCTAGTCAGAGGGAGTCCCAGTAGGTCCTCGGGAAAAACTTCCAGGTACTCGGCCACCATCGGTATATCTTTGATTTTCTTTTCCTCTTTTACCTTCATTACATAGACTATAAAGGCTGAGCATCCTTTCCAGAGGCTCTTGGTAGCTTTCAGGTGGAAAATCATAGGGTATAGCGTGTTGTTTCTGTCACCGTGGATCGTTAGCATGCTTCCATCAGTTAAAGGTAACCTGAGCAAGCACTCACCACATACAATAACAGCCTTATGATTTGCTAACCAATCCATTCCCACGAATACATCAAATCCTCCTAAAGTGAGTGGCATCAAGTCTATTTTAAACGGGTTACCCTCTAACTCTATCGTGCAATCCTTGATAATTTCACTGGGTTCTATTATTTTTCCATTAGCTAATTCTACCGCGTAAGCATCAGTTAGAGCACAAACTTCCGAATCAATTAAATGTCTAAAGGTAGTAGAAACAAAACTACTAGTTGCTCCAGTATCAAACAAAACAGTAGAAGGGTGGTTATTAATGAGGAACATACCGTTTACCACGTCGAGATCTTTGCGGGTGCCATTAGGGGTCCATTGTGAATGCTCTCCCTTTAGGCTTGTTAGGCCTAGCATCCTTGTCTCTTGCTAGCATGGGACACTTGTTTCGCATGTGTCCCGGATCCCCGCATTCGTAGCATTGCTTCCCAGGCTTGAAGGTACAATCCTTTATCAGGTGGCCAGTTCGTTTGCACCTAAAACAGGGCATCAGATTGCATTCCCCTTGGTGGTGCAGTTTGCATTTGGTGCATAAGGGGTTGGTACCTACATACAGCCTTTGGCCTCTTGCCCCTTGTTCATCACATCTTGCCCTTTCATCGGCCCTCCTGTTTGAGCTACTACCTTCACCACTGGCCCTTCTAACATTGATCCACCTTCTCTTCTCACCCGTTAACCTCTTCTTATTCTCATTCCTCCCCTGATCCGTCCATTCAGCCCTAATCAGGTCGTCCGTTAAGCTGCCAGTAAGATCGACAGCCGATTGGAGGGTTGTAGGTCTAGCAGATCGGACCATGCTTCTGACTCTGGGATGCAGACCCCAGATAAATCGGGCTACACCTTTAGATTCAGGAGTTACCAAATGAGGCACAAGTCTGGATAGAGCTGAGAATCGATTAATATATTTGGTGTAGTTCGAGCCCCTCATCTCCAGGCTCAGGAATTCTGCTTCTAGCTTCTCTAATTGGTTCATTGGACAGTATTTACTGGACATCAATTCTCGAAACTCCAACCACTTCATGCGGCCGGCAGCATCCCTGCCCCTTGGCTGAATGACCATCTTCCACCATTCTAGGGCTGGTCCCTTTAGGGATTGTGAGGCAAACCTGACCATAAGTTCATTTTTGCACTCATTTATGTCTAGTACAGCTTCCATTTAGTCTAGCCTTCGGTATGTGTCAATTTCTCCTTTAATGCCAAAGAAGTCCTTTGGCTTACAAGACATGAATGTTTTGTAAGAACACCCCGTTCTTACCTCTTCGGTATTCTCAGCATCTCCAGCGTGGTTTCCGGGTCCATCATTCTGGGTCATGTTTTCTCGATCAGCATTTATTTGCATGATAATGGTGGGGATAGCATTAGCAATCTGTTGGGCCACCAAGTTTGCGATCCTTTCATCATTTTCGCGGTTAGTGTTCTCCTCAGGGTCGGCCCTAGGTGGAGTGGATGGTCGGTTCCCACCTCGACCCACGTGTTTCCCTTCTATATGGCATTGTGGTGTTAATTTTCAGGATCAGTGATCTCAAGTTTGATCAATTAGAGTTGAATCGCAGCGGAATTAGAACAAGAATTAGACAAATATTGCAAGAACACAATAGATATTCAATGGAACAGTACACGGTTATAGAGAAAGAGGGTTTTTTGCAAAATGGATAATATCATTCATGCACACATGCTTTGGTATGGCGACTGCTAAGCTTTTCTAGGTTTGCTATAGCTGCTCGTCACACCTTACAATTAGGTCAACATTCCTTATATAAAGGAATGTGACGTCTGCTGATGTCACTTGATAGTGACATCTAACAGAATTATTACAAACAACTGAAAGTAAGCAAACTACTGAGAATGTTCACAACAACTGAGAACATCTCAGAGTATGCTAAGTACAAGATGAAACTAAAACTACTGAAACTACAAGTACTGATTACAAGAAACATAAAACTACTGAAAGGAAACCATCACAACTACTGAAGAGGTCTTCTTCAGCTGTTGTGACAACATCTGAAACTTGGTCTTCAGTCTTTGTCTTCAGTTCTTTAGCTTCAGACTTTGTCTTCAGCTCTTTCACTTCAGACTTTGTCTTCAGCTCTTTCACTTCAGACTTTGTCTTCAGCTCTTTCACTTCAGACTTTGTCTTTAGCTCTTTCACTTCAGACTTTGTCTTCAGACCTTGTTATCAGTTGATGTCTTCAGCTGTTGTAGACTACTTCAGTTGTTGTAATGTCCGTGGGACTTAAAGGTTTTTCTGATCAGGCTCATTGGTTCTTTTGGTCCAACAAACTCCCCCTGAACCAATGCAGCCAAAACCTTTAAGCTTATTGAGGTCCCACTTATTCTTGGCAGAAATACTCTCTTGATCAGCTTCAGAGATATGGATAAGCACAGGCCAGGGAACAGGTTTCAGTAGATGTGAATGTCAAAGGATGGAAGGGAACTCTGTCTTGGGGAACTGGACACAGAGCTGTTATCCCAACCATGAAACCTACTTCCCATTGATGAGTCTATAAGACTCTCTGACGTAGGCCTCAAGGAGAACAACTTGTTCCTCCTTAGTGAGTTCTTCTGCTTCTCCTTCGAAGAAGAACTCTGGGCCATAGTACTCTGATAGGTACTTTAACGTCTTTCCATTTTTCAACTCAACAGTTGTTATCTCTCTGTAAGCAAATTCATCTGGGTGAGTCCCTTCTAATAACAACTGGAGTTCATTTTTCTTGATCTCTTCAAGCCTCTTGTATAACAACCCCTTCTTGACCATTTTGTTCTCCATTAGAGTTTGAGGGGTCATCTTTGACTTGTAGGCTCTCTTGAAGTCTTCAAGTATCTCCCAGGGTGAGACTACAATGGCCAACATAATAACAGCATCTATGGTCTTTCTCACTTGGCCATTGTATCTACTTGGTATGGATTTCTTATGAATTCTAGAACTAACCCTGGGGTCTGGCCAAATCCTTACTCTCTCCTTTTGATATTGAAAGGTATACCTGAGAGCATACAGCCTTTGAGCGTGTTTCTTCATGGCTTGTATAGATGATGACTGAGGAAACTCTTTGTCAACCATCTTCAAAAGTTGCTCATCGTGCTGTTTCTGCTGTTCTTCTTCTTCAATCTTAACTTTCACCATTTGCCTCTGAAAGTCTGGTGTGATCATTTGTTGACTTCTGGGCTCAGGTATTTTTAGAACAGCAGAGATTGGCAGACTGTCTTCTTCATCATCTTCTTCTTCTTCTTCTTCCATCCTCAACACCCTTCTCCTCCTTCTGGGTGCATCTTGGATGTGGTTTGAGGTGGTTTTTGGGGTAAGGGAGTTGGTTTTGAGGGTTGAGTTGGTTTAAGTTTAGGTTTAGGGATTGGTTTGGAGAGTTGTGGGGTTGGTTGTTTTTGAGTGGGAGTTTGGGAAGGCTGATCTAGCATTTTTGTGGTAAGTTTGGCTTTGGAAAGCTTGGCCATATCAGTTCTCTTCCCAGCACCTGCTTCATCTAAGGCTTCGATAATCAACCCTTTATTGAATGCTTCAGAAGCACAGATTCTGGTGGTTATTGCCAGAATACTGTCTCTGGTCCATGATTTAATCTCAATTAATGATCTTCCCAAGTATTTTGCAATAAACCTGATCATTATCTCCAACCTCTCCCTTTCCATCACACTGTAACTGGCCCATCTCTCTTGTATCTCTTTAATCTCCAGCCTTCTGATCTCAGTGTCTAAGTAGCTGTATCAAAGCCTTGTCTGAAGAGTTGGTCTATTATTCTGTCCATTGATCTGCTGTGAGCTTCATCAGCTTCTTTAATCAGATCTTCCAATGATTTCTCTTCATCAGGCTTTTGAGTTTCAGCACTTTTCTTTCTCTTGTATGTGATCAGCTGTTTTTCCTTTTCTAACTCCTTTTCTTTCTCTTGTTGTTTCTCATCTTCCACTCTCTTTCTCTTTCTTTCTTTCACTGCCTTAGACTCCCCCTTTTTGGGTGCATTGGGTTCAGGGGTTTGAATGGCAGAAAGCTTCTTTTGCACAGCATCATCAACAAGTGTTTGTAGATTTGAGGAGATCCTCTCATCAATGGCTTTATGCACAATCTCATTGATGATGGGAGTGATGAGAGGTAAGGAATGTTGAAAGGTAGCAACCATCTGCTCAGAGGGGTTCTGTCCCTGAGAGGTGGTGCCAAAAGCAGTGGCTGGTGGCTCAGTTGAGTGTAGTGGCTGAGTGTTTGGTGAACCTTCAGATGAAGGTGCCATCTGTGGGTTTATTGGGGCAGATGGACTTTGATCCTGAGACATTTTGGCAAGCAGTTCTTTGAGTCTGCTCACCTCAGCCTCAAGGATTGTGTTATGGGCTAAGACATCAAAGAAAAAGCCCAGGTCATCATCAGTCTTTGCTGAATCACCTGACCTCCTGATTGAATCAGGATGTACATGCCCTGAGTGTAGATCAGTTGTAGCATGTGCCCCTTGTTCTTGGTTCTGGGGACTTCCTGCCTCAGGACTGAGTCCTTCATCGGCAGTTGCCTCTGGTGAGGTCTTAGAGATGTTACCAACTGCATCCTGTTCATTTGCTGAATCAGTAGAAGTGGCAGCCTCACCAGATGTTCTAACCTCCTCCTCTACACGGGGAGATTGAACATTATAACCCCTGTGCTGTGGGTTATCAGCAGCATTTTGGTCCTCTTCCTCAGCTGTTGAGGTTCTCCCCATTGTAATTGGTTTCTGGGGAGGAGGAGAGGAATGCAGCTGACTCAGCACTTGTGCAACTATAATGGTTGGGCTTTGAGGGGCGGTTGCATTTGGAGATAGGTTTGAAGCAGATTGCACCCGGGGTGACTGGTGCTCTTCAATGGTAACCTTCTCAATTGAGATAGGTTCCAGCATTGTGGTATCCCCAATTATGGTTGCATCAGGATCCTGTTGAGAGGATGCCTGAGCGGCTAGGGCTGGTGGAGTCTTTGACACTACTGGGGGGTTAGAACCAGTAAGTGTTTCCTGTATTGGTGGTACAGGGGCATCCTCAGGGGACTCATCTCCCTGAGTAGCCTTTTTGGGCTTTTTGGTGTTGGGTTTGGTGGGGACTTTGGATCTGGAAGTGGAGGCTGTGGGTTCCCGCTGCTTGGGTTTTAGCAGCCGGGCAGCCCCTTTCAGTGTAGGGTCAGAGTTGTGCCTGGAGTATACTTCAGGCAATACAGCCGGAGCAGGGACTCCAAGGCCAACAAGGCCGTCTGATTTTAGCTGATTTAAAATTATGGCCATGAGAAACCTGGGATATAATATCCATCTGTTTGCCACAGGTTTCAAAGCCAGATCCTTTAGTTCCATAAAAACTATCTCAGAAAAATTTAGATTTTGTCGTTCAAAGATAGAGTATAATACCTGTTGCCATCGGGAGGACATCTGATCCCATGAGGAGGTTTTTGGTGCAAGGCAGACATTCACCATGTGGAATATAAGACGTTCAGCATCATGGAAGTGCTTCTTCAGAATGGTGGTAGCACTTAAGTCTCCTTCATACCCGTTATTGATGAAAGACATATCAGTTGTGCCTTTCGGGTATTCTGTGACGCAGGTGGCATCATGTAGATTTAGGGTTTGTCGAATGATGTCTGGAGTGATGACCACCTGTTTCTGGTTAACCAACGACTGGAGAGTGATTTGGCGATCATTCTCACCAGTTTGCACAGAGACGTTGGTCCAGAATTGGCTTAGGGAATCGGGGTATATGGTAGGATTCAGAAGAAAAGCGGTTCTGTACTGGGAATCTACGATAAGATCGATGGCATTATCAAATTTGTTCCAAAAGGCCGATTTCGAGAGGTAGGCAACACAGTTGTGTCTGGGTTTGAGTTTCATGGTCGCCATTAATGAGAGAGTGAAGGACATAAAACAGCTAATGAAACGTTTGAAATTAGGTTTAGGTATTTATAGGGTAAGAAAAGGCTGATATAAAACGACTGAAAGTATTGGTGCTGTCATCAGTTGTTTGAAAACAACTGAAGACCTGGTATTAACTTTCAGAAGTTGCAACTGAAGACTTGGTATTAGTCATCAGTAGTTGTGAAACTACTGAAGACATGGTTTTGGCTTCAGTTGTATGAAGTGAAACAGCAGTTGTAGAAACAACTGAAGAGAAAAGTTTCTCATCAGCTGTTGTCGTCAATTCTTAGCTCATCAGCTGTTTCATTCTGACCTCAACACTTATCAGACTTTGTCTGATTTTCAGACGTTTCATTGGTCATCAGTACTTATCTGTTATACTACATCAGTAGTTGTAACTACATCAGTTCTTTTCAACAGATAGAGTACTTCAGTACTTTTAAGTAATTTAGTCTTCAGTAGTTATGAAAACTACTGAGGATAAAAGAACTTATCAGTACTTATTTGTGACAATAGTATACGAATGCTCATCAGTACTTGTTGACTGAGATCATCAGTAGTTGTCACTTATTCTAGCTGCAGCATACCAAGCCTTAACACTAGGTTTTGGAAAGTTGAACTGTCCAAAGGCTTAGTAAATATGTCTGCAAGCTCATCAGCACTAGGAACAAACTTTGGATCAATCAGACCTTTTTCAAAACAATCCCTAATAAAATGGTGTCTGATCTCAATATGTTTGGTCCTAGAGTGCTGGACTGGATTCTTGACAATACAAAGAGCTGAAGCACTATCCATTAGTAATGGAGTCTTAGTCTCTGTAATGCCATAATCCAATAATTGATTCTGAAGCCAGAGTACCTGAGATGTACAACTTGCAGCAGCAATGTACTCGGCTTCAGCAGTGGATGTAGCAACAGATGTTTGTTTCTTACTCTGCCAAGAAACCAAACAGTTGCCTAGGAATTGACATCCACCAGAAGTTGATTTTCTAGTTAATTTACACCCTGCATAGTCACTATCAGAAAAAGCAACTAATTTGCAAGAGTGCCCAGTGGAATACCAAAGACCTAGAGATTGAGTACCTTGCAGATATCTAAAGATCCTCTTGACTGCAATCAAATGAGACTCTTTAGGAGCAGCCTGAAATCTAGCACAAACACAAGTTGCAAACATAATATCTGGTCTAGAAGCTGTTAAGTACATCAAGGACCCAATCATACATCTGTAAAGTGTTTCATCAACAGCTTTACCTTTCTGATCTGCATCCAGTTGTGTGGTGCTGCACATGGGAGTAGAACAGGGCTTACAGTTTTGTAAATCAAACTTTTCCAAAAGACTCTTTGTGTATTTTGACTGATGAATGAAAGTTCCATCAGCCTTTTGTTTGATTTGCAAACCTAGAAAGAACTGTAATTCTCCCATGGCACTCATTTCGAATTTTTGTTGCATCAACTTTGTAAATGCATCACACAACTGTGGATCAGAGGATGCAAAAATAATATCATCAACATAAATTTGAACAAGGAGCTTATGCTGACCCACTTTCTTAATGAACAAAGTTTTATCTATGGAGCCTCTAGTGAAATTATTCTGAAGAAGAAAATTTGACAGTGTTTCATACCAGGCTCTAGGAGCTTGTTTCAACCCATAAAGAGCCTTATCAAGTTTATACACCCAATCAGGATGTTTATTATCCTCAAAACCTGGTGGTTGACACACATAAACCTCTTCTTTTATTTTACCATATAAAAATGCACTTTTGACATCCATTTGAAAAACTTTAAGATTGTGGAATGCAGCATAGGCTAAGAACAATCTAATTGCCTCCATCTGGCTACAGGGGCAAAGGTTTCATCATAATCGATACCTTCTTCTTGTGAAAACCCCTGGACAACCAGTCTGGCCTTGTTCTTGACAATTTGCCCATGTTCATCTGTTTTATTCCTAAACACCCATTTAGTGCCTATTTCCCACACTTGCTGCTTTTTGAACTGAAGAAGCTCAAGCTGCATGGCATCAACCCATCCATTGTCTCTTAATGCAATATGATAGTTCTTTGGCTCTTGCTGACTGATGAAGAGAGCATAGAAGCAGAAGTTGGACAATTGACTTCTAGTTGAGACACCAGCATTGATATCACCAATGATTTGAGACATTGGGTGATTCTTCAGCTCTTGGTACACTATGAGATCTGTGCAAGTGTTTGTAGCACGCTCAGCAGCAACAGATGTTGATCCAGATTCTTGAAACCAAGTATTAGATGGCAAGTCAAATGAAGTAGAGGATTCAAAATCTCATCAGCATTTGTTGTGGATGGTGCTACTGAAGCTACAGGAACATCAAGTTTAGTAGACTCAGGCAGTTGATCACAAAACTTGAATAGGTGAGTACTGGGATCATCATCAACATCAGTACCACCAGATGGATGACTAGCTGCAGAAGGTGATGAATTCACATGATCTGCAACAGCTGAGGCTGATAAGGAACATATTGCAGTATGTCCAGATCAAACAACTCCACAGGGTTTTGTGGAATTTTGTCCTTAGGGGATTCATTGAACTTCACATGCAAGGTTTCTTCAACCATCTTTGTTCTGCAGTTGAACACTCTGTAAGCCTTGCAAGTGGATGAATACCCAACAAAATACCCTGCATCCACCTTAGAATCAAACTTTTGGAGTTGATCCTTTGTGTTGAGAATGTAACAAGGACACCCAAATGCTCTGAAGAATGAAATTAGAGGAGCCAAATGATGTAGAACTTCATAAGGAGTCTTCATCAACCTCTGATTCACTAAAGCTCTATTTTGCACATAGCATGCTGTGTTGACAGCTTCAGCCCAAAAGGTCAGTGGCAAACCAGAGTCAGCCAACATGGACCTTGCAGCTTCAATTAGGGTCCTGTTCTTTCTCTCCACTACTCCATTTTGTTCTGGAGTCCTTGGGATGCTATACTGCCTCTTGATTCCTTTTGAAAGGTAGAAATCATCAAGTGTATGGTTTCTAAATTCAGTTCCATTATCACTTCTTATACACTTGACTGATAGGGAATACTGCTTCTCAACATACAACACAAAGTTAATAATTGTCTGAGCAGCCTCATCCTTTGAATGCAAGAAGAAGGTCCATACAAATCTGGAGTAATCATCCACAATTACCAGACAGTATTTCTTCTTTGCCATGCTCATTACTCTCACAGGACCAAAGAGATCCATGTGCAGTAATTGCAAGCAGGCAGTGGACTTTGGTTCTTCTATAGGAGGGAATGAAACTTTGTGTTGTTTTCCTTTTAAACAAGCAGTGCAGGTTTCATCACAGTGGAACTCCTTTATTGGTAGACCTCTCACTAAACTATTGTGGATCAGCTGATTCATGTTTTTGAGATTAACATGACCCAGCCTTCTATGCCACAGTTTAGATTCCTGAGGAGAGGCCTTGGAGAACAGGCAAGGATGACCTTTTATCAATCTTCTTTGACAAATCCAAGGCATATACTCTTCCTATCCTGTTGGCCTTCAGGAGAGTATGTTCATCCAATACCTTGTCAATCAGCCTCAGAACTTTGGAAGACAGAATCCGGCAGTTCTGGCTTGTGAAAAGTGCAACATGCCCTTTATCACACATCTGACTGACACTCAGTAGATTATACTTGAGATTCTCCACATGGTTAACATCATCAAATCTGATTTCTCCATTTGACACAAATCCTTTCCCGATGATGTAACCTTAGCATCATTTCCAAATGAGACAAATCCCTTCTTTCCTTGAGAGTAGTCATTAAGAAGAGAACTGCTCCCAGTCATATGCATAGATCCTCCACTGTCTACATACCAGATGCTTCTTTGGCATGCTGAAGAACCCTGCATTTATCATAAGAAACTAGTTAGCTTTAGAGACCCAAACCTTTTTGGTTTTGGGTCTGTTTTCATCAACAGATTTAACCATAACTTGTTTCTCATGATTAACAGCTGATGAAGGTGGAGATGGTGCTGAAATGGATTTCTTAGATTTGGGCTTGGATTTCCTTTTCAGTGGTTTGATCACAGGTGCATCTAGTTGGTTAACTCTCCCCAACAAATGCTGAACCATCATAACAAGTTGTGTCTGATTTGTTGCTAAAGCCTTCAGCTCATTTGACACATCAGTACTTGTTTTTGATGAGTTCCTGTGACCCACCATTTCCTCCTTCTTGAAATTCACAGACTTAGTCTGATGTTTATCATGAGGAACACTATCAGCTGTTTTCTGATAAACCCCATCCTTCTTTTGGATGTTGGCGAGGCCTTGGGTTTATCAGTTTGAGATGACTGTGGTACAAACTTGGTCTCAAACTCATTTTTCATTTTATTAATCTCTTCTTTAATGAGCTTATCTCTGTTGAGTTTGGAACCCTTTTTGTACCAGCATTCATCAGATAGATGATTGAATTTACCACATATTTCACATGGCTTATTCTTCATCTTGGATTGATCAACTGCTGAAGTGGAAACTACTGAAGGTGTGATCTTCAGTACTTTCCTCCTTTCAGTACTTGTGTTAAGTACTGAAGGATCGGTAACAACTGAAGACTTGTTCTTCAGCTGTTCTCTATCCGTCCTGAAAGACCGTATGATAGATTCCTCAGCAGTTGTTAATCCTTTTATTTCAGCAGATATGAAATGCTTTTCAGATGTTGTGACTTGCCCTTCAGTACTTGGAGTACTTTGAGGGACAACATCTGAATTGCTCAGCTTCATGTGTTTATCAGCATTTAAACCATCAGGCAATTGATTTGCTGAGATCTTAACACTGACTTCATCCTCTAATTTTGACAATTTTGTATTATCATTTGAGGATGAATCACATGATGATGTGGTTTGGAAATTACTTTCACCTTCAGATTTTACTATTGATTTTGAAGTAAAATCAGTAGGTGGTGCAGTATGATTGTAACCTATTCCAAACTTCACATTTGAAGCTGTTTGCTTGCTGAGAAGCATTTCAAATCCCTTGCAGGATGTTACCCAGCGGTCACACTCAACTTGGGTATCTGCAAGTGTCTCTTTGAGACTTCTGTGGTTCTCAAGTATGACCTCTACCTTAGCCTTTTCATCATTAAGTTGACATTTAAGCTTGTAAATCTCATCATCTTTGTCATTAAGAACAGACTCATACTCAGCTTTTCTTTTGGAAATAGTTTTCTCAAGCTCAAGATTTTGATTGATTAAAGCTACATTTGCCTCTCTAATAGAGACAAAGGCAGCTATGCATGATTCAGAACATAACTTGGCTTTAGCCTCAGAAGATACCTGGGTTACCTGTGAAGATGATGCATCGGAGCAGGAACCCTCAGTAGACTCCAGGGCCATGAGAGCAAGATTCCCAAAAGGATGTTCACCACCATGTTGACCAGCACCAGCAAATAATTGCTCATTGAAACCAGAAAGATCATCTGGTGAGCTGCTCCAGTCAACAACTCCTGGTGTGAAGAAGCTGTGATGAGGTTGAGATTGTGATGGAGATGGTTGAGGCTCAGGTAGGGCTTGAGGTTGTTGTGCTATAGGAACTTGAACTGGATTTGGCTGTGGCATGTAATAGCAGGGATATGGATATGGCATTGGACCCTGAGGGACAAAATATGCAGGAGATTGAGGTTGTGAGTGATGACCAGAACTAGCAGGATGTTGCCCTTTGTTTTGTGAACTATTGCTTGGAAAGGTCACAAAGGGTCAGAGGAGTTAGATCCAGTTGATCTACACTCTCTTGCAAAGTGCCCAAGCCTGTGGCATTTGTGACACCTCAACTTACTCTTGTCAAAACCAACTTTGGTTTTGCCAGAGAGTCCTGGAAATTTCCTACCAGTTCTCTTGTAGAACTTTTGAGATCTGATATTGATCAAGGCCATTTGGCTCAAAATATCCATCTCTTCTAAATCATCATCAGCAATACCCATCAAATCATCCATGATAAAGCATAAATTATCACTATTACACCCAGAAGACTGTCAACACCAACAAATGCATGATCAGAACTGTTTGAAGAGAAATCTATATGCTCATCATAATGGCTTTCTGATCCAGCATATTCTGACTCATGACCGACCAAGGCAGTGTTCCCTGGTACAAAGTCATCAGTGAGCTTTCCTGATGATGCCAGTTTCCTTTTCTGCTCTATCTCTCTTTCAAATGTAAGCAGTTTCCCATGGAGTTGGGTGAGAGATAGGCTATCTAGATTTGCACTGGAGCGTAGGACAATGGTGTATGTGTCCCATCTCTCAGGCAGTGATCTGAGGAATCTGTTGTTCATCTGGCTGTTAGTATACTCATGCTTGACCATTTTCAGCTCAGAGATCAAGCAGGAGAAATGCTCAAACTGTTGAGTCAGTGTCTCACCCTTCCTATGAGAGAATGTCTCATATTTGTTGGGCGAGGATTTCTCTGTTGTTTGCTAAGACCTCATCAGTTCCTCCGAATTGTTCCTTCAAAGCATTCCAGAGGTCATGAGCAGTTTCATGATGCATAAGCCCAGAATAGATTTCATTAGGCAGTGCCATGGCCAGAATTCCATGGGCTTTAGCATCAATCTCAAACAGTTTACTTCATCTGAGTATTGCTCCTTCTTCTTCGGAACCATTTGGTTGGTCTCCGGATTGTTCACCATAGGCTTGTGTGGACCGTGAACCACAGATGTCCAACAACCTGAACTGTTAACAGACAGGTGATGGAGCATTCTTCGTTGCCATATGTTATACTCACTCCTAACCAGCATCGGAGGCTTGGTTGAGGAGCCAGTATTGTGAGGGTCATTAGAAGGAGTAGTCATTCTCAGATTCAAACCAATTCAATCAAGTTTCAAAAGATTTAGCACAAAAGACACAACAAACTCAATATGAACCAAGAAGAAACTCAAATTGACTAACCAGAAGCAGCAGAAGACCAATCTCTATACCAATTCTTGCAAATATGCTAATTCGATCAAACTTTAGATATCGAAATAGCAGTTTCAATGATCAATTGTTAAACCGATCAATGATTAACCTGCTCTGATACCATTTGTCAGGATCAGTGATCTCAAGTTTGATCAATTAGAGTTGAATCGCAGCGGAATTAGAACAAGAATTAGACAAATATTGCAAGAACACAATAGATATTCAATGGAACAGTACACGGTTATAGAGAAAGAGGGTTTTCTGCAAAATGGATAATATCATTCATGCACACATGCTTTGGTATGGCGGCTGCTAAGCTTTTCTAGGTTTGTTATAGCTGCTCGTCACACCTTACAATTAGGTCAACATTCCTTATATAAAGGAATGTGACGTCTGCTGATGTCACTTGATAGTGACCTCTAACAGAATTATTACAAACAACTGAAAGTAAGCAAACTACTGAGAATGTTCACAACAACTGAGAACATCTCAGAGTATGCTAAATACAAGATGAAACTAAAACTACTGAAACTACAAGTACTGATTACAAGAAACATAAAACTACTGAAAGGAAACCATCACAACTACTGAAGAGGTCTTCTTCAGCTATTGTGACAACATCTGAAACTTGGTCTTCAGTCTTTGTCTTCAGTTCTTTAGCTTCAGACTTTGTCTTCAGCTCTTTCACTTCAGACTTTGTCTTCAGCTCTTTCACTTTAGACTTTGTCTTCAGCTCTTTCACTTCAGACTTTGTCTTCAGACCTTGTTATCAGTTGATGTCTTAAGCTGTTGCAGACTACTTCAGTTGTTGTAATGTCCGTGGGACTTAAAGGTTTTTCTGATCAGGCTCATTGGTTCTTTTGGTCCAACATTAATCATAAATAAGCTTATTTAGTGTCTCATAAATTTTGTTTTGAGTATCCCATACACCAATTGACTCCTAAGGGTCACTCCACTAAACACATGGGGACACACAACAAGTAATAGGTCATACATAGTTTCATACATTCATAGAGTTAATTAGCAATTCAAAAAGGAAATCAAATCAAATCCTAAGAATATACTAATGCATAACCTAAACAGGCAACCAGCAATAGATAAGGTAGTATCATAAAAGAAGTTCACTCATAGATAGCATGATAAGCATCCACAGAGTCGCTAGTTTCATAGCAATACAAGCTGGAAGGTGTCATCACCCCCAAATAATAGTATCAGAAATAATTAAGTAGTTTCTCATAAATGGTAGCATCATTCAATAATCAATATCATTCCATCACTATTGCTATTTCTTCTTCAGCCACCAGAACCATCCTGACCCCTTCTTCTTTTGTTCTTGCTCCAGACGTTGAACACCATGGGACGCCATGAGTGCCTGAAATTGGGCGGACTGCGAGGTCCGCGTGGCGTGCTGGAGCATTAACTCGTGGCGATGTATGGTCCTCAGTATGTCGCTTAGCACGGGTCAGAAGGACCAAAGTCACTGGCATGGCGGCTGGACTGCGAGTAGTGGTCTCCGGCTAGAACGTTCGGCCATCGTACATGCTGCGCCTCGGAGGTATCCAAAACTCGTCCTGGTGTTGGCGTCTAGGTGGTCCCATTATCGGGGGCGCCGGTGCAGGAGCAGTCGCAGGTGGAGGTGGAGGAGGCGGCATCCTTAATGAGACAGAAGCTCCAGGTCAAGTGCTCTTCCGCGGCCTAGTGATGACTCGCGCGCCCCTATTCCTAATAGGTGGGATGGGTGAATGTGTCGGTGCTGGAACATGAGGTGAGTTGGAGCGGGTCTGGCTCCTCGCCTAAGATGTCGGGGATAAATCTTCGGATGGCTCGGTGTCATCAGATGTAACAGATATCCATCCGGGGTGACTGCACCGCCTAATGTACTCCTCATATTGTGAGGGAGAAGTCACCCTCCTCAGCCGTCCTACAGGGGCGGTCTCATCTACGGATAATGCGGGAGCTTTTCCGTTATTGGCCATAGTCCTTGAGTTCCTGTAAAATCATCATGAGTAATTTGGTTTCTCATAGCTCATGGCAATAGTGATGATAGTATCTCATAATAGTAGTTACAGCAGTAACAATGGTAGTAGTATCTCATAATAGTGAAAGCATAGGTTACCGCAGGGACAAAACAAAGTTAGATTCACTTAAAGCATTTTTCCATGCAACAGAAAAGATTTTTAACACCAAATAGGGGATCGTGCCAGAATTCACGCGTCCGGTAAATTCATGATTACGTTGATCAAGTGTAATCATCAATTTACCCAACCCATTC
This sequence comes from Flaveria sonorensis, assembly GCA_025506505.1. NCBI lineage: Eukaryota > Viridiplantae > Streptophyta > Magnoliopsida > Asterales > Asteraceae > Flaveria > Flaveria sonorensis. The sequence goes on along the minus strand of CM046435.1, from coordinate 15,787,710 downwards.
ATCCCAACATACTCCAAAACAAGGACAGTCCTAGGGTATCAGGGTTGTAGCCTAGGGTCTACTAAGGTATTCCCGATTTCTCTACAACCTTTGGCTTTGATACCAATCTGTCACACCTCGGGCCCAGAAGAGGGTGGGACGTCATAGACTGGTAATATACATGGCAGCGGAAACTAACCACTCAAGAGCACACAAGGAAGGATAAATCACATGGCATCACATCACATTAAAATTGTCCGGGTCAACACAGTCAGACCCGAACATAAAAATAACCCATTACAAAATTATCCAAGTGAATACATAACAAAACCAATTTTTTCAATGTTTCAAAAAGTTCAAGTAATGCCAGGGGGTAGTCTTGGTACTAAGCCATCATTTAAAGTCTCCATAAAATCCAAGCTCATCAAAGATTACCTGAAACATGCTCAAAAAGAATTTGTGTCAACTAAAAAGTTGGTGAGTTCAAGTGCTCAAAGTTTAAAAACAAAAGGACTCATTGAATCCATAAGTTTAGTTTAAAAACATAGTATCACTGTTATGGGATCACAATCAACCCTACACTCAGGCCCGGCTAGCCTCTTCTAAACTTGTGTTGCCGGTTATCCCATAGGGGAAACTGAGCCTCAAAACAGTATACCATACATGCCGATTGGTACACCATAGTATCTTATAAAACCTGTTACATGCCACAACGACCCCGGATGATCTCAGTGTAGTACCCTTCTCATCAGAAGGCACTGTGCCTGGGGGATTCCCCAAGTAGATCTACCCATATAAACAAGCGGTTCACATAGAATTAATGTCTGTGATACACATAGATGCAGGTTCTAACAATAGTCACAACATACAATAGCATCGTATAATAGTATCCAATAAAGTTTAGTTCAAACAGAGCATGCTTCACCCCAAAATAGTAATTAAAAGGGGACACAAGAAACTCACCTCAAGCAGAGCAAAGATTCCACAACACAGATAGATTTAGGTCCTAGCACCCTAAGAGCAAGACATATGCATAAGCTATGGGTTCTTAGGCTATTGGGAGTGTAATCAAAGGTAATATATGTTTAAAAATACATATGACCACATCCCTTAGAAAATTTGTGTCAAAAAGTTTCCTTTTTAGGAAAGTCGGGGTTTTTGGCGTAAAATGACCCGTTTTTGGTTTCCCACAGACTCTCACATGAAAGTAAGTATAAAAATAGTTTATGGTCATAAATTTTTATTGAAATGTGGTCGTATTTTCATAATTTACACTTTAGTCCCTCAAGTTTCCAAAATTGCAAATTTTACCCCAAAGTTGGTTCCTTCTATTTCTTGACATGCTATGGCCCTTAATAGTTTCTAGGGGTCCTTATATTACTTTTAAAATAGTTTTAAAAAGATTTTTGGGGTCCTTTGTACAAAAATCTTGTTTCCAACGTTTAACCCGTTAAAACCCGGTTTTACCCGAAATCGTCATTTTAATCTATTCTCTTCAAATCTTTTCATCAAAATATGAGTTTAAGGTCCTCAAACTTACTGAAATATTATGGTTTTCTTGGTTTTTAGGCTCGTTACATTATTCTAAAACTTCAGCTCAACCCCATGGATATAACAGAATAAAATAACAAGGTCAAGGTTGGGGTAGATAATCACTTATTTACACATATGTAACATGAGATCTCGGGTTTAAACACCCATTTCCATTCTGAAATTGATAAGTTCGGTCAGAAAAATGTGTATAGGATATTTTAAACAGGCTTTTAAGTATCAAAATGGAGGTTAGATTCGGGACAGTGGGTGGAATGGTCCTGAAAACCCACGAAAAAGGGATTTTCGGGTAGATATCATGGCACTAACACAAGGTAAAAGAGTATGACGAAGTGTGTACCTTTCAAGAAGCTGTAAGTCACACTAATGTAAAAACTGGGTCGCGAATTTTCTTCCTCTGAACAAGATAATAGGATTCAAAGGAGTGATTTAGAAAGTGAAAGAGTGGTTGATTCGAAAGTCTTGAGGCTTGAAGTTCTTGTTCTTGCTCGGTTGAAGACTGAAAAAGTTCTCGGGTTTGTTTATGACAATTTTCGAGAGAGAGAGAGAGACCAAGTGTAGAGAGAGAGAGTTCGAATGTGTGGGTAAAATGGTGGAATGGAGTGGGGATTTGGTTTTTGAAAGAAAGAGGTGGAGTGTGGGTTCGATTTAGGGAGAAACGAGGTGTGGTGTGGTTAGGTGGTGAAATGGCTGAATGCATGACAACAACCCATGCATTGGCTGGTTTGGAGGTGTGCAGACCGGGGTCAAAGGTTTCTAGAAGGGTTCGAAATTTTCAAAAATGCTAAGTGCTGCCCGGGGAGTCTGAATAGTGCCCATGCGCCCACTGTCATACGCCTGAACAGTTTTCATGTGCCAAAGTGAAAAATCAAAGAAATGCGGATGAAGACCAAAGAAATGCGGATGAAGACCAAAGAAATGCGGATGAACACAGAGATATGTGGATGAAGACCAAAGAAATGCGGATGAACACAGAGAAATACGGATGAAGACCAAAGAAATGCGGATGAACACAGAGAAATGCGGATGAAGAATCCAAAATTTTATTTTTATTATAAGTAATTTTGTTAAGGAGGTTGGCCATTACCATTTTCTATCATTGGAACTTAGTTTATAGACCAAGGCAAGTCATGCAAGAATCATTTAGGTATGATAAAATTACAAGAATTTATTAATTACAAAGAAGAGGGTACATAAAAATACATGGAACACTGAAAATGAACAAATCTTAAATTACATTAGAGTTCTGGAGCTGGAACTAGGAGTCAGTTGTTACAGTTAACAAAATATTGTAAGTCATATACTATATTATATTTCATTTTATTCCTACATAACTAACCTTTATTATCTCCATCATATTTAGCTTTTTTACTTGTACCCTTGTTCTCTATTTCATTTTCCAGTTCCTTCCTTTTAACATTTTTAACATTACTCTCAGCTTCATTCCCTACATAATACCACATATCTCTTGTAAAATAATGTCAACATGATTCAATGTATCTATAACTCATACTCAATATTTCCATATAAATTACCCCAAATTATATACTTACCTAACAAATCTTCATATTTTTTGAAGCACCAATCAAACATGCTGTGGTGTACGTTCGGTTTATTTGTTATCATCACAGTTGGATTTTATGAAACATAAGGATATGCTAATTTATATCATGTAAAGTTATAATTTAAATATTTTAAACGTTTAATACATCACATTGTTTTTAAGTTCATTTTACCTGCTTTTTCTTTTCCCGCATCTTCAAAGTCTTCTACAGTTACTGGATTTGTGTGGTCATTCGTAAATATACTAAAAGACGTGTGAAGTGCTATAAGTTCACTTCTTCTTTCTACACGTACATAAATCAACATAATCATTAAGGACATCATATGAATAAGCAATATCTTCTGTAAGAATACAAATAACATATGAACTTACTAGACGACATCTTTAAATTCTTCATGTCTTCTCTAATGTAATTTCCTGAAATAAACCACAATGTATACTAAGACCCAAAATCACTTCTCTATAGCCATACCAATAAAAAGACAAGTGATTTTGGGTCTTAGTATACATTGTTTAAAATTTTTCAGTTTTACATATATGTATACACAGACAAGAAAACTATTGTATCATAGAACATTTGTCATTGCCCATGACCATTAATACCAACCAATAAAAAATCTTGCCCCTTTGCGTGAAATTGCCTCCAAAATTTAACACTAACGTATACAAACACAACTAATCTCTAGATTGTGGTACTCACAATCAAGTATATAAACACAATAATACAAACAAGTGATTAGATACAATTCGCCACATTTACACATACGTATACACTAAAAATCTACCTCAATTGCATTGATAGAGACTAAAACAAATCATGTACGTGACTACCATTTGTTTTCAGCCAGTGAACCCTACTTTATACACGAATAACAACTGCTAGATCAACAATCATTCGTACATTGACCAACATTCATAGTTACCTAAATATTCACATGAATAACACTGCTAGATGAACAATCATTAGTACATGAAGAACCTTAATTACCTTCAACATAGAGACCCAAATCACACATCGTACCAGTTAGAGAGTAGACATTATGTAAAAATTATGATCATAACCTTCACAAAACTAAAAATTCAAAATCACTAGTAACATAAATCACATTTTGCAGCTTTGGTGATCCCATTGATTTCAAACCAATATCAGAAATTCCAACACAATTGTTCTTTAATTAAAGTTTTTACACAACCCTACTCAAACAAAAATTAAAATTATCAATCAAAATTAACATAAACAATGAAACTTACACCGACTTGCTGGTACTCACCTTTTGTCAACGGGTCTCAGTTCTTGATCTAACTATATTAGTAATCACAAATGCATGTCCAGTTTCGCTGAAGATATCGGTTTATGATTTCGGGAGGCTTTGTCGGGATTGAACCAAAATGAGGAACGGTTTAGCAAATATAAAACAAAGTTATTTTACACAAATACCCTTTTCATATTAATTTACCCAACTATTTAATTATAAATAAACTATATTTCCTCCTTTAATCTCAACCATTGATTGATAAAATCAAGAGTTAGAAAAAGTTATTGCAGTTCTCATTTATAAGACAGTCCTGCAATAAATCGGACCCTATATATATAGGGGAGGGTACAAATGTTAACCCTCTATTGAGATAACCGTTCCAACTCTTTAAAATCAATAAAATTTATTATTTGTTTTGTTGGAATATCGTTATTACACTTAAAAAACATGTTCTTTTATGTATATGTGTAATTTCGTAAACGTAAAAAAGTTTACACTAGTATAAGTCACACTTACATCTCGTAAATATTTACAGATGTAAATGCAATTTACAATACTGCAACATTTTTTATGCTTACGAATTTACACATATACATAAAATAACATATTTTTGTAAATGCGTAATGATGTTATTCTAACAAAAAAATAATGATTTTAATTTATCTTGAAAAGTTAATATGGTTATCGCAATAATATCACAATAATAGAAGGTTTCCATTTGAACCATCCCCTATATATATATATATATATATATATATATATACGTATATATATATATACGTATATATATATATATATACGTATATATATATACGTATATATATATATACGTATATATATATATATATATACGTATATATATATACGTATATATATATACGTGTATATATATATACGTATATATATATACGTATATATATATACGTATATATATATACGTATATATATATACCTATATATATATGTGTGTGTGTGTGTGTATATATATCTATATATATATATATATATATATATATATATATATATATATATATATATATATATATAGGGGATGGTTCCTAAGAAAACCAATAGTTATGAGAAAAACCAAAGAACACCACAGATGCCACTGACATAATTCATATTTTTTTATTCATTTAAATTATAAAAGGGTTACTTAAGTATTTAGTACATTTATGTTGAACATAAATACAAGAATGAAGAAAGTTACGTATACGTAATACTAAGTCGAATGAAAAATAAAACTACGTTACGGTTTTCATTTGATCACTACCACTATCTATATATATACACACATGTATATAGAGGGAGGTGATAAAAAATATATAAATTATGTGACCAGTTTAATTGGTTTTCTTTGGTTTTCACATAACTATGTGGTTTTCTTAGGATCCCTCCTATATATATATATATATATATATGGTAGGGTTATCTTGAGAACCATCATTTTTTGTAAAAACTCTAGTAACCAACATGAGCCACACATTTAAGTCACATATAGGTCACATGCCATTTTCACATTTTTTTTAAAACATTCATAACTTTTTTTCACAACATTATTTTTTCAAAAAAATTTCACCATTAATTTTTGTATTTTTTTATCTTTCTAACGCCTACCATATTGATATACTTTTTTAAGTCCACCTGTTATTTATACATATGTAAATCTAGTTATACATATGTGTAATACTGGATTTACACATGTGTAAATCGGTACTACACATGTGTAAATCCGGTATTACACATATGTAAAATGAGTTTCGTAAAAAAACGAGATTTTTTTTTTATTTTTGATATATTTTTTTATGAAAGAGGGAAATGAGAGAAACATTTTTATGTTTTATTTTTTTTATCTTTATGTTATTTTTCATTTTATAATTTTTTATTGTGTTTTCTTTAATTACCATTTTGCTATTAAAAACTAGTGGTTTACATTGGTTACTAAAGTTCACAAAAAAATGAGTTCTCATTTTAACTCTCCCACATATATATATATATATATATATATATATATATATATATATATATATATATATATATATATATATATATATATATATATATATATATATATATATATATATATATATATATACATATATATATATATAAATATATACATATATATATATACATGTATATACATATACATGTATATATATATATATATATATCTCTCTCTTAATCATGAAGTTTTATTAAAAGTGGTAAAGCTTTATCAAGGATACACATTGGCAATTCCTTAAGATTCATCAAAGTTATATTTTAAAAGATGTTCAAATAGGATCTAAAATTTTCACGCATGTATATGTATATATATGTATATGTATATACATGTATATGTATATACATGTATATATATACATGTATATGTATATACATGTATATATATACATGTATATGTATATACATGTATATATATATACATGTATATATATACATGTATATATATACATGTATATACATATACATGTATATACATATACATGTATATACATATACATGTATATACATATACATGTATATACATATACATGTATATGTATATACATGTATATATATACATGTATATGTATATACATGTATATATATACATGTATATGTATATACATGTATATGTATATACATGTATATGTATATACATGTATATGTATATACATGTATATGTATATACATGTATATGTATATACATGTATATGTATATACATGTATATACATATACATGTATATGTATATACATGTATATGTATATACATGTATATACATATACATGTATATACATATACATGTATATACATATACATGTATATACATATACATGTATATACATATACATGTATATACATATACATGTATATATATACATGTATATACATATACATGTATATACATATACATGTATATACATATACATGTATATATATACATGTATATACATATACATGTATATATATACATGTATATACATATACATATATATACATATACATGCGTGAAAATTTTAGATCCTATTTGAACATCTTTTAAAATATAACTTTGATGAATCTTAAGGAATTGCCAATGTGTATCCTTGATAAAGCTTTACCACTTTTAATAAAACTTCATGATTAAGAGAGAGATATATATATATATATATATATATATATATATATATATATATATATATATATATATGTGTGTGTGTGTGTGTGTGTATGTATATTATGTGTATAAATAGAACTTTTGAGGCTCATTCCATTGCATAATATGTCAATCATTTTCTCCACTTCCAAATACGAAACTCCATGATATTATACCATCCATACCATCTTTAAGCCTGTAAGTTAGGAAGCCAGTGTAGATGTTTTAGACAACAAGTACAGAGGATGCCATGAGGATGCAACATATGAGATTGACATTGGTTTTCGAGAGAGAAATACTGATGAGATGTCTTATACAATGAGTCATGAAGTTGGCCAACACATAATTTGGAGATTGTATATCTAGGTTAGCCAATCATTGAAAGGTAAATACAAAAGTAAAACTTGGGTCTTTGTCCAAAACGGTACAAGAAAAAAGGGCAAAACACATGTTGGACTATTTGAAGATGATACTTACCAAAACCTAAGTGTTGAATCTCATGATGATTACCAAAACCGACACGGTTAAGCTATGCTAAAAATATGATCAAAACGAAGAAAATTGACCAAAGTCAAACTCGGTCAACCGTGGTCAAGGTCAACAGTGAACATCAGCGGACGTCCCGAATGACGTCAGCACCTAACAGTCACGTATCAGCAATAGAGAATTTATCAGACTTAGAAGAATATTTGTGTAATCATTAGGGCTTAAATGTAATTTTGTTCATTTATGTAAAGAGTATAAATAGACCAAGTGTAGTCATTTTATACTCTAACCCTTACCAAGCATTCTCTAAGCAAGCATTGCTGAGAATGAGGCTAGTGAGAGAAACAATTAGGTTGAGTGTGTGTGAGAGAGAATTTTCTTACAAACTCCTTTTGTAATCTCCTAGCATCCATCATCATCCATATAAATGAATGAAATATTTATGAATATGTGTTCTTGATTGTTCATCATTCATTCATCGTCATACATTATATCTTGCATTGGATCTTCACTTGAAATCATCAACGGGCCTGTGAGATTCGGCATCATAGATCTGATAAACGACAACAATACGATTGCAATATTCGATCCATCATTTATCAAATTTCCACAACACACCCAACAAAAACCAAGTTCAAACAAACAACCACAAAAGAACAAGTTCAAAACCAACATAAAATCTACAAAACTTAAACAAAAGATATCACATGCAAGGGTCTTCTTAATATTCTTTAAAGGCCAATACATGTCGTAACAAACTCAAGCACTGTTATTTCTTGAAAAGAACTCTTGGAAAAGATCAATACATGGTTTGTGACTTCACATGTTTAAATAATAAAAGTTGTGTTGTGTTGTGTTGTATAAGTAGAATATTTGTGTGTGTAAGTTGTACATAAGTAGAAGTCAAGTACTTAGTCGGAAAGGCAAGTCCATCGCGGGAGCTGCGGGCAATTTGTGGACTCATCCTTTGTTGCATCTAGAGCGAGATGATAAAGAGAGAGCCTCCTCTCTCGATGAACAGTGCTCAGTAGCAACCTCTTTTTGCAACCGGGGTATTGCTTTCCTATGCACCTATTTATTTTTGTCTTTTAGCTCTTTTCTTTATGATTATGTAATGACTGGTGAGTCAGACGCTGGCTTTGATGGTAACAGTGTCAATTAACATTGCCTAAACCTTCCCGCATGGTTTAGAGATATAAACTTGAGTTCATAACCAAACCTTACGATGAACCACATAGAACTTGTTGATTTTACGCACCCAAAGTTACTCCTTGACTATAGTTGGTTTAAGTTAGCATACCAACAAACAAGAGTGGGGGTGTCAAGTTGATAGTACTATGAATACCTTTTCGTCAGCTCCAAACTTGAAGTTAAATAGTTGTGCATGTAAGTAAAAAACCACATAGACGATCATGTACACATATAAATTCAACTCACAACACATTCACCACAGCAGTCAAAAAATGTTAGAACGTATGTCATAGCGAAATGGAAATATTTGAACATTTTCTTCCCCAACTAAAAAATGAAAAGGGGGCAACAAAACTCTCCTTGTACCACAAGCAAATAATCAAATCCAAAATAGCAATAGCGAAGCTACAAATAAATGTATAAGTTCGGATTACTACATCATCCGAACTAAATTGCTTCCTTATAGAAGTCATTGGTGATGTGCTACTTGTTTGATTACAATACTTGTGGTGATTTTATGATACGTTAGAAACATCTTTATTTGGCATACAAAATTCTTTATATATTGAATTTTCATCCCCAAAGTTCCTATTATTAACTAATAATTTCAATTAATTTTTTTTAAATTAATTAGGTTATGGTTCTCAAGTTACTATTTTTAGTAAAATATTTTAGAATACGTTTAAGTTTGCATACTGTTCTTGTGAAGGCTGTTTGAGGGTCGAAATGATAACGAAACGAAGTGATTATATTAGGCTTTTTAAAGCTAAAACATGAAAGTATATTTCAGGAAAGAATCATGCCATTTGGGCAAAAAATTGAGAAACTTATGCGCTATTAAAATCGGACTAACATTCTACTGGAAAAATCAGAATTGAGCAACTTTTTTTGTAACGACTATTTAGGGGTTCAAAACATATATAATTTTACTGAACAACTTGGGTTGGAAACAATACTCTTTCAAATTAATTTCAGACTCAAGAATCATCCATAATGGTTATGTTGTGAGTAAGTTATCTCATAAGTTGATGTTAACATTTTGCCATGTTGCTAAAATTTCGAGCTATTACCTTTGTTTACTAGAAACCACATAATTAACCTTATTTGACCCAAAAAACATCAATAGTCATACTAACATAACAACTTTGCAATTTTAAGAGATAAAAATTACATTATTTACCATCAAACCACTATGTTTCATGTTTTTACCTCTAGTGTTACGATTTGTATGTTTACATTCCTTAATATTTTGATTGGTTATTTAACATGTAGATCATAATAAGTTTATAATGAAAATGTATTACAAGAAGAATAAAAGATAAATGAGAGAGCAAAAGTATAAGAACACAAAATTAGGGTTCTACTAATTAATAATGATTCTTAGATGACCACCACCACTTGTAGATTTCTTTGATTTGATCATAAACAGAACATGAAGATATTTATATGATAACTATGATTTTTGAAGGAGAAAACTCAAGAATGAAAGAAAGTTGATATAAGACCACTTACGTACACTTGATGCTAGACCCAAAAGCTCTTGATTTCTTGCTTGAAGTTCTTGCCTTGGATTTGGGATTTGTCGGTGAAATAGAGAGATATGAGAGAAATTGATTGGGAAATATTGGGAGAATAATGGGATAATTAAAGGAGATTTGATATTTTAGACATTTTCTAAATATTTTGTTACCCCACCCAACCATGGGGTTCACCCGAACCCCATGAATTTTTTTAATAGTTGTCTATATATTATATTCTGGACTGACTCCCGACAAATTTTGTCAACGACCCCCATTATTATTATTTTATTACCAATGACCCTAAAAATATAAAATTTAAAAGTTTAACGAATATAAACTGATAAGTTATAAAAATAAGTAATATAAACTTATTATAAAATAATTTAATACCATTAAACTCATGAGTTTTAGCCCATCAAGTTATTACCTAATACCTTTAACCCCACATCCCAACTTTTATTCTTTTAGTACCTAAAGCTCATTAAATCAAAACAATAAAAAAATACTAATCTTAAACTCAATGAGTTGGTGTATATGAAAAGATGCAAGCAGAGCACACCTTCCAAGTTGTCAATTCTATCTTTGTGATATTGATTTCGAACTACAAACGGAAAGATGACATCTGACGACAAGAAGAAGACGGCAACGGCAAGTGGGCTTGGGCAAAATAGGAGGTGATGTTAGTAATATTTATACTAATAAGTAAGATGTTAGTCATTTGTTAATACTTGAATTATTATACTGATAGCTAACTAATTGTATGCATAATTATAAATTTAATTGTTTAATGATTGGATGTTAAGTTTTGAATTGTGATTAATTCTTTTTAGGATTTGAAGAAGTACATAAAAATTAACCAAGATAAGGTATTCATATTTACTATTTGCTTAATGCTTAGTTATTAGTACATAGAAATGTAGAATGTTTAATTCGGTTTAATTTTTAATTTTAGGAATATGGAAAAGTTTTTCAAAAGAAATTATGAACCTTCATCTTCAAAGACCCCTGAATTTGTTGATTTAAAAGATCTTCAATTGGGCTGACCCAAAACCAATTTCTTTTTATCACTCTATCAGTGAGATAAAACTAAAAGAGTATACTTAGATAAATGAGCCATGTCAACCAAAAGGTCATGAGCTTCCTCTAAATTGATTTGTCGTCAAGGAAGATGTTTTCATGATGGTTTAATACTTATAAAAATTAGGTAGAGTATAGTATTAAAACCAATAGTGCATATTGCTTGTGTTGTTACTTGTTTAAAGATTACTTTGGAAATCATAAAGATGCATTCGTTACTGAGAGTTTTAATAGTTGGAATAAAATAGAGATGTTTAATAATCATGTGGGTAAGGTTAATAGCATGCATAAGAAGTCATTAAGAAGATGTGAGGATTAGCTAAGACAAGATGGATCTATACGAGTGGCATTTTGTAACGCCCAAAATTTTATCACATAAAATAAAAGAAAAGAAAGTATTTTGAAGAAAATAAAATGAAGGCAAAGATGAGGGGTGCAATGCGTAAATGATACACAAAAGTCAAAAGAAGAAGAAAACATGTTTTAAAAGGGCATGGCCGCCCATGCCATGCCCTCTTTGCTGCTGCTATTCGAAAATAAGAAGAAAGAAGTTTAAACTTGTGCTTTCTCTCAGATTTTTCAGGAAAGGAAGGCTGAAAATCTTCAAGGTGAGTGTGTTTTGTGCTAATTGGTTTGGTTTCTTTGGGGATTTCACCCTTAAAACTGATTTTCATGTGTTCTTTGTGTTTTGGTGTTTGTTGTTGCTTGTTTAGGTGCTTCAACTCGTGTGCAAGCAGGTTCAGTGGAGTTTTACTTGTTTGCTACACTAGGTGAGTTCTAGACCCCATTTTATATGTGTTTTAAACTAACTTTGGGGCTGAAAATGCATTTTAAAGGATTTTCAAACTTGTACTTATGTACCCGTATGATTATGTATGTTTATGCTTATGTTCAATACGTGTTTATGTGTTGGGTATGCTTAGAATGTTAAGTTTATGCTTAGAACAGGTGCAAATGCAGATCTGGGATAGTTGTGATTCTGAAAAATGCATAACTGGTAGTCATGTGCCCAAACAGGGCCCATGCGCCTAGGATCATAGCATGAAACTGCCTAAGTACAGGCCATGCGCCCAAACAGGGTTCATGCGCCTGGAAATTTGCCTTAGAAAATCCTATGGGGGTTCATGCGCCCCAATAGTGCCCATGCGTCCAAAACCTTGCCTGAAAATACTAAGTGGAGACTCATGCGCCTAAATAGTGTCATGCGCCCAACCCTTGTTCAGGCGCCTAAATGCTAGTCCATGCGCCTGAACAGTTCATGCGCCCAGAATGTAAGCTAAAATGCCTAAGTGTAGGATCCATGCGCCCGAATAGTGTTAATGCGCCTAAGCAGGGCTCATGCGCCTGCATAGTGCCCATGCGCCTAAACACTTAGAAAATTTTCTGGAATTTTGGGGAAATCAGAATTTTAGGGTTTGACCCTGGTTTGACTTGGTGCTATTATTTGATTATTTTATTTATGTTTTGGGCTGTTCTTGTGTTCCTATTTATTATATTATTATGTGACTTTACGTGGTGTGATTTATCCGTATACGTAAAGTATTATCATTAAAGAAAGTGGAAAGATTAATGATAATGAGAAGTGGAACATAAACAACGGAAGAAAGTTTTGCAAACGAATTCACACGAGGTTCATAACCACTAGGTTGTTAGCTCAACTGTATGCGGTTTAGCTAACCCGTTGGATGCACACAGGGTCAATCTTTGAGATTGAGGGGACCCTTGTTGCTGCCCCGCAACTGGAGTCAGCTTTGTGCACCAGTTTGGGGTCTATTTGTAGACCTCGGGCCAGTACCAGTTTTGTACGCAATATCGGGGGCATAGCATATTGGTCCGGATTAAGTGAAAGATTAAAATAAAGGTTCGAATGAACGATGATGGAAATGGTAAAGAAGATAATGGATGTTATCTTAACTGTATGTATGATGTGTGATCGCGTACGAAAGAAAAGTATATTATTTTAAAAGGGGTATTTTCATATACAAATCTTTCAAGGTATTTTAAAGTTTTAAAACTAGAGCTCACTCAATAACGCTGACTTTTGTGCATTTTCAGTTGGCATGTAAATTGCTGAGGATGGCACTCGGGGTGGCTACTCGTCGGGGCTAGACTGGCATCCGTTCACGCATACTAATATTGTTGTTTTGTAATGCAATTAATATGATCTTTTGTAACTATTAACAATTAACAATGTATTGCTTAGCAACAGTATTTATTAATGAAGTGAATGGCTTTTGATATTATTTCCGTTGCACTGGTTTATGAACTATGAAATGTTTTATATATATTGTTTTATGATTGACCAACTGTGAGGTCTCCGGGAACGGGGCCTTACACATTTGAAAAACAAAGTGATAAGCATAAATATGATTATTGACTTTGATTAGGTGCATCAACTTTTTTTACTCAAACATTATTGAATCAAGGATTATCTTTTCATGGTCATGATGAATTGATAGCCTCTTTTAATAGAGGTAATTTCTTAGAACTTTTAAAATTAATTGAAAAACTAAAGCCCTAGATAAAGTTATCTTAGGGAATGCACCTCGACTCCATAGCCAGATGACATTTCTAAAAATTTAACAAGACATTAACCATTAGTTTGCATAATAGGTACTAAATATTGTTTTTGAAGATGTTATGATGATGTCACACCCCCGCTAGTAACGAAAACACGAGGATGTGACGGACGGGATCGTCATAACACATTGGGGTCTAAGAGAATCTCTAAAGGAATTCTCCCTCAATAGATCATGACGTCTCCTGACACAAAAGAACAAGTGTCAAGAACAATAAATACCATAACATTATTCCATAAATGCACAAATAATCCAGAAGTTCAAAACTAGAACAACTAGTACGAGAACAATCCAAAACATTTACGAGTCCAACATAGTAACTTATAGTCCAAAACTAATGTTCTAATGTCTAATGCTCTTGAAGGAGCGGTCTCATATAAAGTACACTGTCCAAGTACCTAAGCATTGTTACCTGAAAAGACGTGCTCTAAAAAGTCAACATACGTTGGTGAGTTCACAAGATTAAAAGTACAAATAATTTTTCATGTATAACATGTACAGAATGTTGTATGCGAGTAGAGTACATAGCAGTCATAGATATCACCACAAGTTTAAGATCAGTCCATGTCCAATTACCCGGATTATATTCACCCAAGGACACGCATAGGCCAAGTCAGTCTCAACTAGCATATCAAAGACAGGGGTGGGGGTGTCAACATGTTAGTACTAACAATACCTCTCCATGACAGTCAAGCACAAGAACAAGCACAAGCACAAGTACACACTCATGAATGAACATCTTGACTCAACCCATGACCCAAACCATATACAATGTTTCAAAATAATCTTTAAGACATGGCATAGACCAAAACCATGAGCATGCTTTTCCCCCGGGTAAAACATAATAAAAAGGGATCGTGAAACTCACCTTGAAATAGTACAGTCCAAATCCTACAATATGCAAAGCAAGCTTTAAAAGTACAAATCACAAAGGGATTACTAAAGAACAAAAATGACCAACACAGGTGTAATCCTTGTAACCCGGTCCTTATCGCCCTCAGGGTTAGTATTTTTATGAAAACATAATTTATTTGTAGAACAGGTCTTATGTCGGATTTAAACTTTAAAACTCGCCATACTTAGGTTTTTTATTGTCACTTTATTTTAATTTATTAGTGCCCTTCAATGAATATCTATTAGTCCATATTTGGTGAATTATAAAAATTATTAACTTATTCTTTTAAAAATTCATTTAACCACTTTTAAATACAAAACTTGTCTTCGATTTATTATTTAGTTTCAAATCTTATTTTTCTTAAGTTATCAAAATATTTCAGCACGTATATCTGATTGCGCACCAGTTTTGCATAAGCTGTTTGGAGATAGAAAAGGTAACGAAACGCTGCGTAATAGGTATCATTTGAAATATAAGACTTTAAATTAAACTCCAGAAAAAGAATCATCCCCATTAGTTAAATTATGAGAAAGATATGACTCGACGAACACAGACCAACCTGCTGCCCAGATTCGTCAGTTTTGACCTTCAGTTTTGTTTGCCATGTTTGGAGAGCCAAACGATGTCGAAACAACACGAAACCACTTTGGTTAGTTAGAAGACTCATTGTAATTTATTTTTGACGCAAAATTTGACAGCAAGTTCTAACTTACAACACGAAACAACACGAAACGATGTTGATTATGAACAGGTCATCTAAAATTATAACCCAATTTGGATATATTCAAAGAATATATACAAAGATTGAGAATTAGGATTATACCGTTTAGAAGTTCCAATATCCGAAACAACTAGATCTTCATGACCAATGCCCAAAACCAAGAACAAAAGATTATTAGATGATGATGTAGAGGTTTGATGATGAAAATCATCAAGAACATGAACAACAGAAACTAGAATCATCAAAGTAAACAATTTTCTTACCGGTAAAAGTGTAAATGATCAAGACTTGACTAAAATTCCAATCTTGAATGAAGGAACAACACCAAAATCGATGTTGATAATGATAGAAGTACAAGAAGAGGTATGACGGTGGCTAGGGTTTTCTCTAAAGAGAAAACTTGGAGAACAAGAGTAGTGAAAAGAAAATAATGAAGGAAAAATCAAAGGGGAGCCCTCTTTTTGAGGGTTTGCGGCCAAGGGGGCCATGAATGGACCTCCCGGGCCCTTTGCTTGTCTCGTCCAATCTTGTCTCGCCCCGATTCGGGCGTCATCCGATTTTCACGTTTTTAAATTCTGCATGTTAATACGATTCCAACGAGCTATTATACGCTATATAAATTATTTAAATTATATATCTTTAAATTAAATTATCTTTATTTAGTAGGCTTTAGGCAAAGCCTACATGTTCGATATTTGTTGCGTTCTTGATGTAAATTTTAATATTTTACGTATTGTCAAACCTTGATCGAGACCAAAGCACATAATTATCGTACTAAAATCAGACTAGTGAACCTGTCACCCATCCTAGGCCTATTAGAACATATTAAGCCCATAATACATATTTCTAGAACTTACATGTCCAAACGCGTCTAATATACTATACTCAGATCAAGCCCATATTAGGTCAACATCCAAGTCAAAGACCAAATTAATACCAAGTCAAAGTCAAAGAGTCAAAGTCAAAAAGTCAAAATCAACGGACAATGCACCTATTTTGGTGACAGATGTCACAGTATCCCCTGTTGAGAGAATTTAGTCCAGAAATTCCGCCTGAGTTATCAACGGCAACGCAATCCGTGAATAGGTGAAGGTACTTAGTTTTTAATTGAACTTCCCGCGCACAGATAAAATTTTGGTCCTTGCTTTGAGTTCCATATAGTCCTTGCGATAAGGATTTTACCACTTTTCAAAGTCCTAATTTCTTTATCCATAATCTCTACTAGTACATAGGCAAATCAAAATTTACCGTCCACTCAAATTTCTTCGACCAACACATATAAGATCTCATCCGCATGAAACTACTTGAGCTTCGGTATATGGATCGAGACATGCACCTTATTCAGTTCGTGATAGAATCCTAACTAATAAATCACAGGACCAAAATTGTTCTAAAGTCTTAATTATACTTGCAAATCTAGGTGACAATTTGGTCCTTTTGACAAGACAAACAATACCTTTCAAAGGAAACAGCTCGTATACCGACCATAAAAACAAAGTCTCTTGAGATGGATTTTTAGGTTTTACAACCTATTTACTGATATCTCCATAGTATGACTATTGTCCATTATGAAAAGTTAGATTTCAGTCCAGATTCTGATTTCACATTCAAGGTATCAATAGTGTTTATATATAGGGTGTAACGCAACTAACCCACCACACTACTAATACCTTTAATGTGTACCAGTCACCAACTGTATCTAATTATCAAATCAACCAATGTCTAAGAACATGTGCCTAAAGCAAGGGTTCCTTGTTTGTAACGATCTTGAGCTGCCGTTAGTCAGTCTGTGATCCAAAACCCCTAGTCATTCGTCCCTTGAATGATTTATGGTCCAGTCATCTAACTTTACATGACTTCTACGCATTACATTAGCAATGGACACTTACATCCGTTTGGTGCGTTGAACGGTGCTCCTATAAGACTCTTATAGCAGCTATTTTTATAAGGAAATTCAACCAATGGTTGGTGAGTCTTCTAGCTACCTCCAAGTCAATGATAAAAGACATTAACATATCCTCCAATGTCTAAATAGGTCACTCACTATTACCATCAGTATGATAATGGTAAGTCTCACTCATGTCCGGACGTGTACCCAACACCTACTATGAACTATGCCGAATCGTTTCATGAAACGATCGGCACGAACAGGGATAATCGACATAGGTACTCCATGTCTATCCACAACTTCATTAACTTAAATCCTTTCCAACTTTTCCATCTTGTAGTCCTCACGAATAGTCAAGAGATGACCAGATTTGGTCATGTTATCCACAATGACTCAAATCAAATCATGCTCACTACTAATTCTTATTAGCTTCCTGATGAAGTCCACAATCATGTTTTTCCACTTTCGATTCAGAATCTCAAACTATTGTAATAGGCTAGGTGGCCTTCGATGCCTCACTTTAACATTTGAACAAGTCAAACACTTGCACACACAGTTCGCTATGTCCCCTTTCATTCTAGGCCACCAATACAAGTCCTTACGATCATGCCACCTCTTGTTAGCACCAGGATGAACAATATACTTAAACTTGTGTGCTTTATCAAACACCAATGTTTTCACTTTCCCCATAAATGAAACCTAAATTTTCTTAATAAAGTACAATCCTCCATCGTCTTTTTGTACAAACTATTTGTTTAGACCTCTTAAAACCTCACTCTCCACATTCAGTTTTCTAATTTTACTCGACTTGAGTGATAATGAGGTAAGCACACGGGTTTGACTCTCTCCTTCCAACTCATCACGTCCGAACCCATATTTGCCTTTTCGGGTTATATTAGATTACACAGTCGTAGTCACTAAACAATTCAATCGAATATCTCTATCTCATGTTTAATTCTTTTTGGTGAAAAATATGCTGAAAACTCTTGTGGTTAGTATAGATGACACACTTGGAGAACCCAGCATATAGTTTCTCCTTTTCAAAAATTCAAAGATTGTCCCCATATGTTTCTTATGATCCTCCTATCCTAAAATAACTCAGAATGTCCTCAGTGAACACTATGATAAATTTATTCAGATATGGCATACACATCTAATTCATCACGTCTATGAACACCGCAAGTGCCTTTGTTAACCCAAAATTCATAACTAGGAACTCATAATGTCCATAACGAATTCTAAATGCTTTCTTGGGTATGTCATCCTCATGTACTCTAAGTTGATGATTTCCAAATGGAGATCAATATTCATAAAGGTACATTGATACTTGAGCTGATCAAATAAGTCATTTACCCTCGACAAAGGATACCGGTTCTTGACCATTAGCTTATTCAGCCTTTGACAGTCCATGCATGTCCTGAAGGATCTATCCTTCTTCTTCACATAAAGCACTAGTGTCCCATGGTGAGTGACTGGGTCATAGAAAAACCTTATCTAAAAACTCCTGTAGTTGATTAGACCCATATTCCAACTTAAAAGGTGCTAAACGATAAGGTACCCTAGCAACATGCATCGCGTTACGTACCAGGTCAGTCTAAAAGTCCATCTGTTATGAAGGAGGTGATAATGCCAAATCCTCCAGGAACACTTCCTGAAATTCTCGCACAATAGGTATGTTATCTAGCTCTTATTCCTCTGCCTTCATGCCTATGATCTACATCTTGTCCTCTTCTGATTTCTCTCCATATACATCAAGTGTCTTATCATTTTGCAACGGCATGCTAGCAATCTTCTCTTAGAAGATGATCTCGGCCCTATTCCTTGACAACCAGTCCATTCCTGCAATCATGTTGAAATTCCAAGCCCAAATCATATAAGATCCATTGTAAAGGCATGATCCTCTAATAGCACAGTACAGTCCTATAAATTCTCCTTAGTATTTACAAGACTACCATTAGCCCATTTCATAACACATATCCTCATAACTAGGGTCAAGTCCAACTTAGTTACAAAAGTCAAAGTCACTATGTTTGGGTCATGTCAGGCATAATTGACACCAATCATGAATACCTTTCTATGAACATGGTTGCCATATTACCTTGCCCTGTGTTTGCACAAATTGCAGACCAGATTTGTGTTGTTTTTTTTTTCCTTTTTTTTTGATTAACCATTTGACCTTGAGCCCTATTTAACCACGCATATGCATTTCGATAATGCTCCTGGCTTTCGCACTCATAATGTTAACATCAATATCTTACTGATTTGACCTTATTAATCGGCACAACTGGGTTCACACATATCTTAAAACTCTTCGCTAAGCATTCCAATTGCTTGAAATTGAAACACACAGGTCATGACATCATAGTAGGGTGGTGCAGATTGCACTTATTACTCTCCGGACAAATGACAAGATAGTCCTTCGTTGCCAGCACGACAGCCACATATCCTTTCATGACCTTGTCCTTCTTATCTATTTTAACATCAGCTAGCTCACCCGATTCCCTAACATCCTTCTACGTCTCACTAGCTTTCTCGAGGGTCTAATACGAACCATCTCATCAGCTAAAGTACATGTCTTAAGTATCGCACTCTAAATGGTTGGGGGTGCAGCAGCGACCATCATTCCACGAACTGTAGAACCAGCCCCTGATGTACCTCTCCATCCACTTTGATTTATGCGTCACAAATATGGCACCAGCTTTGCCAACTTATGGAATTGGTAGGGATAGGCGGCATGACCTGATCCTACCATTACTTGATTCAAAAACTAATGATCTATATTTTGAGTCCATAAGGAAGTACTCCTCAGTTACTAATGCTTTAAGCTCGTCCAAAGTCATGGCCATTATAACTTTTCTACTTCGTACTTGAACTTGGATATTCCACCACGTTAGTGCTTTGCCCACTAGTGGCCTTATAACACTCTTTGCCTTTTGATTATTAGCATAGATCTTGATGTCCACATCCGTTTCCGTTTTCTAAATGCAACGGGTCAGGGTTATTGCTCCAACTTTCCCGTCATACTCTTTTGGCTTCCACATCATGAAATCCGTGCATGTATAACCAATCCTGCCTCCAGAACCATTTCCTTCCATGTTATCAGTCTCCCCATGTCCAACTCTAATCCTCTAGGATCATCACATAGCCCAGTTCAGGCACATCCTTATGTTTATGTATAGGGTTCCCCACAACGTTCCCACCAAACCAATGATATACCAAGGATGACGTCTAAACTGGTTACATGACATCCATTTACTTCATCAAGTATAATGCTAGAATGTCTCAACAACCAATGCTCCAAGATTAAGATCAGTTTGAACAAAGCAGCATAGGTACAATGAGTCTCACCTCTCTACTTCAACTCTTCAAAGACCAAGTACATTTTGAACATGTAATCAATTTCTACGATCACAGAAACAAAAGTGAGAGAAACATCTCATAGATACTAGGCTAAAATGTCCCAGTATGATTCCTATTAAGGCTCCAGATCTATTTGTACTTATGCAAGGATAAATGGGATTGGTGTTTCCACACCATTGATTATCATAAGAACAGGAACTCCAATGTCCCATGTATAAAATGGAAGATTCGTACTAACTATGACTGTTATCTCATGAAAGGGTTTGCCAGATTTCGCTTGCACTGCAAATTGCAATTACGTGTGCACCCGTAATGGTAACTTGCATTGCATGGTCACCCCTAGCTCCTCCTAATAGAGTTAACATGTATTGTTAAGTACAGAGTGTTATCTAGGATTGTAGAATCAAGGATATGGTCACTAACTAAAGGTTAAGTAACCGAAGTTATGTAGAGGGATTGATTGACAAAACATCCACTTGGGTAAGGAAAAGCCAAAAGAACCTATTTAGTACAGTTCGAGATCCAATAAAGCAGCCATCTACCCAGAATACGCCATGGTCCTTGTCTATTGTTTTCATGTAAGCTAGCATGTCCATCTCCTAATATTCAACTCACAAGATATAATTAAGGCCTCATACAACATAGGTAACACCGGCAGACGCACATTATAATAGTTGGCTTAATAACATGTCCTTTAAAAAGAATTCTTATAGCCGCACTTATCAGTCCAGACCAAATAATAGTCAAGTGCATAACGATAGGACGTCCTTACCTAATGCTTTCTCAAGGCATGCAAAGATGATACAAAGACCAAAATTCTCCAAATAAGTACATCACAAATAACACGTAAGACTAGCTACTCAACACAACTAATAATGTACATAAAACATTCAAATGTATAGCTGTATACATGTAATCCTATGATGCATACAACATCTGGGGTACTTAGGTTATAATCTAGGTTGAATAATCCATCGAATTCTCTATAACTAATGGCTTTGATACCAATCTGTCACACGCACCTAGTAGCGGAAACACGAGGATGCGACAGACAAGATCGTCATAACATATTGGGGTCTAAGAGAATCTCTAAAGGAATTCTATGTCAATGGATCATGACGTCGCCCGACACAAAAGAACAAGTGTCATGAACAATCAATACGATAACGTTACTCCATAAATGCACAAATAATCCAGAAGTTCAAAACTAGAACAACTAGTACAAGAACAATCCAAAACATTTACGAGTTCAACAATAGTAACTTATAGTCGAAAATTAATGTTCCAATGTCTAATGCTCTTGAAGGAGCGGTCTCGTATAAAGTCCACTGTCCAAGTACCTAAGCATCATTACCTGAAAAGACATGCTCTAAAAAGTCAACATACGTTGGTGAGTTCACAGGTTTAAAAGTACAAATAATTTTCCATATATAACATGTACAGAAAGTTGTATGTGAGTAAGAGTACAAAGTAGTCATAGATATCAACACAAGTTTAAGATCAGTCCAAGTCCAATTACCCGGATTATATTCACCCAAAGGCACGCATAGGCCAAGTAAGTCTCAACTAGCATACCAACGACAGGGGTGGGGGTATCAACCCATTAGTACTAACAATAACTTTCCATGACAGTCAAGCACAAGAACAAGCACAAGCACAAGTACACACTCATGAATAAACATCTAGACTCAACCTATGACCCAAACCACATACAATGTTCGAAAATAATCTTTAACACACGGCATAGACCAAAACCATGAGCATGCTTTTCCGGGTAAAACATAATAAAAAGGGGCCGTGAAACTCACCTTGAAATAGTACAGTCCAAATCCCACAATATGCAAAGCAAGCACTAAAAGTACAAATCACAAGAGGATTACTAAAGAACAAAAATGACCAACACGGGTGTAATCCTTGTAAAACACAGTCCTTAACGCCCTCAAGGTTTTTATTTTATGAAAACATAATTTATTTATAGAACATGTCCATTGTCGGATTTAAACTTTAAAACTCGACGTACTTAGGTTTTTTATTGTCACTTTATTTTAATTTATTAACGCCCTTCAATGAATATCTATTAGTCCATATTCGGTGAATTATATAAATTATTACCTTATTCTTTTAAAAAGTCATTTAACCATTTTTAAATACAAAACTTGTCTTCGATTGATTATTTAGTTTTCAATCTTATTTTTTTAAGTTATCAAAATATTTCAACACGTATATCTGATTGCGCACCAGTTTTGCATAAGCTGTTTGAAGATAGAAAAGGTAACGAAACGCCGTGTAGTAGGTATCATTTGAAATATAAGACTTTAAATTAAACTCCAGAAAAAGAATCATCCCCATTAGATAAAATATGAGAAAGATATGACTCGACGAACACAGACCAACCTGCTGCCCAGATTCGTCAGTTTCGACCTTCAGTTTTGTTTGCTACGTTTGGAGAGCCAAACGATGTCGAAACAACACGAAACCACTTTGGTTAGTTAGAAGACTCATTGTAATTTATTTTTGACGCAAAATTTGACCCATTTGGACTTATTATGACCAAGTTCTAACTTGTACAAAATGTCCCATTTTTCTGACAGCAAACAGTCCAATTCATTAGTTTTGTTCCTTTGCATCCAAACCTCAATATTTGAAGATTATCAACCTGAGTACTTAAAGAACATTTATTGCATGTTCTAATTGTCCAAAAGTTTAATTAAACACTTGTTTTATTCCAAATTTCAGTCCCAAAACAGTTAGTTGGATTTTAGTCTTCCGTTTCACAACATTAATTAATCGATTCATAGTTTTGATCGTTCAACACGTCCATCCATTCAAGAAACAACATTAATGATTTCAAAAATGATTTATAAGACCAAGATGTCAATTTGAAAAGTTCATCCAAGATCACAACACAATTTTGATAGATTCAAAGAATATATACAAAGATTGAGAATTAGGATTATACCGTTTAGAAGTTCCAATATCCAAACAACTAGATCTTCACGATCCAATGCCCAAACCCAAGAACACAAGATTGTTAGATGATGATGTAGAGGTTTGATGATGAAATCATCAAGAACATTAACAATAGAAACTAGAATCATCAAAATAAACAATTTTCTTACCGGTAAAAGTGTAAATGATCAAGACTTGACTAAAATTCTAATCTTGAATGAAGGAACACCACCAAAATCAATGTTGATGATTACAGATGAACAAGAAGAAGTATGACGGCGGCTAGGGTTTTCTCTAGAGAGAAAACTTGGAGAACAAGAGTAGTGAAAAGAAAATAATGAAGGAAAAATCAAAGGGGAGCCCCCTTTTGAGGGTTTGCGCCCAAGGGGGCCTTGAATGGGCCTCCCGGGCCTTTTGCTTGTCTCCTCCAATCTTGTCACGCCCTAATTCGCGCGTCGTTCGATTTTCACATTTTTAAATTCTACATGTTAATTCGATTCCAACGAGCTATTATACGCTATATAAATTATATAATTATATATTTTTAAATTAAATTATGTTTATTTAGTAGGCTTTAGACAAATCCTACATGTTCGATATTTGTTGCATTCTTGATGTAAATTTTAATATTTTACGTATTGTCAAACCTTGATCGAGACCAAAGCACATAATTATCGTACTAAAATCAGACAAGTTAACCTGTCACCCATCCTAGGCCCATTAGAACATATTAAGCCCTTAATACATAGTTCTAGAACTTATCATGTCCAAACGCATCTAATGTACTATACTCAGATCAAGTCCATATTAGGTCAACATCCAAGTCAAAGACAAAATTAAGACCAAGTCAAAGTCAAAAAATCAAAATCAATGGACAATGCACCTATTTTGGTGACGGATGTCACACTGTTTATTGGTCTTGTTCATGAAATAGAAACATATGCATTATACCTCAAATATGCTATTGATAACTTATTTACATAATATAAATTGAGTTTGGCTAAAGTTAGAGGTCAATGTTATGGTGGAACAAGTAATATGTCTGGTGAGTTTAACAGATTGAGATGTTTAGCCTTGAATGAAAATGTTTTAGCATTTTATATGTATTTTTTGCCCATCAACTTCAACTAGTTGTTGTGGTGGTTTCAAACAAACATATGAGTTTTTGGAAGCTTTTTAAGATGGTGGGATGTTTGAAACATGTCATCTATGCATCTAAGAAACAACAAGAAAACTTTGTGAATGTTAAAAAAAGAATTGGAAGATGAAATTGGTACCTGCAGTGGTTTAAATCAAGAGAATTCCATTACACGGGCAGGAGATACACTTTGAAATTCACATTATAAAACACTTTGTCATTTGGTTACATTATATCCATTTGTTACAGAAGTTCCTTAATATGTTGAACAAATAGGTTTGAGTATTGCTAGTGTGAAACATGTAGATTGCCTTCAAGGGGATATGGAAAAAAATACAATGTTGTGTTTTAATTACCCTTGATGATGCATATTTTAAAGTATTTTAGAGTATTTTAGAGAGCACATACATATTGTCATAATATCTTTAAAGAAAAGAGCAAGATTTGTTAAATGCAATCTCATTGGTTACATCAACCAAGAAACTACTCAAGAAGTTTCAATTAGAGGGTCTTAATTCATTTCTTGAGGAAGTTAACTCGTTTTCTGGAAAACATGAACTTGAAATTGTAAACATGGAAGATTACTACATTAACACAAAAAGTCGAGGCAAAAGACAAACATTAGATATCATCGATATTATGAGTATGATTGATTCAACACTGTACTAGACATGAAAATCCAAGAGCTTGGAAACTATTTTAAAGAGGTAATGTAACACCTCCTATTTTTCAAAAATAAAGCAAAGAGAAAATTCTAAAAAAATTAAGCCTGATGTGGGCCGTATGGTAGAGTGACCATGATGAGGGCTGCATCAGGTTTTGGATGTGGGTCGTATCAACCAGGCTAAGAAAGCTTTGGTTGGTCAACACAAAAATGATGACGAGGAACCTGTAATTGACATGTAGTATGACAACCTTGATTTTTGGGCCAGGAATTTTTGTTTTTCAGAAACCTAAACAAGTTGCACAATGACATTAAGCTTGATTTAGTCATGGGAGCCTATGAAATGGGTCCAACGAAATTGGGCTTAGACCCATATACACACAAACACACACCATAATGGGTTTTGGCCCATAAAACCTTAATTGGCCTATAAAGCTTAATGGGATTCGACCCACGGGACAATAACGGGCCATTGGGCCATGATATGAATTTGTGTTACAGTCTACCGACCTTAATAGGCTTTGGGCTCGATTCCTTAGTAAGCCTAGTTACCATTTGGACATCTAGATAATACGTAAATATATGAAGCTTTCTATAATGAAATTACCATTATAAACTTGGCCCGGTAATTGAAATAATTAAACGAACCCGTATATCGAATAATCATCCAATTAAGTTTTATAAACTAAAATACGAGAACTATCTAATATAGATAATATATAATAAAAACCTTAATCATAAGCATATTTAATTATATATAAACCTTGTAAGTCATGAACTTTTATAAATCCATCCATGAACTAACTAACTTGAATAAGTAATAGTAATAATAAGATGATACTTTAATAAAGCTAATAAAATATCAAATCCATAGCCATGAGACTTGTAGAGGATAGCATAATCTAGGTAAATATTACCAAATCTACCTAAATATACATGAAGATCCTAACAAATCCTACTAAATACATAATAAGACAAAACTAATAATCTTTCATCTCCATATATGTATGCATATACACACACCCATGTCACACACATACTTACATGAATAACTAATATCCAACACAAACACATACATATTTACATGGCATACATACATACTACATATATACATAGATATATACACATGAGACACACACATTATATGCACACACACAAACACCTGAGTATGTATATATTTATATACACATGCATATAACACATCACACAAACACCTACAATATATATATATATGTAACACACTCACACATGTTTATGCAGATATATATATATATATATATATATATATATATATATATATATATATATATACATATGCATACGTACAATACACCTTACACACATATGAAATAAACTTAGGAACCCTACCGGTCAGTAGCACTTTATACCCCGAACACTTACCACAAAGACAAGCTAAGGTGAGTCTCATAAACCCACTTTTTACCTAAATCATTTTGGGGTGAAATACATTCTGTTAAAAACCATTTTATGGTGCAATAGTTACTGCTCTTGTCCCCGAACATTAGCACAATCATTACCTCTCCATTAGGAGCCGTGTGATTTGTGGATAGTACTATTTCAGGAATCCCCCCACATAATGGATCCTTATGACAAGGAAACCCCCCATTGAGATTTAATAATCATTATGTTACAAATTAGTGCTGATTAATCGTGCTTACTTACGTATGGCCATAACAATTAGGGGTATGGGTTTGGGGATGTTTTAGCACTCGGGTGTGTAACCCAGGTCAAGCTTTGATTGTGATACTTTCTTTAGTGCACCGATATTGATATTAGTTTATTTAACCATGTTATTTTATGTGTCTTAAACTTATGAGCTCACCAATATTATGTTGACATGTTTTGGGAGTGTATATTAGGAGAAGAATAATCTTAACAGGTGACCATGGATAGGAGCGGACCTAGTTGGAAATTTGGAGATTTAGCCATCGCCCTATTCATTAATTAATATTGGAGACAATTTATTTAAACTATGAATATGGTTTTCAGCCAATGTTTATTTGGATAACTTAAATTAAATGTATGCCATGTAGGCTGATGACCTTTGGATATGAAATTATTATAAGACTTAGATATTGTTTTCACTGCATTATGTTGATATCAGGCGGTCACAATCAGTCCTGGTGAATGTGGTGTGACACATTAGTATTAGAGCTAATGGTTTTAGTGAATTAGGTACTTATCATAAGATACCTAGGCTTTAACCACACCTTAAAGACCAGGAAACTAGGAACTAGACCCCCCTTAGGCTATGGCATGAGGAAATTCTCATTATTTACAAGTACTCATAATGTTTTGTATTTCTTTAATTATAATTATTTTGTTTATATTTTAATGTTGAACTTTACCTTTTTTTTTATTAGGACAAGAAATCAAGATTGGGGAAAGAACATATACCTCAGTGATCTTCGCATGACTACCATCCCACCATACCACCACCCACATTTGTACCGCATGTGGGCGTGGGACCATCATGACGGCCCTAGTCCTAAGAGATCGGGGAGTATGACCTACTTAGGCCAAAGTACGGGGACCCTAATTGGTACCCAACAACCACCTATGAGTACATGATGCCCGATCCTAACCAGGATTGGGAAATGGAGGGTGGATGGTGGTGGAAGTGGATGGTGGTGGTGGTGGATGTTGGGGGCGGTGGTGTACAGTAGTGGTGGATGGTAATGGTGGTGGTGGATAGTGGGTGGTGATGTTTAACCCTTTGCAGACCTTAGAAGATCTTAGAAGTTGCTGGACTAAATCTTCACCAAGAAGAGCTCACGCAGACGTTTTTTAATGAAATGTCTTCATATAAACAAACATTCTGCAGATGGCAATGTCTATGCAGCACAGACAATAGAGCCTATGAAGAAATTTTATTAGAAAAACAAACACCACCTTAATTATTGCTTCAATTGCATTGTGTTAATATCAATCTGTCCCAGCTAGGCCCGGTCAATGGGGTATGACACGTAGCTGATGACCTAGGTTCTGTTTTTGACACGTGGTCATGACGTGGGCCACATTTCCAAAAAGGGGCTTAAGGCGGGTGAGCCGGCAACACATGTCATCCATGCAGGGCTTTAAAACAATACGGCCCCAGTCATCCAGGTGATGCGGGGTACATCAATCCTATTAACACCCTATATAAAGGGCACTCGAGTATCTATATTTATACATTCAAAATCCTTAACACACTTTCTAAAAAACTCTTAAATCCTACCACTTACTCATATTAGAACTATCCTAGGCTATTCCAGATGTGCTGTGTGGAGACAACCTACCCGAAAATAAAGAAAATGAAGTTAGAGATCGAGAAACCAGAGTTCTAAGACGAGATGCTACTGGCTTTGGAAATATTTACATACTTTCAGGATATTATCATGCTCAATCATTCTCGATAAGGTGAATACATTGTATGTCTAGCAAATAAAAGGCTTATTATCTTGATTGTGAAAATAACATAAATGAAATTATGAATATTTATATCATGTGTAACAGCTAGCCCCTCATACCACCAATATTGTCCACTTTGTTGATGAGAAGCTCACGTATTTACTTTTGGTTGCCCGGTTGAAAACTTTCCATAGAGTTCATCCATCCTTGGATTTGTAACACCCGAAACTTCGGTCAAAATAAAAAGGAAAGAAAAGTATCTTGAAGAAAACAGAAAAGAGAAAGAGTGGAGGGGGCTTTTGTGTAGAAGTACAAAAGTCAAATATTTTATATATAAAAGTGGTATGGCCGCCCATTACATGATTCTGCTTTTCTGTTCT
Source organism: Flaveria sonorensis (assembly GCA_025506505.1). Classification (NCBI taxonomy): domain Eukaryota; kingdom Viridiplantae; phylum Streptophyta; class Magnoliopsida; order Asterales; family Asteraceae; genus Flaveria; species Flaveria sonorensis. The sequence continues at coordinate 15,757,981 of CM046435.1, read as the reverse complement.
TCGGCTGAAAAAGAAAGAGGAAGAAGAAGAAACTTGTGTTTTCGGATATTCAAGGAAGAGAAGGCTGATTTTTCATAATTGGTGAGTGTTCTTTGTATATTTGGCTCGATTTTGTTGGGTTTTTGATCTTAAGACCGATTTATATGTGTTTTATTGTGTTCGGTTGCTTGTTTTGCTTGTTCTAGGTGTTTGAACTCCTGTACAAGCAGGTTTGGTGGAGTTTTGCTTGTTTGCTACAATAGGTGAGTTCTAGACCCCGTTTTCTATGTGTTTTAAAAATGTTTTGGGGCTGAAAATGTATAGGTAAAATGGTTTTATAACTGTTTTAATGATACCCGTATGTTGTGAATGTTTATGCTTGTGTTCTATGCTTGTTTCGTGTTGTGGTTGTTTAGGAATGTTAAGCTTATGCTTAGAACAGGTGCAATACAGATCTGGGTTAGTTTCAATTCTGAAAAATGAATATCAAGTGGTCATGCGCCCAAACAGGGCCCATGCGCCTGAGATTTTGACTTAGAAACGCCTAAGTACAGGCCATGCTGCCAGACAGGGCCCATGCGCCTGGAAATTTGCCTTAGAAAACTTAAGTGAGGGTCATACGCCCCAATAGTTTCCATGCGCCCAAGACATTGCCTAAAAACACTAAGTGATAACTCATGTGCCCAACCAATCTGCTCAGGCGCCTAAGTGTATGTCATGCGCCTGAACAGTACCCATGCGCCCAGAAAATTGCCTAAATATACTAAGTGTTAGATGATGCGTCTAAGTTCCTCATGCGCCTAAGTGTTGATGCGCCCAAAAAGGGTTCATGCGCCTGCATAGTGCTTGTGCACCTAGAACACTTAGAAATTTTCTGAAATTTTGGGAAATCAGAATTTTAGGGTTTGACCCTGGTTTGATTTAATGCTATTATTTGACTTTTAGTCATGATTTGGGCTGTTCTTGTGTTCCTTATTATATTATTATTTGTGGCTTTACATGGTGTGATTTTATCTATATACGTAAAGTATTATCGTGAAGAAAGTGAAAGATTAATGCTAATAAAAAGAGGAACATAAGAAATGAATGAAAAGTCTTGCAAGCAAATGTTAAAGGAGGTTCACAACTCACTGAGAGTTGCTAGCTCAACTGTGTATATTATAGCATGTGATCTTGGCTAACCCATAAGGGTTCACACACAGGGGGGATCTGTCTTGGTGATTGATCCCATAGTGCGAAACAGGGTCCTCGTCACTTAACCCCGAGAATGAGGTGGCTGTGTGCCCAACGATGGGGGTAAAGTTATGACAGGACCTGGAAATAGTGGAAGATAATGAAAAAGTATGAAACGAATGAATGAGTACGATAATGAAAGATAACAAGTTTATACCTTGATGTATGTATGATGAATGCTCATGTACGAAAGTAAGGAAAGTATTTTATTAAAAAGGGGTATTTTCATATATAAATGATACAATGTATTTTAACGCTTTAAGACTAGAGCTCACTCAGCAACGCTGACTTTTATGCATTTTCAGTTGGTAGATAATTGTTGCTGAGGATGGCACGCGGGGGAAGCTACTCGACAGGGCAAGATTGGCATCCGATCATCCTTAATAATATTGTTGTTTTGTAATGCAATTAAATAGAGTCTTTTGTAATTTAAATACAATGATGTATTGTTTAGCAACAGTAATTATTAATGGAATGAATGGCTTTTGTTAACTTAATTCCGCTGTAATGTTTTATGAAATGTGTAATGTTTAACATAATCATGCTATGATCATCCAACTGTGAGGTCTCCGGGAACGGGGCCTTACAGGATTGCTGCCACCTGAGCACATTCTGTGGAGTTCTCCTCCCATCAACAGTTAATGCGCTCAAAACACATTGGTGATATAGGAGGTATGACCTTCCTTATGAACCAAAAATTCTCTCATGTCCATGGCCAATGTGGGATTTGCCTAGGGTGTTACATCATGACTCGCATTCTCTGATGAAGACATTTAGACCAAAAGTATATGTACAGTTTGACTAAATTAATATACTAGGGATGGGTGAAAATCCCATAGTAGGGCTGGTCAAAGACTCGGTGTAGATCCTGGAGGTTGTATTTGAAAAAAGACTGCCTAAGCCATAGAACTAGTATATATGGAGGGTGAACTCCATAGTTGACATCAACTGTTAAATGTATAGTTTGCCTATGAATATTGTGATTTAAAATCTGAGTATCATTCATGCTTTAAATTTCTTAGGGTCAAAGACATGTATTCACCAACTTTTTCTCAAAGATCTTTTAGAAACCTTTTACTATGTAAAAACATATGATATATGTTAGCAAGAGTTAGGGCCCAAAGGATTATGACTCCCTAGGCCTAGATAGCCTAGATGGTTATACATATAGGCCTAGTGAATGCTTAAAAGATTATGTCTCTCTAGGTGTTTATTTAATTTTGGTAATATATTTCATTCACGTTGGTGTACTGTTTAATAAAGTTAGCTCTCGTATTACCAGGCGCAACATCAAGTGTTGAAAGATGTTTTTCGGCAATGAAACATGTGATGTCCAATTTACGTAACCGGATTAGAGATGAGAATTTGAGTGATTGTTGTATTTCTTATATTGAAAATGACTTGCTTTAAAATGTTTCCTTAAATGATGACATGAATAGTTTTTAAAACATAAAAACTCATAGAGAACAATTTTAGAGATATCGTATTTCTCTTATGTAATTTTGATGACTATAGAAGTACTTTGTTATGTTATTTTGATATTTAACTTGACTTTATCTATTATTGTGTGACTCAACTCAACCTGACTCAAATCGTATTGGAAAAATAATTTATTTTTGCTATAGTCAATGGACCCTTAAAAAATTATCCAACCCGCAAAAGAAATTCTTGTTAGGTGTCACATGTTGTGATATGTTGCATTTAATATTTTTAATATGTTATATATGCTTAGGTGTTACTTGTAAAGGTTTTTGAAGCATATAATCAAAATATTGATAGTATATATATTTTGTTCATGGACTTTAAGCAAAGTCCATTTATTATATCACTAATTGTTGGATCGGTTAAAGTGTTAACAAGACTTTTTTGTTTGATCGGCGGATGACAAATGCGAAATCTAAGTCAACTGTCTTACTTAACAAACACATATTTTTTGAGTAATAATAAGGATACAAAATGTTCTTTCAAAGTATATACTTGATTAATCTTTTCTAGAGTATAAATTTGTTACAATCATAAACAATTGGGCTAACTAGTTAACCTTAAAAGTATACAAGTGAAAGGTATTTATACTATGAAAGGTAAACACAAAGAATAAATCACTTTACATCTATTCCTGGTTTACAAACGGTATGTACAACACAGATAGACAATCGACACATCTAGAGTTTGTAGCTTCAGTACTATGATGTTCCAAAAGGTAGAACACAACAGCCGCCAATATACTTTGGTACAGACGATATTGTCTAATGTTGTAGCTGATTAGTAGCTCATCCATTTGAGTGTTGATAACCCGTTGATAAGCACTTCATCACTTTTGGTGCTGATCGATAGTGGTTTAACACTTGGCAGAATTCGGTAGTTGGTAGACAGTGTTGCATCCTTGAGTTTCATTAGCTTTATATTTTTCAAAGATTAACAAATTCCCCCTAGGATGATGCTACCAAAACTCTTTCTTCATCCTTCAAGCATCCTTATCAGCAGTAGCTCATACATGTATCATCTTCTACCTCTTGAGGGATTTTTAGGAGGTAGATTGACCAAGTCCTTCATGTTGTGCCAAGTTAATCTAAAGATATCATACTCTTTGACTTTAGTTTTGTCGATACTAGCCAAAGTTAGACTAAATGAGGTTGTTAAAAAATGTAGCTCCAATGTGTTATTGGGTCATGAATGCTTAATGGAGTCCCATGTAGAACATCTTCTTCTTTGTCTCCACTTGTTCTACTTCAACTTGGTTCCCAATCTTTATCTTCAGAATAGAAGCGATAGATTTATACTTATCTGGCATGCCTTCATATTCAGAGATCAAAGTTAATATCTTTTGTAGGTTTTCAAAGTTGAGGTTTAGAACTTCTAGCTCAGTCAAGAAGAAAGACTTGGATATGTCCTTTCTCTTAATGAAATATATCTTAGCCTTTAGATTATATCCATATTTGATAATGGTTGTACCATCACCCTCTTAGTCTTCTTCTTGCTTAGATTCTAAGAGTTCTTCTTCATCAGTTTGCTTAGGATTATCTAAACCTTATCTTACTCTCCGATTCAGCTCTTTCGCTTCTAGCTAACTCAGTTTATTTGAGCATGAGTTGCAGCTATGAGCTTTGACTTCAACTCAGCAAGATTCCATTTCATTACCTTATCAAAGTTTAATCCTTTCAACTCAAGTTGAGCTACTAGGAGACATCTTTCTTGATCTTTTTCCTTCCTTTTCTGAATGGTGGCCATAGATGTGGATACGGTAGTTATGGACACCGGAGCTTGTTGAGTGGTTGCCCGTGAGTGCTTTCAGTAGTTGGCCTGGATGACTTTCATGGAACTCTTTTGACAACCTTGGCCTTTGGTTTGGATAGAGCTATTTGTTTTGTTATGCTAGTTTCCCTAACAAGGTTGATCCTTTTTCTTGTGGCTTTAGAATCTTTTTCACTTTTAACTAATGCAATGATGTTTTTCTTAACAAAAGATTCTTAAGCTCTATCAGCATGTAATTCTATTAGTTCATTATCAACCTTCTATGGGAACATCTCCATCCTTTTAGTCATCAGGAATTTGGCCCTTCTTTCCTCAGACTTATGCTCAAGTACTTCTTCAGTAGTCATAGGTCTCTTACTTTTTTCTAAGGAAGAGATTGCAGCAGGTCTGACTACTAAAGGTCTAATGGGTACACCTGATGCCTCACCAGCTGACTTGGGATCATCAGTAGTTGTCTGAACTCTTTTAGCATCCTTGGAAACTTTTGAGCTAGTTGTTTCCACATTCACCTAAGAGCTAACTGGGGCTTCAGTTTCAACAACCGGTTGACCAAATATCACCTCAGCTGATTTCTTGAGTTCAAATGCAGGTGTGTCCTTGTGTACTTTATAAGTTGGCTTGGTTCTTCTTCAAGGGTCACTTATGCCTTTCCATATCATTTTACATGGTTTAGGTTACTCTTATGCAGACAATCATCCTTCTTGAGGGTTCATCTACTAAAGAAGCCTCTTGTCTGGCGGTTTTGGTAATTATATCATCAACTAATTTTTTCAGCTCTTCAGTAGCTTCTGATAGCAGTATTAGTAGTGGAGCCTCTTCTTCAACAGATGTCTTGGGAGTGGCTTCTAGTCCTAACAATATCTTTCTCTTTAATGATTCCTCATTAGATCATTTACTTTTGAGAGATAGCAAAGAAGAACTGCCGGACCTTTTCAATGCAGTTATTCTTCTTTTTTCAAGTTGAACCTTTTGGTTCATTCTCCTTATAACTATTCTAGCTTCCATTTTCTTTTCTTCTGAAATATCATAGCCATATCTATCTAGAAGCTCATTTAGTTTGGCTTCAGCTTTAGATGGAGGCTCATAGTCTTCATTTCATCTTGAGGAATATGGAATTGGCTGTGAAAGGTTGACAATTTGATTAGCTAGTCCTAGAAGAGTGTCTTCAGCTTCTTTGGACTCATTTCCCCCTTTTTGGTAGCATCATCTGAGATTCCAGATGACACTAAATGGGTAAAGGAAGGCACATCCAAAGGTTCCTGTGGTAATGATGAGACTTAAAGGCTCATGATGATTAATTGTTGAAGCTCAATTATTTCTTACAGGGATTCAACCTTAAGTTCAAGGTCCACTGCCCTGGCTGCCGACTTCTAAAGAGTTATGAGTTGATGTTCGAGTGAGGTAACTCTTGCAGCCTGGTCTTGGAGTCTTGAGTTGAGACTCAACCCCAAGCACTCTATCTACTAACCCTTTTAGCAGACAGTTCTCAATTTCTAGAGCTATGGCTTTTTATTCTTTGCTTGTAAGACAGTTAATGTTTGTGCAAGTTCAAGGTTATGGGCTGTTAATTCCTGTATTTGTTTCAGACTTCCCTCATCCACAGTTGTGGAATCCTTGGACTAGGTTAGGTCCTAGGCCGAGCCTCTACACCCTCACCACCAGATGTGGTCTCTTGGCGCCATGGATTCCTCTCCTCAAGAGATGACTCCAAAGAGACATTCTCAAGGTGAGTTGTCGTTGTTGAGGTCTTAGTGATATTGTGTCTATCCTGTTGATTAGTTGATGTTGCCTTAATGACAACCTCTTCCATATTGACCCTTTCATCCCTAGAGTCAATCATATTATGTTGTGGATGTGGATCAGATGTCTAAGCATACACATCAGTCTCCACGGTTTGTAATGTAAGGGATGGGTAATATAGTGGCTCATCAAGAATAGTAGCTTGAACATCTTTATCCTGGGTAATAGACATGTAAATGGGAGTATGAGGAGCTGAGTCTAATGGCCCGGTATATGTGCTAAATCCTAATAAGACTTCTTTCTTAGAAGTTATCTCAATTATGAGGGTATCCCTAATTGGTTTCTTAATAGAGTGTTCGGACTCAAGTTGAGGGCTAAAGGGAATGGTGTGGGTCTGCTCAGAGGAAGGAAGAGAAACCTTTTTCTTTAAGCAGTGTTTATATGGATGACATCTTTGGCTCAGCTAGGACCCGAGTTTCCAGCCTTGCATTTTTTAGTGGAGGTGATTTGAGGGCCTGCATCTTCTCAGTAGATGATGCAGGGTTTATTTCTTTTTGGACACTTTAGGCTTTAAAGTGGAGGGTGTGGGATCAACAAGTGGAGGATCTAGCCATGCTATCACCCTGAGGCCCAGTGACCTCAAGCATATGTGCAAATAAGGGAGTGACCTTCCCTGAAGATGATTTAGGAGTTGCCTTGAACTTTAAGAATATTGCTTTGTTTAAAGTTCCTAAGACATGTATACCACTTTCATGTTTAAGTTTATTACCTAGTTCTTTGTTTAAAATCAGTTGAATGAACCTGGGGTACATCAAAAACTTAAATTTTTCAGTAGCAGTTAAGTTTGAAAAATTGTAACTCTACTTTTTAACAAGTCCATGGATAGCCCTTGCTAAATCCAATGGAGGTTGATCCCATCCACCCAACTTGTTGGATAAACAATGAAGAAAGACATGAAGGATGATTCTCCATTTGTGATATACTATTGATTTAGAGAAAGTGGGTGTTGGGAGTATTCCTTCATATCCCATCTCCTTGAATATGGCACTCACCACTTCTTTGGAGAAAGAAGATTCATCATTTTCATCATTTAATAGGAGATGTTGACGAATCTTTGTTCAAGAGATGGTGATCTTCATTCTTTGCACCACTGCAATTAGGACTTTGTTTCCATGTTCTCTTTGAATAGAACATGTACTCCAAAATTTCTTGATGTGTTTGCACAAATCATAGGATTGACCGGAATTGCAAAGTTTAGTTAATATTATGGAGGAAGTTAAGAACAAGGTCATAGACTTAATCAACAATGGGTTCAAGTGAAGCAGCTATGTTGTGATTTGGTCGGAATTCTAGGTTGGGAGCGGCCATTCGGAAAGAATTTGAGTTTGAATAGGGATTTGAAGAGATGAGTGTTTTTAAAGGTTTTTGATCTTAGATGAGTGTAAACAATGACAATGGTAGGAAGAAGTACAGATTTAAAGTTTATGATAATAAATAATAGTAATATTTTAAAAGTTTTACCATCTTAACTGTAAATCTGATGGTTTTATGATGATGGAGTAGTCTTTTCAGGCAAGAACTACGATGCCACTACATATTGGTAGATAGAAGTGGGTCCTACCAGATCTTTTAAAAGACATGTGTCGAAGTTCTCTTACTTGCCGAATTGCAATAGTCGGCAGATACCCAGTTTTGTTATTAAGAAAACATTTTTCACAATTTTTATCATATTTCAATTTGTAAATCATTTAGTTATTCAATGTTCATGATCCTAATAGCAAATACAAGATATTTAAACTTTGTTTCATCAAACGCCTCTGTGAAAAGGTCTACATATTTTTCATTTGTGTGAACCTTAATTAATTTAATAATTTTCTTTTCTACACAATCTATAATGAAATGATACCTGATATCAATTTGTTTTGTCTTTGAATACTGAACTGGATTATTAGTGATTGGGATGGAACTGTTGTTGTCAATGTGAATTAGAGTATTCATGAAGGTTACCCCATAATCTCTAAGAAGAGTTTGAATCCATAGCACTTGAGCACAGCAACTGGAAGCAGCAATGTACTCTGCTTCAGTAGTTCATGTGTAAGGCCCAATTCCGGGAAACCCCACAGTTGGATTTGGATATCAGAAACACAAGTTCTCGAACATAAAATTTCATAATATACGCAGCGAAACCTACAAAAATTTCTATTGTTTAACAATTACATCAAAAGATCACTTTAGCTATCTATCTAAAGCTCTATGCCGGGATGCCAGTCTCGAACATGTGCCAGATAGCTCTCTCCCATCCATGCCAAGCTCACCCCCAATAATGTATAGCATACCTGTCAATCTAATATGCATACAAAAGTCAGCGATGCTGAGTGAGCTCTAGGTTAACAAGAACAAAACTCTGACATAAACGCACGCCTTATCATTTCAATGTTCATAAAAACATTAACTGTACACATCATCTTACCAAAGTCGTTCGATAATTATACTTTAACTTTTACTTTACCATCCACTTTACCATTACATTACCCATACATTACTTTACCATTCGTTTTACCATTACATTACCCATACATTACTTTACCATTCGCTTTACGTCATCATTTGAACATAGCACGAAGCTTAGTTCCTATCGGATGAGAATGAACAAAGCATGTCTCCTATCAGGTGAGCACACCGAAGTGTAACTCCTATCGGATGAGAATGCACGAAGCATAACTCCTATCAGTTGAGCACACCGAAGTGTAACTCCTATTGGGTGAGAATGCATGAAGCATATCTCCTATCAGTTGAGCACACCGAAGTGTAACTCCTATCAGGTGAGAATGCACGAAACATATCTCCTATCAGTTGAGCACACCGAAGTGTAACTCCTATCGGGTGAGAATGCACGAAGCATATCTCCTATCAGTTGAGCACACCGAAGTGTAGCTCCTATCGGGTGAGAATGCATGAAGCATATCTCCTATCAGTTGAGCACACTGAAGTGTAACTCTTATCGGGTGAGAATGCACGAAGCATATCTCCTATCAGTTGAGCACACCGAAGTATAGCTCTTATTGGGTGAGAATGCACGAAGCATATCTCCTATACAGGGTAACAGGGTAACTTATTCATTTGCGTTTCACATGTGAATTAACATCGTTCTTTAACCTTTAACTATCATGATATATATATATATATATATATATATATATATATAATATCTACATACGTACTTTAATTCTTTAGTGTTAAGTTCATCATTAAGTCATTATTAACGCATGTTTACGGGGTTACATTACACGTAACAGTCAGAAGTTTTTGCGCAAGAACCCGCATTTGTGCGAGAACTTCTCTTTCGCTCGAGAACTTCATCATTCGCGTGAGAACTTTCAAAAGATAACCGTCAGCCGCCAAAATCCTATTTCACGCGAGAACTTACCCCTCGCGCGATAACTTTTCTGCTGTACACAACTTGCTCCCCAAGTTATCTCTCCCTTAGCCCTTTATACACCCAAAACATGCTATAACAGTTATAAACATCATTCTTTCACAAAACATTCATTTAGGTATGCATATTAGCCCCAAAAATATGATAAAACACGTAAAAGAGGGGTCTAGAACTCACCTAATGATATCCTTGCACACGAACACCACAAAACATAGAGTGTTTCGAGCCAAAAGCTACATAATCATTGTGCAATATCATTACATACGGTTCATACATGCTTAAATACATCAAATATCGATGAATACATACCTTAGACACCACCTAGCACAAACTTCTCTTTTCACAAGCACAACAGCAGGACTTTTCACATGAAGTAGAGAAGATTGGGTGCATGGGCCTATCTATAGAGTCTCTCTCTCCACGCAGCTGTTCTCGTGTGAAAACTGCCTCCATGCGAGAACCTGCTGACTCGCGCGAGAACTCCACCTCTCGCGCGAGAACTCCACCTCTCGTGCGAGAACTTCTCCCTTCAACAAAAAGAATTCGGGGCGTTACAAGTCCACCCCCGTTATTTGGGTTTCTTCCTCAAAACCAATCATTCCTCAAACAACTAAGGATAATGCTGCCTCATCTCAGCTTTGGATTCCCAAGTGGACTCAGACCCCTTTCTATACTTCCACTGTACTCAGACGAGTAGAACTACTTTATTTCTTAGTCGTTTCTCCTTTCTGTCTATTATTGCTACGGGTTGTTCCACGTAGTTCAGTCTTTCATCAATCTCCACGTCTTCCAGTGGAACATGAGCGTCCTCGTCTGCTAGACACTTACGCATTTGATACGTGGAAGGTAGGATGTATTCCACTCAATGCATCTGGTAGTTCCAGCCTATACACCACTTCCCCCACACGGGCTACGATCTTGAAAGGCCTAATAAATCGAGGGCTTAACTTTCCTCTCTTTCAGAATCGAATGATCCCTCTCCAAGGTAAAACCTTTAGCATCACTCTATTACTGATGTTAAACTCAATTGGTCTTCGACGTTTGTTGGCATTGGATTTCTGTCTATCTTTAGAGGCTTTCATGTAGGCTTTAATCCTGCCCAACTTCTCATTGGTCGTCTTGAAGACCTCAATGCTCCCTAACTCTTTCTTACCGATTTCCTCCTAACATATCAGGGTCCTACACCTCTGGCCATACAACATCTCATACGGGGGCATACCAATACTGGCATGGTGGCTGTTATTGTATGAGAACTCTGCCAACAGTAGATGACTATCCCAGCTCCCACCAAAGTCTATGATGCATGCCCGAAGCATGTCCTCCAAGGTCTGAATAGTCCTTTCGAATTAGCCATCCATCTGTGGGTGGTATGCTTTACTGATGTTCAATCTAGTTCCTATCGCAACATTGAACTTCTTCCAAAATTTGGATGTAAACCGTGTATCCCTGTCGGAGACAATCGACACTGGCATACCATGACGGGAAACTATCTCATTGATGAACACTTCGGTAAGCCGCTCCGAGTTATATGTCTCTCGGATGGGTAGAAAGTAAGCACTCTTTGTCAGTCTGTCCATTATGACCCATATTGCATCATAACCTTTAGCTGTACGAGGTAGCTTCGTTATGAAGTCCATAGTAATATGCTCCCACTTCTATTCGGGAATTTCCAAGGGTTGGATTTTCCCGTATGGCTTCTGATGCTCGGTCTTAACCTGGAGACAGGTCAAGCACCTTTCTACATACCTTGCTACGTCGGCTTTCATTCCCAGCCACCAATGATTCTTATTTAGATCATGGTACATCTTGTTGGTTCCTGGGTGAATGGAGTAGCGAGTCTTGTGGGCTTCATCCAACACTTTCTCTCGTAGACCTCCATGTCTAGGAATCCACATGCGCCCAAACCTAGCTTTGACACCATTGGCGTTATCTTCCAGGTTCGCAATCTACCCCTTCATCCTTTCTTCATTAACGTGCTCGGGCTTTAGAGCTTCTTTCTGAGCTTCGTAGATTTTCCTTATCACATCAGGAGTCACAATCAACTGGTAAAATCTCACCCGAATTGGTTCCTGGTCCGCCTTCCGGCTCAGGGCGTCAGCTACCATGTTAGCCTTACCCGGGTGATAATGAATCTCACAGTTGTAATCCTTTATGAGCTCCAACCATCATCTCTGCCTCATATTAAGATCCTTCTACTCGAAGAAATACTTTAAGCTTTTGTGGTCCATGAAAATCATACATTTGACACCATATAAGTAGTGTCTCCATATCTTTAACATGAATACCACAGCAGCCAGCTCCAGATCGTGGGTAGGGCAGTTCACCTCGTGAACCTTTAACTGTTGAGATGCGTATGCTATGACTTTACCTCGTTGTATTAGCACGCACCCTAACCCCTGATAAGAAGCATCGGAATAGACAACCAAGTCCTCATTCCCTTCCAGTAACGTTAGCACTGGAGCTTGTGTTAATCTTTTCTTTAACTCCATGAACGCATTCTCTTGTCTGTCGCCCCATTCAAACTTCACATCCTTCCTCATCAACATGGTCAATGGCGAGGCAATCTTGGAAAAATCCTGGATGAATCTCCGGTAATAACCCACCAATCCGAGGAAGCTTCGGATTTCATATGGTGTTTTAGGTGAATTCCACTTCATCACCGCCTCCACCTTAGCAGGATCAACCATGATTCCTTCTGGGTTAATCACATGACCCAAAAATTGCACCTCACGTAACCAAAATGTGCACTTGGATAATTTTGCATACAACTTCTCCCTTTTTAGAGTTTCCAGCACCTCGCAGAGGTGACCGGCGTGGTCTCCCTCATTCTTCGAGTAGATCAGGATATCGTCTATGAACACTATCACGGATTTGTCGAGCATCGGTCGACAAACCCTATTCATCAAGTCCATGAATGTTTCAGGAGCATTGGTTAGACCAAACTACATCACTAGAAATTCATAATGCCCATATCGTATCCGAAACGTAGTCTTTGGGATATCCTGTTCCTTAACCTTTAGCTGGTGATAACCCTACCGAAGATCAATCCTCGAGAAACAAATCGTACCTTGCAACTGGTCGAACATATAATCTATCCGAGGCAACGGGTATCTATTCTTCACCGTGAGCTTATTCAGCTCCCTGTAGTCTATACACATTCGCATGCTACCATCCTTCTTCTTCACGAACAACACCGGAGCACCCCAAGGAGAAATGCTCGGTCTGATAAATCCTTTATCGAGAAGGTCCTGTAGTAGGGCTAACAACTCATTCAGCTCTGACAGAGCCAGACGATACGGCGCTTTTACGACAGGCTGGGCTCCTAGCACAAGATCGATCTGAAACTCTATCTCTCGATCGGGTACCTCTGTCAAGTCATCAGGGAACACATCTGGGAAGGCACACACCACTGGCACATCTATCAACTCTACAGTTCTAGCTTTAGCATATTTAACGTATGCCAAGAATGCTCAGCACCCTCGCCTTATAAACTTCTCAGCCTTTATCATAGAAATCATCTTAGGAACTTCACAGATCCTGTCGTCATGAATCGTGACTAAGCTATCGTCCGGCGCTTTCATCTGAATCATCTTCCTCTGACAAACTATGTTAGCCTCGTAGGCGGCTAACCAGTCCATACCTAACATGACGTCAAATCCTCCTAGGGTCATAACAAACAACCTAGCGGGGAATCTATGACCTTCCAATTCTATGCTACAATCCTCTAAGGCCTCAGTAATCTTAGTAGTCTTTCCAATGGCAGTCTCTACCCCAAACACATGATCTATTTCTTTGGCCTTAGCATTCATCACATCACAGAAGGTGGCAGCTATAAAACTCTTACTTGCACCAGAATCAAATAGAACAGAAGCAAGTATGTTGTTAACTAGGAACATACCTGACACAACATCAGGTTCCGCTTTGGCCTCCTCTCTAGTCATCGTGAAAGCTCTGGCCTTGAACCTTGGTTTGTCAATAGCTTTCTTTTCCTTCTCAGCCTCCTTTCCCTTAGCCAAGTCAACCACTCGCGCCTCTTTACAATCTCGGCTGTAGTGCCCCAACTTGCCACAGTTGTAGCACTTTCCCGTACTTGGGCAATCCTTGGAGAAATGCCCTATCTTCCCACATCTGAAACACAGGCTTGAACCAAGCCTGCATTCACCAGCATGTTTTCTCCCGCATTTCCGGCAATCACCGGAGGGCTCCACCTTCATCTTTTTGGCCTGAGCAGCAGACCCCTCATTTCTCTCTCGCTTCACATTCCCCGATCAACTCTTCTTCTTCGCCTCCTCAATGAGCTCATCAGCCACCATATCATCATACACTATCCCCCTCAGTTCCACCAAAGACTCAAAGGTCTTTGCCCCGCTTGCCTTTACATACGTCCTAACCTTTGAAGGCAAACCCTATACATAACACTTCATCCTTCTCTCCTCGGTACTTACTAGGTTAGGCACCAACCTGGCCATCTCGTTGAAGCGAGATGTGTACTGCCTGTGGGTCATACTTCCAGCTTTAAATCCCATGAATTCCATTTCCACCTTGTTGATCTCATTCTGAGGGCAGAACTTCCTCATTACCATCACCATCCCACTTCAAGTTCTTCAACTCACGAGAGTCTTTAGTCTGCTTGATGGTGTTCCACCAATGAATAGCTTCATCCACAAATGAGTGAGCTGCGAACTTCACTGCTTGGTCAGCCTTGCACTCACTAATCTCAATCACCGCCTCTATTTCAGACACCCACTGGAGAGTGGCAATAGCACCACCCTTGCCATCCAAGGATGGAGGGTTGCATCCCTTGAAGATGCAGTACGAACACCCTTTGGCTAAATCCCCATCAGCTTCATCCCCCTCATTCTTCCCTGAGCCTTCCCCGATACCTTTACTGTCTTTCTTTCTAGCTTTGTTCTTTGCCTCCAACATCCACTCTTTTGTTACCTCCTTCATTGCCTCAGTCATGATCGAAGGCATGATGTCTTGAAGGATCTTGTGGACCTCTTCGACGATAGCCTCCCTAACAACAAGCTCCAAGGTAATCCTCTCTTCAGAATGATGAGAGTTTTCCTCGCTAGCAATGTGAACAGAGTCCACAGGCACCTCCTCTGTCGTCTGCCCTTGGTTTCTGGTAACTGGTGGTCTACCCCTACCACCATAAGCACCTTCTTGGGTAGCTTTTCTCCTAGCCATAGCTTGCTATAAGATACAAAAGGCTAACATTATCATTCTAGGTAATAGTTCAGATCATGTTAAGTAAGGTAAGTTTCTAATGATAGTGGTCAGTTGTAATTAACTACTTACTTTACTCATCATGGCCTAAACGTTTCCAATCCTAAGTCACATCAGCTCTCAATCTCACTAATAGCACTATATACTCAAGGAACCTCAAACAGTCGTAACCTTCCTGGCATGGAGCTACTGGCACTGGCATCCCGTAATCAATCCCATTTTTAGTTCGAGTCTAGACATCAGAGTGTCTAAATCTCTCAAACTAGGGCTCTGATACCAACTTGTAAGGCCCCGTTCCGGGAAACCCCACAGTTGGATTTGGACATCAGAAACACAAGTTCTCGAACATCAAATTTCATAATAAATGCACCAGAACGTACAAAAATTTCTATTGTTTAACAATTACATCAAAATATCACTTTAGCTATCTATCTAAAGCTCTATGCTGAGATACCAGTCTCGAACATGTGCCAGATAGCTCTCTCCCATCCACTCCAAGCTCACCCCCAATAATGTATAGCATACTTGTCAATCTAATATGCATACAAAAGTCAGCGATGCTGAGTGAGCTCTAGGTTAACAAGAACAAAACTCTGACATAAACGCACGCCTTATCATTTCAACGTTCATAAAAACATTAACTGTACACATCATCTTACCGAACTCGTTCGATAATTACACTTTAACTTTTACTTTACCATCCACTTTACCATTACATTACCCATACATTACTTTACCATTTGCTTTACCATTACATTACCCATACATTACTTTACCATTCGCTTTACGTCATCATTTGAACATAGCACGAAGCTTAGTTCCCATCGGATGAGAATGCACAAAGCATGTCTCCTATCAGGTGAGCACACCTAAGTGTAACTCCTATCGGGTAAGAATGCATGAAGCATAACTCCTATCAGTTGAGCACACCAAAGTGTAACTCCTATCGGGTGAGAATGCATGAAGCATATCTCCGATCAGTTGAGCACACCGAAGTGTAACTCCTATCGGGTGAGAATGCATGAAGCATATCTCCTAGCAGTTGAGCTCACCGAAGTGTAACTCCTATCGGGTGAGAATGCACGAAGCATATCTCCTATCATTTGAGCACACCGAAGTGTAGCTCCTATCGGGTGAGAATGCACGAAGCATATCTCCTATATAGGGTAACAGGGTAACTTATTCATTTGCGTTTCACATGTGAATTAACATCATTCTTTTACCTTTAACTATCATGATATATATATATAATCTACATACGTACTTTAATTCTTTAGTGTTAAGTTCATCATTAAGTCATTATTAACGCACATTTACTGGGTAACTTAACACGTAACAGTCAGAAGTTTTCGTGTGAACACCCGTATTTGTGCGAGTTCTCTTTTGCACGAGCACTTCGTCATTCGCCGAGAACTTTTAAAAGATAACCGTCAGCCGCCAAAATCACATTTCGTGCAAGAACTTACCTCTCACGCGATAACTTTTCTGTTGTACACAACTTGCTCCCCAAGTTATCGCTCCCTTTGCCCTTTTTACACCCGAAACATGCTATAACAGTTATAAACATCATTCTTTCACAAAATATTTGTTTAGGTATGCATATTAGCCCCAAGAATATGATAAAACACATAAAAGAGGGGTCTAGAACTCACCTAATGATATCCTTGCACATGAACACCACAAAACCAAGAGTGTTTCGAGCCAAAAGCTACATGATCATTGCGCAATATCATTACATACAGTTCATACATGCTTAGCTACATCAAATATCGACAAATACATACCTTAGACACCGCCTAGCAGCAACTTTTCTTTTCACAAGCACAACAGCGGGACTTTTCGCATGAAGTAGAGAAGATTAGGTGCATGGACCTATCTATAGAGTCTCTCTCTCCACGCAGCTGTTCTCGCGTGAAAACTGCCTCCACGCGAGAACCTGCTGACTCGTGCGAGAACTCCACCTCTCGCGCGAGAACTTCTTTCTTCAACAAAATGAATTCGGGGCTTTACATCATGTATACACATAGGTTTGCTTCTTACATTGCCATGAAACCAATCTTCCCCCTAGGAATTGATATCCTCCCAAGGTGGATTTCTTGTTGATATTGCATCCTCCATAGTCACTATCTATGCATCCATAAAGATTAAAGTTAGCACTCTTAGGGTACTATAATCCCAAATTAGGTTACCCTATATGATACTTCAAAATCCTCTTTGCGGCTATCATGTGTGACATTTTTGTAGCATCTTGGAAGCTTTAACATAAAGATGTGGCAAACATAATATCTGATCTACTTGCTTTGAGGTACATAAGAGATCCATTGATGGCTCTATATTGCTGCTGATCAATTGTTTTCCTCTTAAGATCAGGAGTTAAAGAACATGTTCTGGACATGGCGGTTTTAGCAGCTTTAGGGCATCAGTAGCTTGAAATCTCACTAAGATGTCTTGAACATACTTAGATTGAAATATAAAGATTCCATCTGGTGTTTGTTTCACTTGTAGTCCCAAGAAGAAGGTGAGTTCTCCTATTGAGCTCATCTCAAACTTGGACTTCATAAGACTCTTAAAGTCTATACACAACCTATCATTTATTAAACCAAATATAATGTCATCCATATATATTTTTTTCAAAATGATATCCAAATCAACTTTCTTTACGAAGAGAGTTTTGTCTATGGGTCCTCAGGTATCTCCATTTCTCATAAGAAAGGTAGAGAGTGTCTCATACCATTTCATAGGAGCCTAATAAAGTCCATAGAGAGTTTTATCAAGTTTGCAAACATAATCTAGATACTTAGGAACTTCAAACCTAGGAGATTGATAGACATAAAATTCTTCATCTATCTCACCATAGAGAAATGCAATCTTGACATCCATCTGAAACACCTTAAAGTATTTTGAGGCAGCAAATGCTAGAAAAATTTTGATTGCTTTAAGCCTGGCCACAAGAGCAAAGACTTCATCATAATCAATCCCTTTTTCTCATGTGTACCCTTATACCATAAGTCTTGCTTTATTCATGATAATAATATCCTTCTCATCCTTTTTGTTTCTGAACACCCATTTGGTTCCTAATGCAGTCTTTCCCTTTAGAAGTACACATAGTTTCCAAACCTTTTGTCTTTCAAACAAAAGAAGCTCCTCTTGCATAGCTTCTACCCAGTTGTTATCTCTTATTGCTTCATATACTTTCCTTGGTTCTAGTTGAGAAAGAAAGCATGAGAACAAACAGATGTTTGCCTTAAGTGTTTTGCTTCTTCTCTTGACACTAGCATTGACACTTCCAATGATATTCTCAACCAGGTGCTCTTTATGAATTCTTAGTCTTGGGGCCCACTTGGAGTTGTTGATTTAAATCCAAATTTATGATTTTTTTTCAGGAAGTTTGGTAGATGTATCACTTGGAGTGACTGGATCAACTGCCGAATGGATTCCTTCTTCAGCATTTGCCATACTTGGGTCCTTTTCAAGAGATTTTCTAGTACCATAATGATCATGAGACTCCTTATCTGATGAGTCATCATGAGCAAGTGATAATTAGTCTACATCATTTGTGGTACTAACATATGCTTCTGTTGAGTTTGGCTGAATTGAATGAGCAGTTGATCTATTGTGACTAAGACTATAAGTAGTCTTTGGCACTTATTTCTTGTGTATCTGCTGATCTATTGAGTGAGTCTCCTGAAACATTCTCAATCAAATGACTAAAAGCATTTGTGAATCCATTCAGATCAAAGACCCAACTTGCGGTATTTTCAACACTATTTGAGGATCTTTCATTGAATATGACATTTTTAGATTCCTTAATGCTATGATTAACTTTGTTGTATACTTTATAAGATTTAGCTTGTGATGATTATCCTATAAAGAACCCATCTACTAATTTCTCAGCAAATTTATATAAGTGATCTTTGGTATTTAAAAGGGTGCATAGACATCCAAAAGGTCATAAGAACCCTATGAATGGTCTTCCCTTATGCCACATTTCATAAGAGGTTTTCCCATGAGTCTTAACTATCAACACCCTGTTCTGAACATAACATGTAGTGCTGACTTCTTCAGCCCAAAATGTTATAAGAAGTTTTGAATCAGACAACATAGTCCTTGCAGCCTCAATAAATGTCTTATTTCTTTGCTTAACAACTCTGTTTTGCTAAGGAGTTCTAGGAGCACTATGTTGTCTAGCAATACCTTTGAATTCACAAACAGAATCAAAAGTCTGTTTTTTAAATTCTATTCGCTGATCGCACCTTAAATTTTAACCATTTGATCAATTTGGTTTTCAATTTTAATAACAAATGATTTTATAATTTCAGTAGTTTCATCTTTAGTTTATAAAAAGAAAACCCAAATGAATCTTGTAAATTCATCTATTATTATCAAGCAATATGATTTTCTTCCCAAACTTATACACTTGTTTGACCAAACAAATCCATGTGTAGCAGATGTAAAGGAGCTGTGATAGAATTTAACTCTTTGGACGTACGAGAAGTTCTGTGTTGCTTTCGTTTTTGACAAGCAACATAGTGATCAGCACATGTAAACTCTTTGTTTAGTAGTCCAGTGACTAATCCATTTTGAAATATTTTATTCATGTTATTGAGATTTACATGTGCTAGTCTTCTGGGCCAAATGGAGGATTCATTTATTGAAGCTTTGGAAATGAAACATGATACATTTCCTGAAGGTGATGCATTGTGTATGTTGAACATGTACATATTGTCTCTCTTGGAAGCTCTTAAATGTATCTTATCATTAGGTATTACAAAGTCAGAAGATAGAACAATACGTTCATGCTTTATGAAAAGAGTATTGTGTTTTTTATCACATAACTGAGATACACTCAACAAATTATAGTTCAACTCTTTCACATAGTTCACCTTATCAAAGCTTACCTTTCGATTGTTGACTGTCCCTCTGCCAGTAATGTATCCTCCTCTTGAATCACTTCCAAAGGAAACAAATCCACCATTATATGGCTCAAGATGGAGTAGGCATGATCTGCTACATGTCATGTGCCGAGAGCATCCACTATCCATAATCCACAATCCACAAGTTATATTTGGTCTGTGGATGTTTCTATACATGAATGAGTTGGTTAGTTATGAGTGGGGAACCAAGCCTTTTTAGTCTTGGGTCTTCTAGGTTTTAGCAAAGTTTCATTAATTTTTAGTGCTAAAGCCTTGGTTTCATGTTTTGCGTCATCTAAGGGTTTGTCAGTTTCACTAGATGTCTTTGGTCTCCGGGCTTTCTTGTTTACTTTGGATTTGATGGACTCTTTGACATCTTCTCTTCTTTGATGACCTTTGGAAGCCTTTAGAGATGGTGATGATTTCTCGAAAGTCTTCTTCTTTGAGTTTGCAGCTGCTGATGTGTTCGGCAGATTCTTCGGAAGTGCTGATTTTTTTTTGAAATTAGCACTTGACTTATCTATCTTCGGAAGAGATTTGTGAGTACCATTTCTTATTTTCAATGGCTTATCAATAGCTATAGATCCTTTTAAGGATCTGAATTTGTTGGTGGAGTGTACTAAGGGATTAAATGGACAGTCTTTTGCAGAATAACTATCTTCCCTATATACTAGGCATATGATCTTCATCTACTGCCTAACTGTCTTGATCTCTAGCTTGAGTTCTTATAGTTCCTTCTTCATCTCCTCCTTCTTTCCTTTCTTTGAATCAATGAAATCTTCAAGTGTCACCTTCTTCTCTGAGGATTTCATCTACTGATTTTCCAAATACCATAGATGTTCTTGTTTAGTTTACGGTCAATATGGGTGGAAAGATCAATCTTCTTCCTTGGAAACTTCTTGTTGTGAATTTTTACTGCTATAGAAGTAGACTTTTGAACATATGGAAATGATCTTACTTTTGAAGATTTTGAAGTTCTGCATAACATCTTCTATTATGTATCTTCTTGTTGCAGCTGTGGTTTGACTTGAGAGAGGTGTTTAACTCAACAGATGGTTTGTTGATGCTGGAAGTTGAGTTTTCTTTGACAAAATTCACTTCTTGAATAACCATCTTCTTTGTTTTGCTTTGAGTTTCTTCCTTCTCTTTCTTCTTCCCTTCTTCTTCTTTCATTGGTTTATGCTTCTTAATGACTGGTTCTATATAGATTGGTTTGGCAGATACTTGCTTTTTTACTTCCAAGCTGTCCTTTGGGGTGTATGTGGGAGTATATATCATTAGTGGTTCCATAGCATAGTACCCTAAACCTGTCTTGGTTTGATATAGCTTTTGGTAGTTTTAAGTAAAAACAAGCAATTTTTCAAACTTTCAGTTTGAACATTGTATTTATCAGCATATGTTTAAGCTATAGCTAATTCACATTGTGCTAATTTTAATCTGCTCAATAGATCATCGATCTGGGTCTCTAAGTTAGTTTGTTCATGTTTTAGTTGTGAAACAATCTTTTCTAGCTCTACTATCTTTTCTTTTTGAGCTTGATCATTTTTCTTAATATCCATTTTAAGAATGTTGATTGATTCCACATCTTTCATGAGATCCAGATTATAACTTCTATACATATTTACTTTTGCAATACATCATGTGTGCAACAAGGTTTAGGAGTTACCTGAGGTGATGAGGTTGAGCTTCCTGCTATCAGTACATTGTTTATGGGAGTGATGTCTTCCACTTTAAAGCCCCATCACCTCTTCTCCTGATGATATAGCTACTTTATGGCTTTGATTGCTAGAAGTAGAGGGGTGTTGGAAGGTTGTTGATGGTTTGTAGTTTGATGAGCTTAGTGGAGATGGGTTTGACTTAGGTGCTTGGCATTCTTTAGCAAAATGTCCCAGTTAGTTGAAGTTGAAACACTTTACTTATTTTGTCAAACCCATATCCTAATCTTTTTTGCTTCAAAAACTTTCTTCCTATTCTTTGTTGAAACTGTTTAGCCCTGAAGGAGATCATGTCTATTTGATAGTTGATGTCCATCTCTTCAAGATCATTTGGATGGATACATTCAAGATATTCTTCAGAGGGTTGGAAGAAGCTGGCCTGCTCACTAACAAATGCTGAGCTTGATGGGTAGTTTTGTGAAAACGATGATGAGGGATGCTGATTCCATCTGCTGAAAGATGGTGAAGACTAGGATTCAGCAGTTGGAGATTTTGGATAGGTGATCATAGGTACTTGGTGAGTCACTATTAGAACTTGATAAGCTTGAGAGTGAAAGGATTCTTAAATAGTTGCCATAAGTGCTGATGACATTAAGGAGTTTGATGATCTGTCAAGTGATTCTTCATCAACATCCATGTAACACCTGAAAATTTATTAAGAAAAGAATAAAGACAAAAGGAGAAGTTGCAAAGTGGAAGGGGCTAAAGTGTACAAAAGGACAAACATTATTATTTTATGTTTAAAAGAAGCATGCCCGCCCACTATCACCTTTCCACCCACTCTCTCTCGGCTGAAAAAGGGAAAAGAAGAAAAGAGAAGTGTTCGACCTAAGAAGAAGAAGAAGATTTGGCTTGAAGGTGAGTTTTCGTGTGTTTTTTTTTTGTTTCAGCTGAGTTTTCAGCTTCGGGACCTATTCTTATGTGTTCTTTTGTTTTTGGTTTTGTGGTTTGGTGTGTTTAGGAGTTTGAACTCCAGGTTGCTCTCGGGTTTGGAGGAGTTTTACTCGAAAGAAGTAGAGGTGAGTTCTAGATCCCCTCTTTTAAATGTTTTCTGCTTATTTGGGGGCTGGTGTGCATATTTGACTGATGTTTTTGAAACAAGTTATGATTTTTCATGTATGGTGCAAACGATGTTGATGATATGGTATGTTACCTGAAGGGAATTCCAAGATAAGGCATTAAAGGATGATAAGATCAACTCCGAACGAATGAAGGGGCAGGCGACGGACTTAGGGGAAAACACCCTTGGCATTAAAACCCATTTCAGGCGGATGTGGATTCCTCATTATGGGGAGCTGAGGGGAAGGATCATGGATAAGGCTCACAAAACATGGTATTCCATCCATCTTGGTGCTACAAAGATGTATCTTGATCTGAAGAAGGATTATTGGTGGCTAGGGATGAAGCATGACGTGGTGGAGTACGTGAGTAAGTGCCTGACCTGTTTACAAGTGAAGGCGGAAAACCAGAATCCATATGGGAAGATCCAACCTTTGGATATACCCGAATGGAAGTGGGAACACATCACCATGGATTTCATCACAAAGTTGCCTCGCACTGCGCGAGGATGTGATACGATTTGGGTGATCGTAGACCGCTTGACGAAGAGTGCACATTTTTTGCCAATCCGAGAGACTTACTCATCGGAAAGGTTTACGGAGCTGTTCATCAAGGAGATCGTAACTCTTCATGGCGTGCCGGTGTCTATTGTTTCTGATAGGGACACCCGGTTCACGTCCAAGTTCTGGAAGAGATTTCATGATGCGATGGGGACGAGGTTACACATTAGCACGGCTTATCACCCTCAAGCAGACGGTCAATCAGAACGGACCATTCAGACCTTGGAGGATATGTTCCGGGCATGCATTATTGACTTTGGTGAAAGTTTGCATGAACACCTGCCGTTGGTAAAGTTCTCCTACAACAACAGTTATCATGCCAACATAGGCATGCCACCATTCGAAATGTTGTATGGGAGGAGATGCAGAACCCCGGTGTGTTGGGGTGACATCGGGCAGAAAGGGTTGGGAGGCACCAAGATTATTGAAGCCACGTCGGAAAAGCTAGAAAAGATCAGGCTTTTATGAAGGCGGCCAAATATAGGCAAAAGTCGTATGCTGATAAGAGGCGTAGGCCGATCGAATTCAGGTGGGTGATAAAGTGATGCTGAAGGTTTCACCCTAGAAGGGGATCATTTGTTTTAGAAAGAGGGGTAAGGTAAGCCCGAGATATATAGGACCTTTCCTAATCATCGTACGAGTAGGAGAGGTGGCCTATTGGTTGGATCTACCCTTATGAGTTAAATGGAATTCATCCAACATTCCATGTATCTCATCTGAGAAAATGCCTAGCTTATGAAGATAGATTGTACCACTAGAAAACATTGAAGTGGATGAACGACTCAATTATGTAGAGCAACCAGTGGCAATCCTTGACCGAAAGGTGAAGAGATTACGGAATAAAGTGGTTCCACTGCTGCGAGTACAGTGGAGGCACTGGAAAGGATCTGAGTCTACGTGGGAGACTGAGGAGCAGATGAGACAACATTACCCACAACTATTTGAAGGGTGACAGGTTTCAGGGACGAAACCTCTATAAGGGGGGTGGACTTGTAACACCCAAAAATTTATTAAGAAAAGAATAAAGACAAAAGGAGAAGTTGCAAAGTGGAGGGGGCTAAAGTGTACAAAAGGACAAACGTTATTATTTTATGTTTAAAAGAAGCATGGTCGCCCACTATCACCTTTCCACCCGCTCTCTCTAGGCTGCAAAAGGGAAAAGAAGAAAAAAGAAGTGTTCAACCGAAGAAGAAGAAGAAGAAGATTCGGCTTGAAGGTGAGTTTTCGTGTGTTTTGTTCGGTTTCAGCTGAGTTTTCAGCTTCGGTACCGATTCTTATGTGTTCTTTTGTGTTCGGTTTTGTGTTTTGGCATGTTTAGGCATTTGAACTCCAGGTTGCTCTAGGGTTTGGAGGAGTTTTACTCGAAAATAGTAGAAGTGAGTTCTAGATCCCCTCTTTTAAATGTTTTCTGCTTATTTAGGGGCTAGTGTTCATATTTGACTGATGTTTTTAAAACAAGTTATGATTTTTCATGTATGGTGCGAAAGATGTTGATGATATGGTATGTTATGTGATTTTCTTGTTGATTGCTTAAAGTTTATGATATTCTAAGTGTTAGACTGCTAGATTTAAGCTGTGTTCATGTTAGAATGATGATTGGGAACTGATAATGGTATAAGTTGAATTGCAGGTTAGTTTTTATGTTCAACTGCATTTAACAGAAACTCTTTTGTTCATGCGCATTTGTTAAAGTCTTCATGCGTATTTGTTAGTCTTCATGCGCATTTGTTAGTCTTCATGCGCATTTGTTAAAGTCTTCATGCGCATTGTTAAGTGTTCATCCGCATTTGTTTTGCCTATGCGCATTTGCTAAGTGTTCATCCGCATTTGTTTTGCCCATGCACATTTGCTAAGTGTTCATCCGCATTTGTTTTGCCCCATACGCATTTTCTTTGTTCATCCGCATTTGCCTTTAGTACAGTCCAGGTGTTCATCCGCATTTGTTGAGCTCATCCGCATTTGTCTAAAGACTTGGGATTTTCTGGAAATTTTGGGGAATAGAATTTAGGTATGGAGAACTTCTGTATATGGAAGATTATGCTTATTTAAGGATTATTATTCATGGTTCCTTCTTATGTGCTGCTTTTCTATGTCTATAATATTTTCATGTTATGTGATTATGTAATGTGCATCTTAATAAGTATTATCCTTAACAAGTGGACACTAAGGAATAAAAGAGAACAGTAAAACTTAATGAATGTTACCCCGGGCCCTTATGATGAATGAAAAGCCTTGCAAGCAAAATGAATGGAGGTGCACGACCTTGTTGTCATTAGCTCAACAGATGTGCGGCTGTATAGCCCATGAGGATGCACATCTGGGGTCTAATCCTGGGGATTGACCAATGAATGAATAGGATCCTAGTTCATGAGCAGGCTTCGTGCCTAGCAGTGTGGATCAACTGTCGATTGGTTAGCTACCAGGATAAATGTTTGCCGACAGGGGTTTGGCATTTGTTGCCAACCAACAATGTAGGCTCTTGCTTTGTGCAATCCTAGTTAATGAAAGAGAAAGATAATGAAAGAAAAAAAAGATAATGAATCATTTTATGATTGATTATGTACATTGATGAATGATCACCTAATGAAATTTACAAAGTGTATTTCTCTATATTATTAAACTAGAACTCACTCAGCAACGCTGACTTTTTTATGCATATCAGTTGGCAGGTGAGGATGTTGCTGAGGATGACACGCGAGTGAGGCTACTTGGCGGGCAAAGACTGGTATCCATTCATGCACGATGATATTATTGTTTTGTAATACAACTGAAAGATTCTTTTGTAACTGTAAAAAAATACAATGATGTATTATTTAGAAACATTAAATATTAATGCATGAATGGTTTTTGATAACTTAATCCGCTGTGATGTTTTTTTATGAAATGTAATTATCCTATATGAAAAATGTTGTGATTGTCAAACTATGAGGTCTCCGGGAATGGGGCCTTACAATCCATCTCTATTTGGTAGGCACTAAGATTGCCATATAACTCCTTAAGAGTCATTGTTTTTAGGTATTTAGTTCTTCTAATTGACACAGTGTAAACTATCCATGTCTTTGGCAGTGATCTCAAGAATTTCCTAAGAATATCATTATTCTCCATCTTCACTCCAGCCCCATTTAGAGAGTCTAGCAGTTCAACATATCTGAGATATGTTGTAGTCATGGTTTCTCCCCTTGTGCAACCAAAGTTTTCATACTTCTACTTTAAGACATCTCTTTTGTTCACCTTCAAGTCTTCAGTTCCTTCTATTTTGGCCTTTAGTGCTTCCCATAACTTCTGAGCAGTTGTGAACTTCTTGAAGCCATGAATGATATTGTTGGGTTTGCTCATCCTAATAAGCCATAATGCTTTAGAGTCAACATCCATTTTCTTTAGATCTTCATCTAATTACTTTGTAGGATCTTTAGGAATCATAGTTCCATTTCACTAGTAGCTTGGACCATAGGGACATATGGACCATGTAGGATTGAGAGCCAAAGTCTCGGATCTTGATTTCTTAGAAAATCTTCCATTCGAATATTCCAAGTGTCATAATCATGAGGTGTAAACATAGGAGGTTTGGTCTGGGTGCCATTCTCCAAGTCATGCTTACTTGAGATGGGTACAATAGTCATTTTTGGAGGGAAAAGAGGTTATGAGGGAGAGAAGTGTTTGAAAGTGTGATTAAAAGAAAATAAGTGATTTTATGAAAGGTGACTTCAAGCAAATCAAGAGCCAACGCTCTAATATCACTTGTTAGATCGGTTAAAGACTTAACCAGACTTTTTTGTTTGATCGGTGAATGACAAATGTGGAATCTAAGTCAAATGTCTTGCTTAACAAACACATATACTTTGAGTAATAATAAGGACACAAAATGTTTATTCAAAGTATAAACTTGATTATTTTTTTCTATAGTATAAATTTGTTACAATCAGTAGATAAACAAATAGGCTAACTAGCTAACCTCAAAACTATAAAAGCAAGAGATATTTATACTATGAAAAGTAAACACAAAGAATAAATCACTTTACATCTATTCCTGGTTTACAAAAGGTATGTACAACACAGATAGACAATTGGCACATCAAAAGTTTGTAGCTTCAGTACTATGATGTCTCCAAAAGGAAGAACACAACAGCCCCCAATGTACTATGATACCGGCAATCTTGTCTGGTGTTGTAGTTGATCAGCATCTCATCCATTTGAGTACTGATAACCTATTCATCAGCACTTTATCACTTTCAGTGCTGATCGGCAGTGGTTTAGCACTTTGCAGAATTCAACAGTTGGCAGCCTGTGCTAATCCTTTTCGATAGCTTCATCTTCTTCATAGATTAACACTAATATTATGTTTTTCGTGTAAATCCATCATTTATTCATAGATTAACTTATTTTTTTGGAATTGTTTACATGTACAAAATGTGATATGACTCCTTTGTGTTCTATCAACATGTTATCAAGCCTATATGTCCATTTCATGTGCTTGGATTTGCTAAACTCAAATCCTAAGTATAGCACACATAGATTTTTACATGCATTTATTAGCATGTTGTCGCGTAATAATTCAAGAAGTTCAAACCTTTAGAATCGAAGTCAAACTTAAACTTGCTTCGATAATGGATGTCACAATTTACCAAGTGAATACGTTTAATACTTTTAAAAAATGAAATAATTTTATTTTGAAAATGACACTAATACGTTAACCATGTTAATGCATTAAGGTATTTTGCTAAAACATTTAAACTAGAAGTATATGTATGTTTGATAGAATTATATTCTATGATGGCTGAAACTCTCGTACTTGGGCAGGTTTAGACTCTATGTAGATCCAAAGAGTCTCGTAGTAAGACTGTCGGAGCACCAATCCTAGTATATATGGAGGAGGACTTCCAATTAAAATAGATTGCTAAATTTGTGGTTTATCGTAAATTTATGATTGACTATTTATCACTATTCATATTGAAATATTTCTTGGTCCATAAGTTCTTGCCATTGAGTGGCTTTATAATATTTTTATAGACTTTTTTCCAATCTTCTAACCAATAAGCCTTGTCAACCCATGTTTCTGGTATACCATCTCTAATTCCATGCATAACCATATTCCAAATACATGAAACCACATGGTTTCATGGTATCCCAATTAACTTCTTTTTTTTACACCAGCAACTCCTTTGGTCAATAAGAACTACACATTGGTCATGTTCATATCCACTAACCTGATACTTGGAAATCTCATTGCAAATGATAGTTAATGTGTGAAATAAGTCTTGATTTGTTCAAATATCTTGGTAGCAGCAGGTGTTAATGGTCCTTGACACTTTGCAATCATTTTGTGTACCGCTATGATTTTTTTCATCAGGTACTCCCTAATTAACTCTAAATAAGTGATGATAGGCTTGTCCTTTCCACCAACTAGTTGCTTGTTGAAAACCTCACACATATTGTTTAATAATATATCACACTTTGTTCTGCCTGCAGAAGAATACAAATTCATTTCAATTACATATATATATATATATAATATGAACGCTATACAATGATATAACTACTGATTATGCAATAACATTTTCTTGTTTGTTATGGGCAATCTCCAAGAGTAAGTAGCTATGCAACTTCTTTTTAGGTTTGGACCCAATAGCTTTATTTGATTTTACCAAACAACCCTTTCCATCTTTTATCCTTACCTCATTACTTTCACACCTATCCAAAATTATATTTATTCCCAAATACATGAAACTAATCTACAGTTATCATTCCTTAAGATATATAATTATTTTTTAGAATATATTGTGTGCTTTTTTTACCATGGCCCTTATGTCATCTCTGTAAGGATTACACTTAGAAGCTGATGCAACCAAAGAGCTCTCAGCATGCACATGCGAAGTACAAGAGAGTTATTTTGGAAGATTTGATATAACTGAGTGAATTATGCTAAGTATTAAATCTTTCGAAGCCAAAAGACCAAATCTTTGGAAGCCAAAGATGAAGTCTTCTGAAGCTTCAAAGACATAACCTTCCGAAGCCAAAGACTGATTTCTTCCAAAGACAGAGAAGATATACTTTAGTCTGAATCACCTTTTGACAAAAGCTGACTACTTTTCGCTACCATCTCTGAAGACTCACCAACTTAGATGAGCTGGTGAAAAGTCCATCCTTTTCTCAAACTGTTGATTAAGGTCCTATTTATATAACTTTCAACTTTTGTACTTTTATCCTTTTTCTATTACATAAGGATGTGAGCTATGGCATGTCATAGTCACTAGCCAAAAAGGCAATCTACCATTTGACTTTACATTGATCTTGTTGTCTAGATTAGTGTTTCCAACTGGCCTTCAAAGTATGGCCGGCTGTAGGGTGTAGTATAAAGTATCTCAAGTACTTGTAATTTCTATGTAAGCTTTGTAACACTTAGTAAGAACTTGAGAGCAATATACATCATTCTTGAAAACCTTATAATCTTGGACTTGTTCTATTCTTTACTTGTGTTCTTTGTTTCATCATAAGTTAGTTCCCTATTTGATTTGCTAAGTGTTCTAACTCTCCTAACACTATGAAACTATTGCATTAACCCCACTTCACCGGTCTTGCAATTGGTATCCGAGCATTTCAGGCTCTTGATTGTAAGATCTCACCATCTTAGATCTCTTTAGTTTCACATTACACTTACCAGCTCAAATAGCAGCTCTCTCAAAGGCTGATATGGAAAGTGGTACCATGACAAAGTCTCCACTGATCACTCCTGATGACTTTGATACTTGGTGCCAACGTATGGAAGGGTTCATCAAGTCTCAAGACAGCAGGATGTGGAGATCTGTGGTCGAAGGACCACACATCCCAAACACCTCTTTAGCCACTGCTGGAGGTGGGATGATACCAAAAGAAATGGTTGACTACTCTGAAGAAGACTAGAAGAAGATTGATGTAGATCAGAAAGTCATGACCGCCCTCCAAACTACTCTTCATAACTCTATATACAGAGGCTTAAAGAAGTGCAAGACTGCTAATCAGCTCTAGGATGCATTGAAACTCATCTATGAAGGGTCTGAGGAAGCCAAGGAAAACAAGAAAGACCTTATGAAGTAGCAGTTTGAGAACTTCACCTACAAGACAGGTGAAACCATGACTCAACAATACTTCGGGTATGTTAATATTGTGGATACTCTAATGGATGTTGGAGTCAAGCTTGAGAATAGGGACATAGTGAGGAAGTTCATGTTCTCTCTTCCTAGACAATGGACTCACTATTATGTGGCCATCAAAAGAACTGAGAACCTCTCAACTCTTACTCTCACAAAGTTGTATGATATCCTTAGTGGATACCAGATGGAGATGAACATGCAAAATCCATCAAGCAGCTCTTCCAGCAATCAACAGAGTTTAGCCCTCCATGTGATTGAAAGGGATAGTAGAGAACCACATCATCATCTTATTTGCTACCCTGAAAACTCACAAAAGGGTCCTTTCATCATCTTCCCTAAGACACCAAAGGAGAGGTACTTCCAAGGAATCCCATTCCAAGAGACAAGCTCTACTCAAGCCTTTATGTCTGCTGATGAAAGTTGTGGCAACTTTCTCTTCACTCTTGAAGACTTGGATTGTATCCATCCACATGACCTAGAGTATATGGATATAGTACAGCAAATGGCTAAGATAGTACAGCAAATGGCTCATCTCACTCATAGAGATAAGAAGTTCTACAAGAGAACCGGAAGGAAGATTCCCAGCAATGTATCCAGTGAAAAGTTTGGACTGGATAAAAGCAAAGTGAAATGTTACAACTATAACCAAATGCGACACTTTGCTAGGGAGTGCAAGGCACCAAGGACTAATGGTGGCCAAGCACAATCCAGGCCAAACTACACTAAGGCTTCTCCCAGATCTAAGAAGCCAAGCCAACCAAAACAACTAGTTGTTGTTGTTGTTGAAGAAGGAGGCTTTGGCTAGAGCTTCCAGGTGGAAGATGTATCCCCCAACCAAGCACTAATGGCTGACCATGAAGAAGCTAAGGTATTAGAACATCTTTTTACTCTTGAATGCATTGCTAAAGTAAATATATATAGGTCCTATCAAAATGGAAGGGAGATCTTACCTTGAGTCCTTGAACATTTTAAAAGCTAATTTCAAAAGAGCTGAAAATGATCATAAACTTATAATAGAATATTTAGAGAAAACAATTTCAACTTTTACGCATGAGCACACAAATTACAGGACTCAAATTAAAGATCTCATCACCAAGTTAACTAAATGTTAGGCTGAACTTGTGATTAGCAAAGCCAAGGTAGAAAAGTGTGTTCTTGAAGAAGAAACCCTCAAGAACATCATATCTTCATCCATGCATGCAAATATTTTTTATCAGAACAGGCAGGGATTGGGTTCAAGTGAGATAGCTCCTCTACACATATTA
This sequence comes from Flaveria sonorensis, assembly GCA_025506505.1. Lineage (NCBI taxonomy): Eukaryota > Viridiplantae > Streptophyta > Magnoliopsida > Asterales > Asteraceae > Flaveria > Flaveria sonorensis. The sequence goes on along the minus strand of CM046435.1, from coordinate 15,726,473 downwards.
CTATCTGTAAGACCTCCAAGGTATGGAACTTGTCAAGATAAGCTGCCCCTCATAGACCTTTTCCAAGAAGAGGATGAAGATGAAGAGGAGATAGTGAAGGATGGATCTGAAGTGAGTGAAGAAGATCATCATAAGAAAGGTCACTATTTTCCAGGAGAGAAGAAAGAACCAATGATGACCAAGTCTTCTAGGAAGAACTTGATCAGGGCAGCCAAAAGAAAATCAAAGAAAGCCCAAGCGATCAAGACCACCTTCAACTCCAAGAAAAAGCAAGTTTTTATCTCTGCTGGACTTGAAGTGGTGAAGACTAAAGACTCAACCATGGACTCTAGTACCACGAGTCCTAGTTCATGGTCAAATCATCCTAATCAAGAGAACAAGGCTAATCAAATATGCACCACTGCCGCACAACTGAACCTTGTAGTTCCAAGAGCAAGCCTCACCCTAAGAAGCACGCTGCATCATCTAAGAAGATGAAGAAGAAAGTGGAAAGAGATCAATCTCAGCCATCTACTCAAAAGAAGACTCTTAGAAGTATTCCAACTGAATGTATGATGTTTGGTGATACCTCTCACTTTGCTAAGGATTGCATCTACAATCTCAAAAGTACTATCCCAAGAAGAAAACTTCTGAGAAGAAGAAGAACATAGCTTTCAGAAGGAAAATCTCTTCCTTTCGGAAGCTAGAAAGTAAAGAAGAAGATAAGTGAAAACTTACCTTAGAAAGAAAAATTAGTCTCAGAAGAAATGAATGCTTTCGAAGTACTAAAGTCTGTTACAGTGGATGCAAAATCTTCCGAAGGTCTAGTCTCCAAAACATCCAAAGTCATCAAAACTTTCAAAGTATTGAAGGTCAAGTTTAGTCTTCCAAAGATGGTGAGGAAGATAAAGGAAGGCCATGTGACTGAAATTTCTTCATTAACAATAGCAAATGATTCTCAAAGCTTGCTTATAGATCAATTAGTGCTGCATTATCTTCAATTCACTTTGAAAAGCCCAAGACCAACAAGGCTTGGGTTACCAAATGTAACTAACCGTCTCTTTTTATGCAGGAACAGCTAAAGACCAAAGGAAATGTATGGATCATTGATAGTGGTTGTTCCAGGTACATGACAGGCAATGGCTCTTTGCTTCAAAACTTTGAGAAAATTAATAGAGGGCAAGTTGCTCAGCAGTAAGAAGGTAAACTTTGTTAAGGAGCTTCGGTACAATCTTCTGAGTGTATCCTAATTTTGTGATCAGAGACATGACATGCCCTTTACTGAGCATGAGTGCATTGTTCTTAAGCCAGGGGTGGTCATTTCTCAAGAGCATATCCTGCTCAGAGCCCCCAGGAAAGGGAACATATACAAAATGGATTTGCAGGAAACATCCCCATCAAGAGAGGTTTCTTGCTTTCTATCTAAAGCCAATAGTGATAAGTATTTCCTCTGGCATAAAAGAATGTGCCATGTAAACTTTAAGAACATTAATAAATTAATTAAAGATGATTTGGTAATTGGAATGCCAAAGAAAGAGTTTACAAGTAATGACCATTGTGTTGCATGCCTGAAAGGGAAGCAGCACAAAGTGTCTCACAAGCCAAAGGAAAGAAAGTCAATCACTACTCCCCTACACTTATTACATATGGATCTTTTTGGTTCCTCTGGTATAATGAGTCTAGGAAGGACCTCTTATTGTTTGGTGATCACAGATGATTTCATAAGATACACTTGGGTCTTCTTTCTTAGAACTAAGGATAAGACCCCTAAGATCTTGAGGAACTTCATTCTAAAAATTAAAAATCAATGTGATCACATGGTCAAAATCATAAGATATGATCAAAGAACTGAATTCAAGAACCAAATCCTTGATGCATTTTGGGATGAGAAAGGTATTACAAGACAATAGTAATCCCAGGACTCCTCAGCAAAATGGTGTTGCTGAGAGAAGAAACATGACTCTTATTAAAGCTGCAAGAACCATGTTATCTGACTCTAAACTGCCCTTCACCTTCTATGCAGAGGCAGTTAACACTGCTTGCTATGTGTAGTACAAAGTTTTAGTAGTTAAGACTCATGGTAAGACTCCTTATGAGCTGTGGCACAAAAGAGATCTTTTATTGGTTTTCTCAGATCATTTGGATGTCCTTGCACCATCTTGAATACCAAAGATCAGATAGCCAAATTTGCTGAGAAATTAGATGATGGGCATTTTATTGGATACTTTTCCCAAGCTAAGGCTTATAGAGTATACAATCTAAGAACTAGAGTAGTTGAGCAGTCAGCTAAAGTGGCCTTCAATGAGCATACTCCCAGTGTGAAAGGTTCTTGCCTTGATTAGCTATTTGATCTTGATTTAGTTACCAACTATTTTAACAAATCTTGTGAAGATGTTTCAAGATCTACAGGTAGCTTATCAACAGGAGTTCCTAATCCAATATTTTAGCTGAGAAGACCAAGTCAGAATACTACTTCAGCTCCAGTGGTAACAAACCCTGTAGTTAGAAATCCTATCAGCATAACAATGACAAACTCTTCAGCTGATACATCTGAGGTGCTTATAAATTCCAGCATAGAGGCACAAAACTCAATGAAGGAGTTTCTAATATAGAAGGAGATGGTGGTGGTGATAGTGATCAAGAACTTCTTGATGTTGATAACCGCCCCATGGAAGACAACATCAATTATGTCACACACTTATTGGATCAAGTTTCTCTTGATAAGTGTGCTGATGAGGTGGGTGATACTCAATCACCAGATCTGAATTTCACCAATTTAGATCTGTCCAATAAACTTGTTGTGATTCCTCAACTAAGAATCTACAAGTCCCATCCCACCAAAAATATCATTGGAGATGTTGAGAAAGGGGTGAGAACAAGAGGACAAACCCATGACAAAAATGTTTGTCTTCACTCTTATTTCTTATCCTAGGTTGAGCCTAAGAAGATTGATGAGACTCTGAAGGATGGAAGTTTGGTTGAAGCAATGTAGGAGGAGCTACTTCAATTCAAAAGGCAAAAGGTTTGAAACCTATGTCCTTTTCCTCCAGGGAAGACCACAATAGGTACCAAGTGGGTTTTTAGGAATAACAAAGATGATAGAGGACTTGTCATCAAGAACAAGGCAAGACTAGTTATTCAAGGATACTCATAAGAAGAGAGGATTGACTACATAGATGTTTTTGCTCCTGTAGCAAGACTTGAAGCTGTTAGGATATTCCTTGCTTTTTCTACATCCAAAGATTTCAAGGTCTACCAACTTGATCTCAAGTGTGCCTTCTTATATTGGGTGATTGATAAAGAAGTGTATGTCAAACAACCACCTGGCTTTGCAGACCCACATCATCCTGGTTATGTCTACAAGCTTGACAAAGCTCTCTATGGGCTGCATCAAGCTCCAATAAAATGGTATAAGACACTATCTCAGTACCTTGTTCAGCATGGCTATAGAGGATACTATTGATGGAACACTCTTCATTAAAGGAATAGGGAATGACTTGATGTTAGTTCAAGTTTATATAGATGACATCATCTTTGGGTCAACTAATCCAATGCTTTGCAAAGACTTTTAGAAGCTGATGAAGAATAGATTTGAAATCATGGGGGAGCTTAATTTCTTTCTAGGAATTCAAGTGAAGTAGGTTGACAATGACATCTTCATAAACCAGTCAAAGTATTTACAAGACATTCTTACCAGATTTCATCTGACTGAGTGTAAGTTGCAAAGACACCCATAGCCAAAAACCACTCCCTAAGGCCTGATCTTGAAGGGGAGTGTGTTGATAAACACCTCTACAGGGCAATGATTGGGTCTCTTATGTACTCTATAGCCAGTAGACCCGATATCATGTTTGCTACATGTATTTGTCCAAGATATCAAGCCAACCTAAAGATGTCACACCTGGTTGCAATCAAGAGAATTCTCAGATATCTCAAAGGTGCTCCTAAACTGGGCCTTTGGTATCCAAAGAATTCTAACTTTAATCTGTATGCTTATACAACAGTGACTATGGTGGCTGCAATATGACCACAAAGTCTACATTTGGGGGATGTCAATTTCTTGGTGGAAGGATAGTCTCATGGCAGTGTAAGAAACAATCCTGTTTATCTATATCAACTACTGAAGCTGAATACATTGCTGCTGCAAGCTATTGTGCTCAAGTGCTTTGGATTCAGAATCAGATGCTGGACTATGGATTCAACTTCAAAGAGACTCCCATTCATATAGATAACAACAGTGCTATCTCTATTATAGAGAATCTTGTGCAGCACTCAAAAACAAAACACATCAACATTAGGTATTATTTGATTAGAGATAATTTTGAAAAAGGATTTATAAAACTGGTCAAAGTTAACACAAATGAACAATATGCTAATCTGTTCACAAAAGCTTTTGATGAGCAGAGATTTAAGTATCTTGTATCAGCTATTGGGATGATTAACTTTGAGTAGATTTTCTTAAACTAAACCCAAAATTATTTTTTTAAATATGTATGTGTTAAGTTGTCTATATCATCACCTATATAAACCTATTTTACTTTGAAATAAAATTTTCAAAATAAAATTCCTTACAATTTTGAACATTTAAGATATATTTTCTCTCAGAAGACATTAAGTTGACTTTGGAAGAACATTATGTCTTCAAATCTAATAACTACTTCTAAGACATTTACCTTCAAAAGAAATTCTGATATATCTTCCGAAGCTTAAATATGCTTCTAAGTACTTATATGTTTTAAAGGATAATTTTCTTCTGAAAGCAATTAAGTCTCGAAAGCTTTATTCATCTTTGTTCTTACTATTCTTCACCTCTAAGCTACTAAAAATGGCCAACCCTGATCCCAGAAACCAACCAAATTTTTCCATGCAGTTACATATGCAACACAACCAAGTTGCTCTGTTATCATCTGAGAAAGATCTTGGTTTCTCAGATGTTTGCCGCTTCTTATCTTAATCAAACTACCTCACTGCACTCACAATCGACCCTCCTTTGTATGAAGATCAACTTTTGAGTTCTGGAGGACATGCCAAGAGGTCATCTTGGATGGTGAGAAGGCACTGTCTGCCACAGTGCAGGGGAAGACAATTTTCATCACTCCAGCCACCATCAACTCTCATCTGAGGCTAAATGATAAAGAAGGCGATTTGTCCTTCCCCAAGTCTGCTGTTAACAACTCATTTCGATAGATGGGATATGAAGGGTACTACACAGTAAGAACCTTCAAAAAGGGTAAGGTTTCCTCCCAATGGAAGTACCTCCTCCATGTAGTCATCCATTCTCTATCCAACAAGCATGAAGGTTGGGACCAAATTCCTGAAGACCTATCCTACATAGTCCATGGGATGGTTCAAGGGGTCAAGTTCAGGTACTCTCAGTTTGTTTATACAAACTTGCTTACCAACTTGGACTCCTTAAAGCATTACATGTTCCCTACATATGTTCAATACATTCTTAACTATGAACTGGGCTCACAGTTAAGGGGAATAGGTAACACTCTTAAATTTGGACAGATAAAGCCCAGCATCTTCAAGATAATAAGAAAGTCCACTGTTGGCTTCTTAGTGGTAGAACAGCCCTGGTCCTAAAAACATTAGAGCTCATTGCTCAAGGTGACAACTTGGCAACACAAGCCATTGTTGAACCCACACCTTCTACATCTGCACCACCCATACAGCCACAAATCACCCTCACTTACTCATGAAGATCCAAACAAACCCCTGCATAAACTACTCAGGATATGTATGCCCCCATACACTCACCCATGCAGGAAGAAGTTGACACTAGAGCTCCCACTTCTCTTGAGAAGCAGACCACTCCCATCATTTCTTTGATCAGTGCTGAGGTTCCTCATGCTCAGCCTGATGAGTTCACTACCCCAGCCTTAAGCCTTTACTCTGAGTCTTAAAACTTTAGTGATCAACCTTAAAGGGAAAGCTACCATCCTCAGCCTTTAGATCTCAAACAACTAATCCCCAACCTAGAATTCTATAATGATGAGGATATGGCCTTTAGTGAGTACCATGAGTCTCTTTTCTCCACCCCTGCTCAAGGAGAGATGTGTGCTACTGAATCACCCATATCTAGCCTACATCATCCACCCCCAACTGAGGTGGACCTTTCTGAACTTGTTTAAGAAGTCCATATGGACGAGGCTCTCACTTATGCAAGTGATTACATCATTAAGACCTCAACCATGGAAACCCAGCCCATTGGCACTTCCTTTGAAGCTGTCATGGTGCAAGGGAAATCTAGCAGCCAAGAACTTTATACTGGTGATAAGGAAGAAGACTTTGGTCCTATTCTCTCATCCCTCTATGATTCTTCTAATGAACATGAGGGGAGTATGCAACTAAAGGTGCAAAAACTGCCAAAAACATGCACCAATTTAGTTTCAAAGGTGAGTCACCAAGAATCTCAGGTGGCTACCTTACAAAGAAGGGTAAATGACCAGCAACTTGATATCACTGATCTCATGGGCAAGTTAGCTGAGAGACCCATCAGGAGAACTCAACCAGGCCTACAAGAACCTGTGGATGTGGTGGTCCTAACCCTTAGCTCCCATATGCAAGAGGGTGATGCTACCAAAAAAGAGGAGAATGTCCTACCTGCAGTCACAAAACCTGGGAGTTCCTACCAGAGGATAGACATGGAGGACTCACCACCCTCACCTGTAGTTGTCCATACTCAACAACCTACTCAGATCCATATTGATATGGATTCACTCATTTAAAGCTTGTTTGAGGAGGGTACCCCAACGGCCATGCCTACTCCATCTCACCTGCTAAAAATCCAATAGTAGGATGGAGGTATGATGCTGAAAGGAGAGCCCTAGTAATCTCTAGGTTTTAGGGACAATAAGAAATCTTCAACTTCTACAACCTAAGATACTATAAGAGCACCTATTTAGTTGACCTACCACATGCCAATCTAAGTCAAAACAGGCAAGCTGGAAGGTTAGATGATAGGATTCAAGATAAGGTGCTTGAAGAGTTCAAAAGAAGAACCAAGCTATATAGACAGAGGCTAGCATGCAAGACTGTTGGTCAACTGGATGCTTAGGTGGACCCTAAGACTAGCTTCAGAGGGGAAACCCTGGTTGAAGGCCTAGTAGTTGAGCCTGTTAACCTTAAGACTACGACTGCTTCAACACCCATAACCCTCAGTGAGGCACCAAGCAATGAAAGCCAAAGCTCTCTCCACCCTGAGTCACACAAGCATGTGACTGACAAAGGGAAGAGGAAAATGACCTCTAAGGAGATTGAGGAGGAGGAAAAAGAGAGGAAGAGGAAGATGACAGGAGAAAGTTGAGATGAGACCCCTGGCTTCATGGAAACTACAATCAGGGCTGCCCCCAGGCCAAGTACTCAAGATGATGAGTTAAGGGCAGCTAGATTGAACTATCTGGGGTCTAGGAACTATAATGTTGATAAACTCAACTCTCTCCCCTTGGAGGAATTAAATGAACTAGCTAACATGGAAGTGTTAAAGGAGAGAAAGGAAGCCACAGATGCAGAATTATTCCTCAAAATCAAAGAAGAAAGGAGAAGAAATAGACTCTACAAAGCTCTTACTCTCTTTCTAGTTCAGGAAAGTCCTGAGGCAGAGGCTGTGGCTATGAGCAACAAACTCATGTAGGTAGGGAATAAGATAGACAAAACATGATCACCTACCTGAGTGCCAGAGGTCTCTATCAGGCAGCAGATCTTCTTCCCTTGCCATATGACTACATTAAGTTTGAATACCTCAAGCAGCTTGAGCAACAAGTGCAAAAAGAGCAAAAATCAACAAAGAGGAAGATAAGGGAAGAGGCTATAAGGTCAAGAGCCACTATCAGAGCAAATCTGAAGAAGTTTACTGATAGACAAAAGATGGTGAGCTTCTTGAAGTTGTATGGATTCTCCATAAGGAGACTTGGTCTAATGTCTCTATCCATCATGCATGAGCATATTAGGGTGATCAAGCAGAAGATCAAAAGGGCGTGAGCTGGTTGACTTGCATTCTCCACCAAGTCAGGTTGCACCTAAAGCTGAGGTCAAGGTTGAACCCCAAGAGACAACACAACCTGGACCTAGTGTTGCATCACAGCCAGCTTCATCTTTTGATCCATAATAGGGTCCTGATCCTTCTCCTTTTGAACCTTTGAAGGACAAGGCCCCAACTTAGAAGGACAAACAAGAATAATCTGGTACTGCAGGCCAGTCTTCTTAGTTAAAATACAAAAAAAGGAAAAGGATGGCCATCAGAAGGGACAGGAAGAAGAAGAAGAAGTCAAAGGCATCCACCCCTGTACCTTAGGATGGGTTAGGACATCCTAAGGGTGCTCAAGAAGAGGCTGCTCAACAAAGCCCACTCATAGTAGAGCCTCTTACTTCTGAGAGACCCATCTTGTCTTGGGTGTTTGCTACTAACCCAAACAGATGGTATATCACTAGAGATCAAGGAGGTCAAGACATGTACTTCTGGAAAAACATTCTTGATCTCCCTCTACATGATCTCTATGACATAAGGAGATACTTTGAGATTTTGAGGAATCCTGACCAACTGATGATGAAAGAAATGGTCTTAATTTTGATAATGATTGTTAATAGATGAAGATCAAGACTCAAAGGTCTCTTCAGTTTTGGTAGCATCAACCTAAAAGGAGTTTGTAAGGAATACACTAAGTGGCTGATGCAATCAAAGAGCAACCAAAGAGCAACCAAAGAGGTCTCAACATGCATATGTGAAGTACTAGTAAAGTACTTTGGAAGATTTGATATAACTCAATTAATTATTCTAAGTATCAAATCTTTCAAAGCCAAAAGACCAATTCTTCCGAAGCCAAAGATGATCTTTCGAAGCTTTAAAGACAAAGTCTTCCAAAGCCAAGATTGATTTCTTTTGAAGACAGAGAATGCATGTCTTCTACAACATACCTTTGACAAAAGCTGAAACACCTTTCCGCTGCCATCTCTAAAGACTCACCAAATAGCATGAGTTGGTGAAAGTCCATGCTTTTATCAACTGTAGATTAAGATGTTGAGTATGTAACTTTCTAACTATGTACTTTTATCCTTTTTGTAATAGATAAGGATGTGAGCTATGGCATGTCATAGTCAGTAGTCAAAAGGCAATCGACCTTTGACTTTACATTGATCTTATTGTCTAGATTAGTGTTTCCAGCTGGCCTTCAAAGTATGCTCGACTGTAGGATGTAGTATAAAGTATCTCAAGTACTAGTATTTTAATGTAAACTTTGTAACACTTGTAAGAACTTGAGAGTAATATACATCATTCTTGAAAACCGTATTTGAGAAAACCGTATTTGAGTGTTCTTGTTATTGTTCTTTTTGCTTGTGTTCATTGTTTCATCTTAGCCGGTTTCCTATTTGATCTACTATGTGTTATGACTCTCCTAACCTTGTGAAATTATTGAATTGACCCCCTTCACCGGTCCTATAGTATGTCACTAGAGATCGAGGGCGTCAAGACATATACTTCTGGCAAAACATACTTGACTTCCCTCTACATGATCTCTATAACATGAGGAGGTACTTTGAAAGTCTTAGGAATCCTGACCAACTAATGATGAACAGAATGGTCTAGATTCTGATCAGGACTATCAACAGATGAAGATCAAGCTTCAAAATTCTCCTTCAGTTTTGGTAGCATCAGCCTAGGGGGAGTTTGTAAGGATTACACTTAGAGGCAGATGCAACCAAAGAGCTCTTGCACATGCAAAGTACAAGTAAGTTACTTCGGAAGATTTGATATAACTCAGTGAATTATGCTAAGTATCAAATCTTACAAAGCCAAAAGACCAAATCTTCCGAAGCCAAAGGTGAAGTCTTCAGATGCTTCAAAGACAAAGTCTTTTGAAGCCAAAGACTGATTTCTTTCAAAGACAGAAAAGACATGCTTTTTCTGAATCACCTTTTGACAAAAGCTGACTACTTTCCGCTGCCACCTCTGAAGACTCACCAACTTAGATGAGTTGGTGAAAAGTCCATACTTTTATCAAACTATAGATTAAGGTCTTATGTCTGTAACTTTCCACTTTTATACATTTATCCTTTTGTATTAGAAAATAATATGAGCTATGGCATATCATAGTCACTAGTCAAAAAGGCAATAAACGTTTTGATTTTACATTGATTTTGTTGTCTAGATTAGTGTTTCCAGCTGGCCTTCAAAGTATGGCCAGCTGTAGGATTTAGTATAAAGTATCTCAAGTACTTGCAATTTCTATGTAAGCTTTGTAACACTTAGTAAGAACTTGAGAGAAATATACATCATTCTTGAAAACCATATTATCTTGTTCTTGTTTTGTTCTTTAACTGTGTTCTTTGTTTTATCACAAGTCGGTTCCCTACTTGATCTGCTAAGTGTTCTAACTCCCCTAACATTGTGAAACTATTGCACTAACCCCCTTCACCGATCCTGCAATCTCTACTATCAAATGACTGACCAAGATAGAAAGGACAATCCACAGATTGTGTTGCTTTTTTCTTTTTCTTTCTACTGATATCAATGCTCTTTGCAATGGGGGTTTATTATCAAACTCATCACTTGGACTGTTAAAGTCATCAAGTTCAAGCTTATCATCTACTAGGTCTTCATCACCAGTGGTGTCTTCACCTTCACTTACTTCACAATCAAGAACTGCTTTATATTTAGCCATATCTACATTCATATCTTTAACCAAGTTATCTTTATCTATTATAAAGTCAAAATCTTTTTCATTATCATCCTTATTCCGTGGATCATTATCATCATCTACAACACTAACTTCTTCATGGTTACCCCCTATGTTGTTCAAATCAATTTCAAGATGCTCAACATACACCTCAATTAGTTTATGTTTCTTAACAAAATTAATCAACATCATAACATTAGTATCCTTATGATGCAGGAGCATCTATGAATTTAAATTTGAATATTTATTCAAATTAATTATCTTTTAGTTTATTTGTTTAGTTTATGCCTATATTTAGTTTGTTCGTATTTAGTATAAATAGAGGGTTAGGTTACTATTTGTTATTAGTTTTTGTTGATTGAATTAGAATTAAAGAACTTATGTTCTTGGATCCTTTTAATTCGTTTATCATCTTTGATTATCAATTGTTCTTGAGCCATTTAATTACCTTCGATTTACATCATTTAGTATCAGAGCATTGGTTTTCAAATGGTTGTACGTGGAGGAAAATGCTTGCTCAATCGTAGATTCGCCGACAAAGGCAACGACTGAAGTATGTTCGTTACACGTGCCCACAGAAGGGATCGATATACTACTAGCAGAGTTATAAACAGAGGCAACAGTGTCATCTATCCTGATCCACGGGATCTCAAGATTAAAATACTCCAGGAACGAGTCCGCGATCTTGAAACACAATAAGAGATCAAATTCCTCCGACGTGGAGTCCTAGAACTTGAGTTACAACACGAGATCTGACAATTCAAACAACACATCTGGGATCTTGAGGCAGCATCAACATTGGATGAAACTGAACCAGAACAACCTGTTTGGGATTAGTATTATGGGGAAGAGGAGTATCATTCTAGTAAAGATTTTATCAATACATTCCTATCCATCTATGAGAAGTATGGGGATTAGGAAGAATATACGATGGTAGAAGATTGACTTGCGGTGGTTGATAACTCTACGATGGTTAGTGATGGTGATTCAATTGCCGTTGATGACATGAATTTTCTTAGTGAAGATTATTAAAAATATCAAACACATAAAGTGATAATGGAGGAATATTTGAATATTGAATCATCAAGTTTGAAAATTGATAATGATGATAATTTGGTTCCCAAAATAACCGATTTAAATGGAAATAATGATAAAATTGAGGCAGATAAATTTGAAGGGAGAATTAATCTACAAAAGCCATCTATCAATATTAATCCAAATACAACATCTCAAAACCAAGATATAAAATTTGGTTCAATTGAGCCATTTAATTACTTTCGGTTTTGCATCATTTGATTGCTTCCAATTGGAGCAAATTTTACATCTTGGTTTGGTCCATTTGCGCCATCTACAGACAGACCGTCTTTGCCCTAAAGGAATAAGGATGATGGGCTAAGAACTAATGTAAAACAAGTCCATGAAGCTGAGCTCAAAGGGGTCATGAAGTTAGTGAATAAGAGAGGCCGAGACTTTCCTTTCGACCCCGGTGGCTTTGGCCCGATGACAAAACTCGAGGACGAGATTTTCTCAAAGATGGGGAGTATGATGCAGGACCATCTATGAATTTAAATTTGAATATTTATTGAAATTAATTATATTTTAGTTTATATTTTTAGTTTATCCTTATATTTATTGAATTTAAATTTGAATATTTATTGAATATTTATTGAAATTAGTTTATATTTGAATATTTTTAGTATAAATAGAGGGTTAGGTTATTTTTTATTACTTTTTGTTGATTGAATTAGAATTAAAGAACTTGTGTTCTTGGAATCTTTTGGTTTGTTTATCTTCTCTGATTATCAATTATTCTTGATCCATTTGATTGCTTCCCTATATCACCTTATCTAATGGTTTTAAACTAAAATCTAATTCCTCTCCTAGAATTCTAAAATGGAGACTCCTCATATCTTCTTTTGAATAACCAAGTTAATGAACCATATCATTGATTATACTAAGAGATATACCATGAGCATCAACATTGCCAATAAAATTAACATTACCAATATGATATACTAGATCTGGAAACTCGCTAAACTCTTCCCCGTGATGGAACTCCAATGTAGAATAGCTAGGGTTTTGGCCTAAAATGGAAATGTAACATAATTAACTTGCTAATAAAATTACCAAAAGATTATGATTTAAACTAATAAAATTTTCACGGAGAAGAATGTTTACTATAAACTGCAACTACATTGTGAACCTCAACAAAATCTCCAATACACCATGAACAAGGAAATCGCACATCCATGGTGGAACTCCAATATAGGAATCGAAGTTTTTTTGGTTTGGATTTGGCTTTTAAGGGTTATCGTTCGACTTTGAATGATGAAGCGAATGGCAAAATATGTTTACATCTTAGAACAATCGAACATTATTTAGGTTTTTTTCGATGGTGTGGTGCAAAATTACAAAAAGAAACCCTCATATGAGGTGCATGTGATGGCAACTTAACATGTATAATAACATGGCTAACATAAATGGATGATAATAAGAAGTTTTATGAAAGGGACACATAGGATGAAAAATTTTTGGATGGAAATGGTGAAACGTATCAAACTACAGGGATGAAGATGATAATTGATTCTTTTATAAAAGTAGTCAATCTTAATATACGAATATATAGTATAGGCAATTCTTATTTCGTAAGTCAATATTTTATTATTTTTAGTTTATTTTATGCAATTAAGATAAAAGGCATGATTATTTTTACAAATCAAAACACTACAAAACCCTCACACTTTCTATAAATAGCAAGCCAAACTAGAGCTTTCATTGCTCCAAAAACACACCACAAACACTCTCCTACTCCCTTTCTAATTCTCAACCAAAGCAGCCTTAAAACCCCCACCCACCTTCACATTCCTAAACTTTGTTTCAAGTTCCATCTCAAGCATTTTCAAGTTCTATCTTGGTGCTATCCTTTGGTATTTATCCTTTCCATAATTTTATTTGAGCTCATTTTCATGCATATAGTGTGTGTGCGCGCACACACACATACACTATCACATAAAATAACATTTGTATGATGGTGTTCTTCATACCCTTCGTACCTTTCATGTTTCATGTTGATTGATAGATGTTTTTGATGATATTTGATCATAGTACGACACACCTGGCATGTTCAAGGTGGTTTCCTGTGATACAAGAAAACACCTGAACCGTTATCAAAAAATGTAAACCATGATAAGTTAACAAGAATGTGCGTGTGTCCATAGTTACCACTTTATGTGATTTCATGTATCAAACATGGATGGTTATACCACGTAACTAGAATAATATATAATCCTAAGGATATTAATATTCATATCTATGTTCATGTTTTTAATGATAATCCGAAAACAGACCCAGTTGTAAGGCCTTGCAATACACTAATAATAAGCGTAACAAGGAATATTTATTTTTAAAATTGTGCATGTATATATCTCATGGCACATAATGATATTATATGTTTAAAGGTTTATACTATGTGAGTTGTCCATCTAACACGTACAAAATAAGAACTAACCAAGATGTTTGGACTATTGGACAAAAAAATTGGTTTATATACATATATCTATCATTAAAAGAAATGATATTATTTATATTACTCATGCATATTCATATATTTGCATTTATCATTTTATTTCATGCAAGATTATTTTTATAGTGGATAAATTACTTTATAAACCGTTTAAATCGAATTATGACAAAAACCATCATAATATTTATTTTCGTCAAGAAAATCATTTCTACTTTAAAACGGTTTTTTTTTTTGAAAAAAAATTGGTGTCTTGACATTTGTTTTTGTTCTTTACATTTTTAATAAATCGATTGCTTATATGAATTCTTTGTTATACGAAATAAAATATATATTTTCATACAAGTAATAATATTCTTGAATCAAGGCTTTTGATAACAAAATCTATATATTTAAGAAACAAGTTCTCTCATAAAAAGGATAACATCAGATCATCTACAAGTAGGGGAAAATTTAATACTAAGAATTAAATCGACAAAAGTTCTAAACAAGCCTTTAAATAAACAAGTATCGTCACTATTGTTTCATACATAGAGTTAGTCTTTAGAACTCAAGTAGTATTTATTATCTTGTAGCTTGAGTAGGACACTTACCGTTACACTTGTAATCCATCACCCTTGCTTAGGGCTGTAAACGAACCGAACGAACACGAACAAGACCTTGTTCGTGTTCGTTCATTAAGAAATAAACATGTTCATGAACTGTTCACGAACACTTACCGAATGAGTTTTCTTGTTCGTGTTCGTTCATTAAGGAAATGAACATGTTCATGAACTGTTCACGAACACTTACCGAACGCAATCGAACACAAACAAAATCAAACAAAAACAAACAAATGTTCATAAACATGACGAACACAAAGAAGTCCATGAACACAAACGAATACAAATGATCACATATTTATTTTAGAAATAAAATCAGCATATTCATCACAAAATTTATAAAAAATAAATAAACATGTAACATAAATATCCAAAAACACTTGACATATTTGTCATAAAAACAACTAACACAAAAATTAAGAACATAATCGAACATATTAACGAACATAAACGAACACATTATCGAACGTTCACGAACGGACATTAACGAACATAAACGAACACATTATCGAACGTTCACAAACATAAACGAACGAACACGGCTTGTGTTCGTGTTCGTTCGTTTAACTAAACGAACGAAATTTTCTTGTTCGTGTTCGTTCATTTACTAAACGACCGAACATAAACGAACTTCCCGCCGAACAGTTCATGAACTGTTCGCTGAACGTTCAGTTCATTTGCAGCCCTACCCTTGCTCACTTAAGACTCAAGGTCAGTATTTGCGGCCTCGTTTTCATTTTACATATTTTTCGCAGCCTCGTTTTAATTTGATATATTTGAGAGAAATACAAGCTTGAAATACTTACTTTTACATACAAGAATATAAGATACTTGTTTACTTTATACTTTACGATAGTTACATAATTTATGTTACATGTGGTAATGATTATTACAAATTAATATTGATAGAACTATTAGAATTTGACAAACTCTCAATCATGGTTAGGTTGCACCAACTATAACTATATTGTTACATGAATGATTATTTTAATAAGAAGTAATGTTATGTGATAAGACATTAGCAAGGGTCATATGAGTAATTAATAGGTTTGATTGTGAACTAATGTAGATTGTATATATATACTTGTTGCAAAAGTATAGTAATGTGTTTATGTTTGATCGAGTCGCATGACTATGTAATCACTAACTATTTTTAGTTGACATTTTTAGCATATTTTTCATGTAAAATTCAGACGTTATCATGAACACATTCAAGAATAAGAGTATGCTTAAAGATTTTCACATGTTGTCTTTGTGCTATGATTATATTTTGAGAATATTCAAAATTATATTTAATTAGACACTTTGTGACACTTCAATTCTTGGACTTAATGTAAGTTTATCAAATTTTGAAAACAATGTGTTCCTGATATTCAGTTTCGTTGCATTTCCGTGTTTCCGCCAACGCAGGGGTGTAACAGGAAATATTAAGGTTTCCCTTTTGAGCATCTTTGTCCTTCTAATTTCACCAATGTACATAATTAACCTAAACTTTATTTTTTCAAAATGGGTCTACTAGAGGGTTTTCTAATGCATCAAATGGAGGATCTTCCGGTGTGATAACCTGATGGGTTTTTCGTGTGTCAACCCAAGGGGTTTTCAGTTTGTTTACAAGAGGATTTTCCAATATGTTTACCGGGGGTGGTTTTGAAACTAAAAAAATGGTTTGCCATGGTATAGGGTTTTTAAGAAATTAATGGTGAATGAAATGAATATATGGTGGATTTATAAATTTTTATATTTGTATATATATATTTATTTTAAATAATCATAAAAGGGTATTTATAAATTAAAGTTTTGATTTAAAATAAAGCTCTAAAGTAAATAATACTTTTTACTTGAATATAAACCCTTTTAATACTAAATTAAAAACAACAACATCATCTCTATAAATATGACATTATTTTATTACTTTCAATCTACCAGTGACTATATTTTCTTTAAGCTAAAATGAAACCAACGTAATAGGAAAATCATTTAAAATCTCTAACAAACTATCATTAATATTCAACAATCAAATTGTGACTTAGAAAAGGATGATAAAGATTGGCATTTGTTAAGTCCCAAATCGATGGATCTTCTAAATTGGATCAATACAACACACGATCACATGGTATATGCAGAATCTAAAGTATGGTGATTCGAGAATAAGATAAAACACATGAATATACTTTAATCAGACTTTGTATTGCAAATGCTTGATAATATAGCACACTATGAATCGACAGAGTTTTGACTATTATAAAATGACTAACTCATATATGTTCTTATACATGATCTATTTAGACGAATACAAAGTAGAAACCCAAATGAATACATCAGCTTCCAAAATGACCAGTCTCGTTTAATACATCAGTTTCACTAGATAGGGTCCTTAGAATCCCCCCTTATGGTGATGGTATCAAATAATCTTCAAAAATATTATATGTTATTATTATTATTTAATATTTTAAAGTTATACAACTTAATTATTTGTTCGTTGGAGCTAATAAGAAGATGACTATGTGGCAACGTGAAAAAGATCATGCGATAACACCTTGTTGGTTGGCTTCATTAAAACAGTAGTTATTTGTGTTGGCCACTGTATAATCGTCATTTTTTCCTGCACGTGGCTTTCTTTTATTGGCCTATTGATGGATACGTACTAGATGTTGTGATCTAGCAGACTAATACGATTCGTCAGCTTCGAGGATAGCATTTGGCAGCTAGGTATAGCTGCCAAGTGCACATATCATGTTCTTATGTATAAAATCTAAGCGGCTAAAAGGTACCCGTGTTTTCTATAATAGCATCCAGACACCCGTGGAAGGCACACATGATGTGATATAAGTGGTTTTAGGCGCGATGCCACTATACTTTTCATCAATTAGGTTGGCAGGCTAAAGCCGAGCCGCGGTAGCCGCCACGAGGTAGTTCACCTTGTCCTGTTATGATAGTTCCTATTTGAATATGTATACTTCTAAGGAGACAAAATAAATGCATATCTTGATAATTCTCTTGGTCAAAATGTATATTCTTCTGAATGTGCTAATTTCTCAATCACCCCTTCAATTCGCAACAAATCAACAAATTCAATCTCAAAGTGACATTTACTACCCGTCCCGTACAGGCAAAGTCAACTATAATAAACCCAAATTCAATTGTAGTCGTAACTTGCACACCGAAGCAATATATATAAACCCAAAAGCAAGGTCTAGATCGATTCTGGAACGAAGATGAAAGTGTCAACTCATTGTTTCATTTTGATCCTTAGCAACATGGGTTTCCTTAA
Organism: Flaveria sonorensis; assembly: GCA_025506505.1. Taxonomy (NCBI): domain Eukaryota; kingdom Viridiplantae; phylum Streptophyta; class Magnoliopsida; order Asterales; family Asteraceae; genus Flaveria; species Flaveria sonorensis. Next base: position 15,708,425 of record CM046435.1, on the reverse strand, counting down.
TCTTATGCGTTTCTTGTAGTACCCGCATCTCATTCTCATTGTGCTCCTTCACCAGCGATTCACTCGAGGGGCTTTTTTCGTCTTCATCCGAGAGTATATGCATAGATATATGTTTACAAAGATTGTTTCAATTCAAGAAGAAATCTTAAGTTTTGGGTTGAATTGTGGGAGATGGATCTGGTTAGAAGAGGGTTTGTGGCTGTTTTAGTAATGGGGTTTGTTTTTTATGTTCAATTGTGTGGGTTGGCATCAGCGAATGTGGTTTTTCAGGTGCAGCATAGGTTTGCTGGCAGTAAAGGGTCTTTAGCTCAATTCAAAGCTCATGATTCCGGCCGGCACAGGAGGATTCTCTCCGCCATAGACCTTCCGATAGGCGGCGACGGCAGCCCCACCTCATCAGCGTTAGTATCTCACTCACACACTCTCTCTGTGTTCATATAATATAAATGAGATCTTATAAGTACCGGGGTATGTAATTGAAGAACATATATATGTTGCTTATGAGCTGTGATAGGTGTATGTAATGTTAGAAACTTGGAATGATTAAATGTAGGATTTGAATTGTTTATGTGTATGTTGTTTTGCTAATTGCTCAATGGTGAGGTGTTGGTCTAAATGTTGGTTGCTTGCTTAAGAAAGATGACTAGGTATAGTATATTGCATTGTATCACACATGGGATATGCATTTGTTTGTGATTGTGTACATGTATATTGTTTATGGTTCTGTTTCTCTCTTTGACCTTGGAAATCTCTACAATGATCACTTATGGGAATTGGCTAGTTCTATTGCGGTCGTTGTAAGATTTACATGGAAAATGAATCACTAGACATTAGACAAGATTTATGGGATGGCATGTTTTGCATCTAAATAGGCACCAAAATCTCGCAAGTGTTGACTTGAAGTATATTATATGTGGACATTCTTTTCTTTTGGGTGAGAATACATATCATATATACACTATTAGAAAGTAAAAGCACTGATCATATATTGATGGTGGAATTTGTATTATTTATGTGGTGTTTTTTATAGGCTCTATTTTTTGTTACAAAGTAGTTGGGACTCTATTGAACGAAGTTTTCTTGCATGCCATCTTCATTAGTTCATGTTTGGTCTTAGTGGTCACCAAGAATGTACTAGTGTGTTGTCTTAACATGCAGAAATTTTGTTTGCTTGCAATCTTTACCAGCAGTAGGAGGTTTAAAAGATGGATTATCATCGGCAGGTTAATATATGAATCACATATACATGTAGAGATATAAATAAATGTTATACACACAAATATGCATACATGCACACATGTCATGTAGAGGTGAGTGTTGCGCCATGAAAGTTTATATCATCTTTATGGTGTTTTATATAGGTTGTATTTCACTAAGATTCAGATTGGGACTCCACCAAAGGATTACCACGTGCAGGTTGATACAGGGAGTGACCTTCTATGGGTTAATTGTGCCGGATGTGCAAAATGTCCCAAGAAAAGTGACCTTGGAGTATATTATTTCTCTTACTTGGAACTTTTACAAACTTTTCAAAGTAGTATTTAGTGGAGTGGCTAGATGATGGTCGGTTGGGTAATGGGTCAAAGCAGGTCGTTTTTATTACAGTATGGATCGGGTTGGGTTGATCCATGAACATTCTTGTTCATATTTAATTTTATATATTATTAGCTGGAAAATTAATGTTACAAAAGAAAATAATAATAGTATGATGATGTTCTAAATCTTTGAATAGAATAGATTTAGGGAAAATACACATCGGACAACATTCAACCCGTTTGACCTATTCACCTTTTAGCTAAACTTTTTAATTTGGACCACTTGACCCATTTGAGATAACACACAAATCGACCAAACATAAGTTGTTGAAATTGCCACTTCTACTTTAATATGGTTTGGCAGTTTTCTTATGGGCCTTTTTTCTAAAAGCAACAAGTCTTACTATTCTCTTACCAGATATCACTTGCTCTATACGATCCTGAGGCTTCCTCAACAGCAAAAATGGTTAATTGTGATCAAGATATATGCATGTCTACACTCAATGACCCTGATAATGTTTGTAAAGCGGGTATGCGTTGTTCCTACTCTGTTAAATACGGCGATGGGAGTTCCACGACAGGATATTTTGTAAGAGATACTGTACAACTTAATCGAGTTTCTGGAAATCTTCAAACCATTTTTATGAATGGGAGTATAGCATTCGGGTAAGTGTTCTCATTCCATTCTTAGCATGTAGAGGCAACGAGACGTGTAGGTCTCGTATATTGGGTTATGATCTGTCCTTAAATTTGGGTCAAAATAGTTCTGGAATTTTAAATTTGGGTTGACCCACCTATACTTTTTTGTCCATTCTATTAAGTTTTTATTATTAATTAATGTACACAAAATAGTTATGGGATTTTATTACAAAGTTAATATCATTTAATAATGTTAGTGCACTTTAGGCAAGCTTATGTTGCAAAAATCAGTGCCTAGCACTGATTAATCGGTAACCGGTCCCCACTGATTCAATTTCAGCTAATCGCTCAATTATTCAGTCAAAGTCAAAAATTGGATAAGTTTGGTCAAAATCAGAAAGATTTTGGTCAAATTTGGTCAAAATCGGCTTAAAATTGGAGAAATTGGTCAAAAAATTATATTTATAATTATAAAAAAAATTGCATATATTAATAATTTTGAAAATTTGCATATAAAATTCCAATCTGATTAATCCTAATTGATCCCTATTCGACACCCCACCGCCTTACTAGCGCCTAGCGATTTTTACAACCATGCCTTTTAACCCGTCTGACTATTTTCCTTGATAGTTAATTTGTAATATTTTCCCTGTATTACCCATTATCAGTAAAGTACAACCCGAATCAACCTGTTTTCATATAATTTGGGTAAAACTGTTAACTAGAAGTGTGGTTTTGGCATAAAAACAGAAAGACTAGAGCTACATAGTCTATGCTGACATATGAATGTGGTTATAAATGGTTCTATTATCCATGATAGGTGTGGATTTCAACAATCAGGGCAGTTGGGTTCATCATCACAAGCACTAGATGGAATAATTGGGTTTGGGCAGGCAAACTCTTCTATTCTTTCACAGCTTGCTTCAGCTAACAAGGCGAAAAAGATATTTTCACATTGCTTGGATGGCACTCAAGGTGGAGGCATATTTGCTATTGGAGAAGTTGTGCAACCGAAAGTTCAAACAACACCAATGATTCCCGAGTGAGTTCTTATCTTTTTTATTTTACAATTACAAATAAGTCATCTTCAAACTCTCATTATTAAACCATAATGAACTTACAAAAAAGTGGAACAACTTCAAGTTTAGAAAGTGACCCAAAGTGTTTTAAGTGTTTATAAACTTTTAAATCTCTCTATTCAAACAAATTATGTTTATCGCTTAATGAAATAGTTACTTTAATCACATTTACTACTTCAATTATTTATAAAGTTGAAAAAAAAAGGAACCTACAATCCTGACATATCATACAGTAACACAACCACATGTATAAACCCTTATTGAAAAATTACTTGTTCTATCTTAAACCCATTTTAAAGGCCTGAGTCATCCATCTTGTCTTCTCTAGTTAGCATAGTGTCTTTGATTTGTGTGATTTTTTCTCACTTAGATGGATTTAGGCATCTCAATTCGTTTTATTGGGAAACTAAGATCTAGCTCAGCTTCATCTTGGATTTGTTGTTTCTGTTTGTATATGATATATAAGGGGAGGTTCAAAATAAGAATTGTTTTTTTGGCTAAGAAGGCTAAGTAAGTGTTTTAGCCAATCTTAAACCGGATCAAACGAACTTTAATTGAACTCATTCCAATGGCGTTGGAACTGGCTCGTCAAACTCTACCATCTTAGCTTTTAGGGTTTAGCTATAGGGTTTAGGGTTCAATGGGTCGTGTTCTAGCGTCACTGGAATGACTTCAATCGGAGTTTGTTTGACTCGGTTTATGAGTGGCTTTAAAATCTTTCTTAGACAAAAATTACTTTGTAGTTTAACCTCTCTTGTACACACTCATACACTCACACACAACTTAAAGATACAAATAGAACTGTATTTCACATTGGGATTAGGTGAAGTATACTGTTGGTTGTTGATGAGAGCAGTTACTAATTATCATGTATTAGATTCTCTTAGATACTAAGAGTTGTGTGACGTAAATATCCTTTTTTGGTTCACCATTTATACAAGCAGATTCCACATTGAATTTAAAGATAAGGTAACTGCAAGACAATCTATGCCAAGAAAATTGTATTTTTTTTTATCAGATTATAATATATGCAGTATGCTTTTGTACAACTTTTGTATGCTTTTTGTACAACAAATATATACTTTTTTACAATTTTTACATGTGTCGCAGGGCACATTATAATGTTGAGTTGAAGGAAATTGAGGTAGGTGGTGAGGTTCTACAACTTCCAACAGACATATTTGATGTTGGAGAAAAACAAGGAACAATTATCGACAGTGGTACCACATTAGCTTATCTACCTGACTTGGTTTACAAGCAAGTAATGGAAAAGGTTTGTGAAGTATTTTCACTTGAATCTTTAACTCTTTTCTCTTTATGAGTCTCATGATTATTGTTTTGACCTAGATTGATGCTGCACAACCTAATATAAAAAGTCACATTGTTGACCAGCAGTTCACATGCTACAGGTACTCTGGAAAGTAAGTTTTCTTTTGTCGGTTTCTTTTCTAACTTTAAGTTTAAATGTAGCAAAATGTGGTTTAGGCATACCTATTATCTCAAAACATTTTAAGGCTATATAGCATGTCTCTCAGATGTCTCAATACTGATTCCATTCTACTTTAAGGTTTTTTTTTTCTTTCAATCATTTTTACAATATCTCTTATCATAGTGAAAAAAGATAATCTTTTCTTATGTTCATATAGAATTAAGATTTACCAACTGCAGTAGGTATGTTAATACTCTTATGATTTAAAAGGCTATGGAGGTTGGTTGGTTCTTTTTAGCACTTCAAATTTGTAATGCATAGCACGTTTTTATATATGATAACTGACGCATCTGGAAATACTACATTCAGATGAGTTTTATACTGGATTATTTTTGACTTTTTTCCTTTCCTGCGTTTTTAATGAATAAACTGGCAGTCTGGTAATTTTGCTTTGATCTTTTTATTTAAAATGAAATTTGACCACATTAAGTGTTAGTTAACGCCACTGTGCTATACAAACTCATATTGGTAGATTGGTAGAATAGTTATATTTCTCTAACGGTTCTGGATTTTACTTTCAACTTATAAACATTATAGGGTTGTGCAGGATCAAATTATGGGATCTTATCACTGTCTTGATTCTTTGAATTTGCAGTGTTGATAAGGGTTTTCCTGTTGTCAAGTTCTATTTTGAAAACTCACTTGCTTTGAAAGTTCATCCCCATCAATACCTCTTTGAAGTTCAAGTACATTTTTCCTGATTAATCTTCCTTATGCATTAATGGTCACTTATGGTAGCATTTTACTGAAACTTTTTGTTATTTTTTTTTCAGGATGATGACTGGTGTGTTGGTTTTCAGGACAGTGACTTGCAAGCACAAGGTGGAAAAGAGATAACCTTATTGGGAGGTCAGCGATGTGGCATCATTCTGTATTTCTTCTAGTCTTGTATCATAGTATTTGCTAGCCAGGGCTAAGTTGTGTCATGATATCTTTTTTATCTGCAAAAGCAATTAAAAATTTGCTGAATTCTATATTTGAAATGTCTATGTGAGGTGGAAAAACGTGCGGGTTGGGTAACTATAATAGTACGGCTCACTTTTGCCCAAATATAGGAGGTTCTAGGCATAAAAAGTTATCCTTTTAGGTCATTTTTGACTCGTTTCCTTAACTATTATTTTTTTATTTTTATTCTTTGACCCGTTAGAGATAAATCATACCCTGAATTAACCCATTCATTAGTAAATGGGTTGATTTGGCCACCTCTGACAATTGATGTGCTTAACCTGAACTTATACTTTTTCAATATAATTGCGAATTTACAACAAAGTGTATTTTGAGATGTCTATTTTTATTTTGTTGTTTCTTTTTTACAAGTATTAATCTAAAACCATTTTTTTTCCTTTTGTCATCGTAATGTACAAGGTCAAACACTTTTTTGAACCATTTTTGTAGTCAACAATTACAAATTTCTGGTAAGCTGGAGTGATATTATTGTGCTATAAATTTTTTGCCACAATCAAATACACATTATGTTATTACTGACTCGAATTATTTCAGGTAATTTTAGTTTCTTTCGTTAAGTTAGCTTTCCACATGAAATTGCAAAATCTGTAGCCATGTACATTCATTATTGCATGATGTACACGTCGCTATAGGAATATTGCACTGAAATTTGTTATACGAAGCTTTCATGATTTGAAAGGAGGTAATAAGACCAATGTTTTGTGTGCAGATCTTGTATTGGCAGATAAACTTGTAACATATGATTTGGAAAAGAAGACAATTGGATGGATAGATTATAATTGTAAGTATACTTTTCTCTGTGATGTTCTTTTACTTCTTCAAACGACGGAATACTTTATGTTTGTGGCAAAATGGCGGGGATTGGGTAACGGGTCAAAATGGATAGTTTTTGTAGTGTTTTTATCCTACAATTTGGTTGAATTGGTGTTTTAAGTTTAACCTCTAAACGTAGGCAATGATTTACCTCTTCATGAGGTCCAATGTATTTGACTGGTCACTGTTCATCTCCTTAACTTTTTTGGTTGTTATATTTGTCATAACAATTATTATTTCTTTTGTCCTTACTCCTTACTATTATTATTTTCATTTTTAATACTAATTTTGTTGATATAAAATTATTTTATGTTTTAAAAGAAATTTAGTTCCCATATAATACTTGTTAACTTTCTACGACTTAATGTTTTCAGTTAAAGTATAATATATGCTCACCACATGAACGTATAAATACACCATGTCACACACAATCACAAATACACATGGATAGAAGAAAGGAGATATGAGCAGGATGAACTTAAACTGATTTTGCTCCATTAGCCTTGAAATTGACGTCCAAAACATAAAGTTAGAAGATAAGGTGCTGAGAATCAGCTCTCGTCTGGTGGCAATTTTCACAAGAGAATCTGATGAACCAAACGTGAAAGAAGATGTCATTTCTCTTTTGCCCAAACCCACTAGCAGTTTCTTTCTTAATTTTATCCCCTTTTTTTCTTCGAGCTTTTCAGGTCCCAATTGGGTGGTTGTTTCTCTGATCTCTTTGTGATTTTCGCATGCTATTTGGTCTGTTTTTCTAATTTGCATTTGGGTTTCTGGGCTTGCAGTCTTGGTAATTTGTTGGGTGGTAATGCACCTTGATCTCACTGTCTGGTATTGCTACACTCTGATTTACTCGTGTTTCACAAAGAAGAACATACAAGCACTTGTAGTCTGATGTGTAATCAGCAACACTGCACTCGAGAGAGATCTATAATTTAGCTAGCACTCTTGCCATTTGTATAAACTATTTCTGGCTTAATAAAGTTTTGTAGACAACTAGGTTTTTGCTACTGTTAGAAAGATGAACAAATTGAAGTCTTTTCAAATTGACCCATTCTGACATGAACCAAAAATGATCATTTTTTAACATTACTGCTTCTGACCCAAAACTTCACCGGTCCTGACCCCCCTGTTTTGCTAGGTATACTCTGAATGAATAGCGATAATGAGTTTTGATTTTTGTAAACAAAGAAAACACAGACTTGTTTAATGTCTCACAACTTTGGTTAAAAGAACGGCTAGTAGGTTACTTGATTTCATACCAAATTTTGAATCCAAATGCCCCTTTAATGTTTTTTTTAGGTTCTTCAAGCATCAGAGTGAAGGATGAAGAATCGGGCAAAGTGTATATGGTTGGTGCCCATAATCTTTCTCCTGCGGATCGTATTGCTACCTCAACTGGGATTATGGTATCTTGCTTCATATATCTTCTAATGGCTTCTTTGATCAACCAAAGGATTATTTAACAAATTTGTTAATTAATCTTGTATAACATTGATTGTATACGAAACTAACATAATTTGTGTTTCTGATTTGTTTTTTAACTTCTACAAAGTACAGTGATCATGCATTTAACATCAATATCATTTTGTTATAGAATTACTCATTGATTTCATAATCGTGCTAATTAGCGACCTGCAGGGTTTACTTGTTGAGATTTTTTCTTTTGCTTTAACTCTTTACATGTGTATAAAGTAGTTTTCTTTTATATCAATAACATACTGAAAACCATTATAAACCTTAGATGAAGCAGCAGCATTTTTGTAAATTTTTTAAGAAATCAAAAACTCTTATTGAGAGCGTATTGGAGTATTTAAAAATTTCATTCACCGTTTTGTAAAACCATATGTGGTGCCTTGTTCAAGTAATTCGTGACAATGGTTTAGTGGTACCAAGGTTTTCATTATTCATGTCTTATGGTAGACAAATATGTATATAAGTTGGATTATAGAAAGTGAGCGAGCTAGCCTTTCAAGAAATGTGTTGTCCATTAAGGGGTTTTGAATCAATCGTTTCAACTTTCAACAAAAGTGAATTACTTGCACTCATTTGGTTTAAAATTATTAATTTTTGCTCATCATTTGTGATTACAATTAACTAGAATTTGAGACTGTATGTTGATGTGGGTCTTTTTAGGGTTTGGCTTTTTTTTTTTTTGTACAAAATTACGATTCGTGCATTGTTGCTAATAAAAAAGACCATGTTAGAAAACAAAGGAGTTAATATCTCAGATGTACCCTTAAAAATCAACGTTTAAAAATTTGTAAACATAGATACAAATCAAAGTAATCAAAACCATAAAATAAGCAAAAAGTTTGTTAAAAAGAAATAAAAAATACACGAATTTTATTTTCTTATATAAACCTGATTAGACCATTTAGAAAGAAAATTCTTCTGAACGTAAAAATAGTTTTGCAACTTTTGCATTAAATATTTGTTGTTGAATTAAAATTTTAATTACTACTGTAGTTTAGGTTGATTTTGATTTCATATACAAATAAATATAAATCATAAATGAAATTATCATTGACTTTTATTGGTGGGTTTATAGTAATTAGTATTGCTAGTGAAGCAAATGATTGTTATCCAATCTGAATCTTTTTGATTAATTATATTATAATATCTATACTATTAAATAAAACAAAACTTTAGTACACAAGTGTAATTTTACCAAAAAATTATGATATCTAATACAATTTTTTAAGCATTAGATACAAGTGTTGTATGCAATCATTTTCATTTTGCCACTCATTTAATAAACTTCTGCTTATTAATATGTTAAATAATTGTAAGGAATACTTTTAGAGGCTGATGCAACTAAAGCACAACCAAGATCTCTCAGCATTCAAAACTAAAGTACATGGAAGTTACTTCAGAAGATTTGATACAACTTAGTGAATTATGCTAAGTATCAAATCTTCCGAAGCCAAAAGACCATATCTTCCGAAGTCAAAGATGAAGTCTTCCGAAGCTTCAAAGAAAAAGTCTTCTGAAGCCAAATACTGATTTCTTCCGAAGACAGAGAAGACATGCTTTCTCTGAATCACCTTTTGACAAAAGCTAAACTACTTTCCGCTGCCACTCTGAAGGCTCACCAACTTATATGAGTTGGTGAAAAGTCCATGCTTTTGTCAATTGTAGATTAAGGTCTTTTGTATGTAACTTTTCAACTGTACTTTTATTCTTTTTGTAATAGATAAGGATGTGAGCTATGGCATGTCATAGTCACTAGTCAAAAGGCAATCTGCCTTTTGACTCTACATTGATCTTGTTGTCTAGATTAGTGTATCCAGCTGGCCTTCAAAGTATGGCCTGATGTAGGATGTAGTATAAAGTGCCTCAAGTACTTGTATCTTAATATATGCTTTGTAACACTTATAAGAACTTCAGAGCAATATACATCATTCTTGAAAACCATATTTGAGTGTTCTTGTTCTTGTTCTTTTGCTTGTGTTCTTTGTATCATCTAACCGGTTCCCTATTTGATCTGCTAAGTGTTTCATATCTCTCCCCTTGTGAAACTGTTGCATTGACTACCCTTCACTGGTCCTGTAATTGGTATCAGAGTATTTTAGGCTCTTGATTGTAAGATCTCACTATCACTTCAGTTTCACAGAACACTCAACAACTCAAATGGAAGCTCTTGCTAAAGCTGATATGGAAACTGATACTATGACAAAGTCTCCACTAATCACTCCTGATGACTTTGATACTTGGTGCCGACATATGGAAGGGTTCATAAAGTCTTAAGACAATAGGATGTGGAGATCTGTGGTTGAAGGACCTCACATCCCAAGCACCTCTTCAGCTACTACTGGAGGTGGGATGATACCAAAGAAAGTGGCTGACTACTCTAAAGAAGACCGGAAGAAGATTGATGTAGATCAGAAAGCCATGACCGCCCTCGAAACTACTCTTCATAACTGCATATACAGAGGTTTCAAGAAGTGCAAGACTGCTAAGCAGCTCTGGGATGCACTGAAGCTCATGTCTGAGGGGTCTAAGGAAGCCAAAGAGAACAAGAAAGACCTCATGAAGCAGTAGTTTGAGAACTTCACCTACAAGACAGGTGAAACCATGACTCAACAATACTTCAGATATGTTGAGATTGTGGACACTCTGACTGATGTTGGAGTAAAACTTGAGAATAGAGACATAGTGAGGAAGTTCATGTTCTTTCTTCCCAGAAAATGGACTCACTATTATATGGCCATCAAAAGAACTGAGAACCTCTATACCACTACTCTTACAGAGCTGTATGGTATCCTCAATGGCTACCAGATAGAGATGAAAATGCAAAATCCATTAAGCAGCTCTTCCAACAATCAGCAAAGTTCAACCCTTCATGTGGTTAAAAGGGATAGCATAGAACCACAACATCATCTTATATGCTTCCCTGAAAACTCACAAAAGGGTCCTTTCATCACCTTCCCCGAGACACCAAGGGAGACTACATCCAAGGACGCATATTACAAGAGTCAAGCTCTGCACAAGCCTTTGTGTTTACTAATGAAAGTTGTGTCAACTTTCTCTTCACTCTTGAAGACTTGGACTATATCCATCCAGATGATTTGGAGTACATTGAGATAGTCCAGTAGATGGCTCTTCTCATTCACAGGGCCAAGAAGTTCTATAAAAGGATAGGGAGAAAGTTTCCCAGCAATGTGGCCAGTGGAAAGTTTGGACTGGACAAAAGTAAAGTGAAGTGTTATAACTGTAACTAGATGGACCACTTTTCTAGAGAGTGCAAGGCACCAAAGACAAATGGTGGCCAAGCACAAACCAGACCAAACTACACTGATGCAGCTCCAAGATTTGAGAAGCGAAGCCAACCCAGACAACATGTTGCTATTGCTATTGAAGAAGGAGGCTTTGACTGGAGCTTTCAGGTGGAAGATGCCTCTCTAAATCAAGCATCGATGGCTGATCATGAAAAAGCTAAGGTATTGGAACATCCCTATACCCCTAAATGCATTGCCAAAGTTAACATGTATAGGTCCTATAATTTGGAAGTGAGATCTAACCTTGAGTCCTTAAATATTTTAAAAGCTGATTTTAAAAGAGCTTAAAATGACTATAAACTTAAAATAGAAGATTTAGAGAAAACCATTTCAACTCTTAAGCTTGAGCATACAAATTACAGGACTTAGATCAAGGATCTCATTACTAAATTGACTGAATGCCAAACTGATCTTGTGATCAGCAAAGCCAAGGCAGAAAAATGTGTTCTTGAAGAGGAAACCATCAAGAACATAATATCCTCATCCTTACATGCAAAAGTTTGTTATCAAAACAAGCAGGGAATAGGATCAAGTGAGATAGCTCCTCCACACACACTCCTATCTGTTAGATATCCAAGGTGTGGAACTTGTCAAAATGAGCCGCCCTCCATTGATCCTATCCAAGAGAAGGATGAAGATGAAGAGGAGATGGTGAAGGATGAACCTGAGGTGAGTGACAAGGGTTATCCTAAGAAGGGACACCATTCTCCTGGAGAGAAGAATGAACCAAGGATGACCAAGTCTGTAAGGAAGAACTTGATTAGGGCTACTAAAAGAAAATCCAAGAAAGCTCAAGAGATCAAGGCCACCTTCAACTCCAAGCAAAAGCAAGTTTTTATCTCTACTGGATTTGAAGTGTTAAAGGCTGAAGACTCATCTATGGATTCTAGTACCAGGAATCCTAGTTCATGTCCAAATCATCCTGGTCAAGAGAGGAAGGCTGATAAAGTGTGCACCACTATTGCACAGCTTGAAGCATCTAGTTCCAAGAGCAAGCCTCATCCCAAGAAGCCTGCTACATCATCTAAAAAGGTGAAGAAGGAAGTGGAAAGTGATCACTCTCAAAAGAAGACTCTCAGAAGTATGCCAACTGAATGCATCATGTGTGGTAGTACTTCTCACTTTGCTAAGGATTGCATCTACAATCCTAAAAGTACTATCCACATGAACAAGAAGAAAAATTCTAAGAAGAAGAAGAAAATAGCTTCAGAAGGAAAATATCTTCCTTTCAGAAGCTCCAAAGTGAAGAAGATAAGTGAAAACTTACCTTCAGAAGAAAATTTAGTCTCGGAAGAAAGGAATGCTTTCGAAGCACTGAAGTGTGCTGCAGTGGATGCAAAAGCATATGAAGATTCAGTCCCCAAAACTTTCAAAGTCATCAAAACTTCCAAAGTATTTTAGGCCAAGTCTAGTCTTCCAAAGATGGTATGGAAGATGAAGGAAGACCATGTAACTGAAAGTTCTTCATCAACAACAGCAAATGATCCTCAAAACTTGCATATAGGATCAATTACTATTTAATTATCTTCTTTTCACTTTGCCAAGCCCAAGACCAACAAGACTTGGGTTTCCAAATATAACTAACCATCTCTTTATATGCAGGAACAACTCAAGACTAAAGGGAATGTATGGATCATTGATAGTGCTGTTCCAGGCACATGATAGGCAATGGGTCTTTGCTTCAAAACTTTGAAAGAATTGATGGAGTGTCAGTTTAGTATCTGGTGGTTACATTACTGGAAGGGGCAGGGTCACAAATGGTAAGCTCAGCATTAAGAAGGTAAACTTTATTAAGGATCTTGGGTACAATCTTTTGATTGTATCCTAATTTTGTGATCAGAGACATAACATGCTCTTCATTGAGCATGAGTGCATTGTCCTCAAGCCCGGGGTGGTTATTCCTCAAGAGCATATATTGCTTAGAGCCCCCAGGAGAGGGAATGTATACAAGATGGACTTGCAAGAAACATCCCCTTCAGGAGAAGGACCTCTTATTACTTGGTGATCACAGATGACTTTACAAGATACACTTGGGTCTTCTTTATTAGAACTAAGGATAAGACCCCTGAGATCTTGAAGAGTTTCATTCTGAAACTTGAGAATCAATATGATCACAGGGTTAAGATGATAAGAAATGATCAAGGAACCGAATTTAAAAACCAAATCCTTGATACATTTTGTGATGAAAAGGGTATTACAAGACAATATAGTGCTTCCAGGACTCCTCAGTAAAATGGTATTGCTGAGAGGAGAAACAGGACACTTATTGAAGCTACAAGAACCATGTTGTCTGACTCCAAACTGCCCATCACCTTCTGGGCAAAGGCAGTTAACACTACTTGCTATGTGCAAAACAGAGTTTTAGCCCATCACCTTCTGGTAAGACTTCTTATGAACTGTGGCACAAAAGGAGACATTTCATTCGTTTCCTCAAGTCATTTGGATGTCCTTGCAACATCTTAAATACCAAGGATCAAATAGCCAAATTTGATGAGAAATCTGGTGATGGACATTTCATTGGATACTCCTCCCAAGCCAAGGCTTATAGAGTATACAATCTTAGAACTAGAGTAGTTGAGGAGTCAGCCAATGTGTCCTTCAATGAGCGCACACCCAGTGTGAAAGGTTCTGGTCCTGATTGGCTGTATGATCTTGATTTAGCTACCACCTGTTTTATCAAATCTTGTGAGCATGTTTCAGGATCTACAAGTACATTATCAACAGCAGATTCTGATCTAAGATTTGAGCTGAGAAGACCAAGTGTAAAAGCTACTTCAGCTCCAGTGGTAACCAGCCCTGTAGTTAGAAATCATGTCATCATAACCATGACAAATTCTTCAGCTGACACATCTGAGGTGCCTATAAATTCCAGCAGAGAGGCACAAAACATAGATGAATGCAATTCAAATATAGGAGGAGATGGTTGTGCTGATAGTGATCAGGAGTTTCTTGATGCTGATAACCACTCCATAGAAGAAAATATCAATGATGTAACACACTCATTGGATCAAGTCTCACTTGATAAGTGTATGGTTGTGTTGGATGACTCTCAAGTACTAGATCTGAATTTCACTAATTTAGATCTATCTAAACAACTTACTGTGATTCCTTAACTAAGAATCCACAAGTCCCATCCTGCCAAAAACATCATTGGAGATGTTAAGATTGGGGTAAGAACGAGAGGACAAACCCATGACAAAAATGCTTATCTTCACTCTTGTTTATTGTCCCAGATAGAACCTAAGAAGATTAAAGAGGCTTTGAAAGATGGAAGTTAGGTTGAAGCAATGCAGGAGGAGCTGCTTTAATTTAAGAGACAGAAGGTTTGGAATATATGTCCAATTCCTCAAGGGAAGACTACCATAGGTACCAAGTGGGTTTTTAGGACAAGAAGGATGATAGAGGACTTGTCATCAAGAACAAGGCAAGACTAGTTGTTTAAGGATACACATAAGAAGAAGGGATTTATTACACATATGTTTTTGCTCCTGTAGCAAGACTTGAAGCTGTTAGGATATTCCTGGCTTTTGCTGCATCTAAGGATTTCAAGGTCTACCAACTTGATGTCAAGTGTGCTTTTTTATATGGGGTGATTGATGAGGCGGTGTATGTCAAACAATCACCTGGCTTTGCACACCTAGGTCATGTTGATTATGTTTGCAAGCTTGATAAAGCTCTTTATGGGCCGTATCAGGCTCCAAGGAAGTAGTATGAGACACTATCATAGTATCTTTGTAAGCACAGATACAAGAGAGGTACTATTGATGGAACACTCTTCATCAAAGGAACATGAAATGACTTGATGCTGGTTCAAGTTTATGTAGATGCCATTATTTTTGGGTCAACTAATCCAAACCTCTGCAAAGACTTTGAGAAGCTGATGAAGAATAGATTTGAAATGAGTGCCATGGGGGAGCTCAATTTCTTTATAGGAATTCAAATGAAGTAGGTTGACAATGAAATCTTCATAAACCAGTCAAAGTATGTGCAAGAAATACTTGTCAGGTTTCACATGACTGAGTTCAAGGTTGCTAAGACGCCTATAGCTAGAAACCACTCTCTTAGACCATATCTTGAGGGGGAGTATGTTGATGGAGATCTATACAGGGCTATGAATGGGTCTCTTACGTACCTCACAGCCAGCAGGCCTGATATCATGTTTGCTACATGTATTTGTGCAAGATATCAAGCCAACCCCAGGATGTCACACCTGGTTGCTATCAAGAGAATTCTCATATATCTCAAGGGTGCTCCCAAATTGGGCCTTTGGTATCTAAAGAATTCTAACTTCAATCTATATGCATATATAGTTAGTGACTATGATGACTACAATACGCTTGCAAAGTCAACATCTGGGGGATGTCAATTTCTATGTGGAAGGATAGTCTCATGGCAATACAAGAAACAATCCTGTGTATCTGCATCAACTACTGAAGCTGAATACATTGCTGCTGCAAGCTGCTGTGCTCAAGTGCTTTAGATTCAGAATCAGATGCTAGACTATGGATTTAACTTCAAGGAGACTCCTAACCACATAGACAACAACAGTGCTATCTCTATCACAGAGAATTCGGTCCAGCACTCAAAGACAAAGGACATCAATATCAGGTATCATTTAATTAGAGATAATTTTGAAAAATGATCGATAAAACTTGTCAAAGTTAACACAAATGAACAATATGCTGATTTGTTCACAAAAGCTTTTGATGAGCAAAGATTTAAGTATCTTATGTCAGCTACTGGGATAGTTAACTTTGAGTAGATTTTCTTTAAACTAAAATCAAGATTATTTTTAATAATATGTGTGTCTTAAGTTGTCTATATTATCACCATGTAAGCCCAGTTTACTTTGGAAGGAACTCTTCAAAATGATATCCCTTAGAATTTTGAGAATTTTGGATATATTTTCCTTCGGAAGACATCAAGTTGTCTTTGGAAGAAAATTATGTCTTCAAAACAAATAACTACTTCTGATAAGTTAACCTTTGGAAGAAATTTGACTATATCTTTCGAAGCTTATATTTATCACCAAGTACTTATATATATTGAAGGACTATTTTCTTCTGAAAGCAATTAAGTCTCGAAAGACTTATTCTCTTCATTGAATAAGACTTCTGATATTTGATCTTTTCCGAAACAAAATCTATCTAGGAAGTAAAAATACTCTAAGTATTTTTCTTCCGAAGCAAAATTCTTAGAAAACTAAGGAATATCTTCCGAAGCCAAATTGGCTTCAGAAGTTTTTCTAAAACCTTCCGAAGACAAATTACCTTCGTAAGATTTAGACTTCCAAGAAAACTAACTTTTTGGGCACTTTTTCTGAGGTGGGACCGATATTCGGATTTCAAAGTTTATCCGTTTGCATTAACTTTCTCTCAAATCCATATCATATATATATATATATATATATATATATATATATATATATTTGTACAATGGTTCCCCCCTTTCATTATTCTCCTTCATCTGTAAAATTCAAACCCTAAATTCACCTACAAACAGACCTAGTTTTTACCTTCCTTAATCATAAGCTACTCAAAATGGCCAACCCTGATCCCTAAAACCATCCAGATTTCGCCATACACTTACACAGGCAACATAATCAAGTTGCTTTATTGTGATCTGAGAAAGATCCAGGTTTCTCAGATGTTTGCTGCTTCTTATCTCTCACCAACTACCTCACCTCCCTCATAATCGACCCTCCAATATATGAAGATCTTTTTTTGTAGTTCTAGAGGACCTGCCAAGAGGTCATCTTGGATGGTGGGAAGGAATTGCATGCCACAGTACAGGGGAGGATAGTATTTATCACCCCAGCCACCATCATCACACATCTAAGGATGGATGACGAAGAGGTTGAATTGTCCTTCCCTAAGTCTATTGTTAATGACTCATTCCGGCAGATGGTCTATGAAGGGGACTACTCCCTAAGAACCTTCAGGAAAGAAAAGGTCTCATACAAGTAGAAATACCTCCTCCATATGGTCATCCACTCCCTTTCAAACAAGCATGGAGGATGTGACCAAATTCCTGAAGACCTTTCCTATATAGTCCATGGAATGATTCAAGGGGTCAAGTTCAGGTATTCTCAATTTATATATACTAATTTACTTGCAAACTTGGACTTCTTAGAATATTATATGTTCCCTAGATATGTCAAGTACATTCTTAAATATGAACTGGGCTCACAGTTAAATGGAACATGTAATGTCCTAAAATTGGGACAGATGAAGTCCAGCATCTTCAAGACAATGAGAAAGCCAACTATTGGCTTCTCAAGGGTAGAAACAGCCCTGGTCCCAAAAATGTTAGAGCTCATTGCTTAAGGTGACAACTTGATAGCACCAGCCACTGTTGAACCCACACCTTCTACTTCTGCAACCCCCACACTGCCACAAATCACCATCACCTACCAAAGAAAATCCAAACAAACCCCTGCTCAGTCTACTTAGGTTGAGCAGGCCCCTAAATAACCAACCATGAAGGAATAAGTACACACTTGAGCTCCCACTTCTCCTGAGGAACAAACCACTCCCATTATCTCTATGATCAGTGCTGAGGTTCCTCATGCTCAGCCTGATAACCTCATAACGCCAACCTTAATCCTTCACTCAGAGTCTCAAAACTCTAGTGATCAACCTTCAGGGGAAAGTTACCATCCCTAGCTGCTTGACCTTAACCAACCAATTCCTAACCTTAAATTCTATGATGATGAAGATATAGGATTTAGTGAGTACCAAGAATCACTCTTCTCCACCCCTGCTCAAGGAGAGATGAGTACTCCAGCATCACCTATATCTAGCCCATATCATCCATCCACAACTGAGGTGGACCTCCTTGAACCTGTTTAGGAGGCCTATATAGAAGAGACTCTCACTTTTACAAATGATTACATCATTCAAACCTCAACCATGGCAACCCAGCCCATTGATAATTCTTTTGAAGCTGTCAATGTGCATGGGAAAACCAACAGCCAAGAACCTGAAGTTGGTGATAAGGAAGAAGACCTTGGTCCTATTCTCTCATCCCCCAGTGATTCTTCTGATGAAGATGAGGGGAGTATGCAACTAAAGGTACACAAACTGATTGAACTCTGTACCTATTTAGTTTTCAAGCTTAGTCACCTACAATCTTAGGTGACTACCTTACAGATAAGGGTCAATGACCAGCAACTTGAGATCACTGATCTTAAGGGCAAGTTAGCTGAAAGACCCATCCAGAGGACTCAACCAGGCCCATAAGAACCTATGAATGTGATGGAACTAACTCCTAGCTCCCCTGTGCAAGAGGGTGATGCTACCAAAAAGGGGGAGAAAGTCTTAATTACAATCACAGAACCAGGGAGTTCCTGTCAAAGTATGGACACAGAGGACTCACCACCCTCACTTGCAGTTGTCCATATTCACAACCTCCTCAAGTCCACGTTGATATGGACTCACTCATTCAAAGCTTGTTTGAGGAGGGTATACCAAGGGCAATGCCAACTCCATCTCACCTAGCTGATAATCCAATTGTGGGATGGAGGTATGATGATCAAAGAACCTAGTAATCTCTAGGTCTCAGGGTCAATAAGAGATCTTCAGCTTCTTTATTCTGAGATACTATAAGAGCACCTATCTAGTTGACCTCCCACTTGACAACCCAAGTCAAAATAGGCAAGCTGCATGGTTGGCTGATAGGATTCAACAAAGGGTGATTGAAGAGTTCAAGCTATGAACAAGACTATATAGACAAAGGCTAGCAGGCAAGATTATTGGTCAACTGGATACTGAGGTGGACCTTAAGATTAGCTTCAAAGGGGAAACTTTGGCTGAAGGCACAACAGTTGAGCCTGTGAACCTTGAGACAGGAACTGCTTCAACACCCTCAACACCCACTACCCTTAGTGAGGCACCAGCTGGTGAAGGTGTCTCATAGCCTCTCTTAGCCAGAGCTTAAGTGAAGAACAGAGCAATGAAGGCCAAAGCTCTCTCCAACCTGAGTCAAATAAGCTTGTGAGTGACAAAGGTAAAAGGAAGATGACTCTTAAGGAGATTGAGGAGAAGAAGAGAGAGAGGAAGAGGAAGAGGAAGGGAAGGGGAGAGAGCTCAAGTAGGACCCCTGGCTTCATTAAAGCTACAATCAGGGCTGTCCCCAGGCCAAGTACTCAAGATGATGAGTTAAGGGCAACCAGATTGAATTATTTACAGTCCAGGAACTACAATATTGATGAACTTATCTCTCTCCCCATGGAGGAATTAAATGAACTGGATGAAAAAGAAGTGTCTAAGGAGAGGAAGGAAGCTGAGACAACATAACTTCTTCTCAAGATCAAAGATGAAAGAAGAAGAAAAAGATTCTAAAAATCTCCTACCCTCTCCCTAGTTTAGGAAAGTCCTGAGATAGAGTGTGTGGCCACTAAGCAACAAACTCAGGTAGATAGGGAACAAGATAGACAAAACATGTTCATCTACCTGAGTGCCATAGGTCTCTATCAGGCAGCAGACCTCTTTCCCTTGCTATACGACTACATTGAATTTGAATACCTCAAGCAGCTTGAGCAACAAGTATAAAAAGAATAAAAAGCTCCTAAGAGGAAGATGAGGGAAAAGGCTGCAAAGTCAAGAGCCACCATCAGAGCAAACTTGAAGAAATCTACTGACAGACAAAAGATGGTGAGCTTCTTGAAGCTGTATGGATTCTCTAGAAGGGGACGTGGTCTAGTGTCTCTATTCATCATGGATAAGCACATCAGAGTGATCAAGCAGAAGATAAAGAGAGGTGAGATGATTAACTTGCATTCTCCACAAAGTCAGGCTGCACCTGAAGCTGAGGTCGAGGTTGAACCATAAGAGACAACACAACTAAGGAAGACAAGCAAGAACAATCTGGTACTGTAGGCCAGTCTCCTTAGCTGAAATATAGAAAGAGGAAAAGGATGGCCATCATAATGGACAAGAAGAAGAAGAAGAACCTCTACACCTTAAGATGGGTCAGAACATCCTGAGGGAGATCAAGAAGAGGCTACTCATTCAACTTCTATTCAAGTAGAGCCTCTTTCTACTGAGAGACCCACTATGTCTTGGATGTTTGCGACCAATCCAGACAGATGGTATGTTACTAGAGATCAAGGAGGTCAAGACTTGTACTTCTGTAAAAACATACTTGACCTCCCTCTGCATGATCTCTATGACATGAGGAGATACTTTGAGAGTCTGAGGAATCCTGACCAGCTGATGATCAAAGAAATGGTCTTGATTCTGATGAGGACTGTCAATAGATGAAGATCAAGAATCATTGTTCTTATTAGTTTTGGTAGCATCAAACTAGGGGGAGTTTGTAAGGAATAGTCTTAGAGGCTGATGCAACCAAAGAACAACCAAGATCTCTCAGCATGCAAAACTGAAGTACATGGAAGCTACTTCAAAAGATTTGATACAACTCAGTGAATTATACTAAGTATCAAATCTTTCGAAACTAAAAGACCATATCTTTCGAAGCCAAAGATGAAGTGTTTTGAAGCTTCAAAGACAAAGTCTTCCAAAACCAAAGACTGTTTTCTTCTGAAGACAGAGAAGACATGCTTTCTCTGAATCACCTTTTGACAAAAGCTGAACCACTTTCCGCTTCCACTCTGAAGACTCACCAACTTATATGAGTTGGTGAAAAGTCCATGCGTTTCTCAACTGTAGATTAAGTTGTTTTGTCTGTAACTTTCTAACTATGTACTTTTTTCCTTATTGTAATAGATAAGGATGTGAGCTATGACATGTCATAGTCACTAGTAAAAATGCAATCTATCTTTTGACCCTACATTGATATTGTTGTCTAGATTAGTGTATCCAGCTGGCCTTCAAAGTATGGCCGGCTGTAGGATGTAGTATAAAGTGTCTCAAGTACTTGTATCTTTATGTATGATTTGTAACACTTGTAAGAACTTGAGAGCTATACATTATTCTTGAAAACCATATTTGAGTATTCTTGTTCTTGCTCTTTTACTTGTGTTCTTTGTATCATCTAACCGGTTCCATATTTGATTTGCTAAGTGTTTCATATCTCTCCAACTTGTGAAACTATTGCATTGACCACCCTTCACCGGTCCTGCAATAATACATATTAATAATACATTACTTAATAATGTAAGATTATTTAGTTCATTACATTATATATTAAATTATTTATGATACCTTAAATTAATATTTAAATTTTTTAATAAGTATTTTCATATTTGAATACGTAACTATATAATTATTTAATATTTTTATAATATTGATGATAATAATATTCAATATCTATATTATCTATATCTATACTATTATATAAAGTATTTAATTAGGACACACTTGTGTATTACTTAAAATTTAAGACATATAATATAAAATTTTAAACATAAGGTACAAGTATTATATATAATAGTTTTTAATTTGCTCATATTTAATAAATTTCTCCCAATTAACATATTATTCAATATATACTTATTTTAAGTATTATCTTATTTATAATATTTTAAATTAAAATAATAATATATACATTTTAAATATATAAACTTTTATGACAGTTCTGAAAAGAGGCTCGATAACATGTGCCGCATCACTATATATAACAAATAGAAAAAAATATGAGTAATGAAAGTGTATGTGCAATACCAATTGTGATTAACAAAAAAACAGTCTCACAATTAGAGATTATCAATTAAACATACTTACTAGATCAAATAGAGAACTAGACAATGAAACAAAGAATAACAAGTAAGAACACTCAAGAACAGAAAGATTGGTTTTCAAGGATAATGTATATTGCTCTCAAGTGTTTACAAGTATTGTAAAGCTTCTTCTTAGTCCTAAGACTGATACATGAGATACTTTATACTATGACATAAAGCTGGGCATACTTTGAAGGCCGGCTGGACACTAATCCAGACAACAAGATCAATGTAGAGTCATAATAAAAATTGACTTTTGACTTGTGAGTATGACAGGTCATAGCTCACATCCTATTGTAATACAATAAGGATAAAAGTACTAAAGTAACAAATTATAGAAAATAGACCATATTGTACCATCGACAAAAGTAAATCGGTAATCAGCAACTTATATAAGTTGGTGAGTTTTCAGAGCTGACACCAGAAAAGTCTTCTTCTTTTTTCAAAAGTATGTCAGAGTGTCACAAGTCTTCTTAGTCTTCAAAAAAGTTTAGTCTTCAAGCTTCAGGAGACTTTGTCTTTAAGCTTCGGAAGACTTCACTTTGGCTTCGGAAAATTTCTGTCTTTGGCTTTGGAAGATTTGACACTTAGTTATTTTTTCTTTGTACATAGTCAAATCTTCCAAAGTACTTCCTTCCTTGTACTTCATTGCATGTTGAGAGATCTCTAGTTAGCATCAGCCTTTAAGATAATCATCTTGATCTTACAAACTCCCCCTAAGCTGATACTACCAAAACATGAAGATGACTATGAATCTGGATCTTCTACTTGTTTAAAACCATTAGAATCAGAGCCATTCCTCTCTTCATTTGTTGGTCAGGATTCTTCAGGATTTTATAGTATCTCTTCATGTCCAAGAAATCATGCTCAACCAGGTCAAGTATGTTTTTCCATAGTAATATTTGTTGATCTCCTTGATCTCTTATGACATACCATCTGTTTGGGTTTGGAGAATACACCCAAGACATGATGGGTCTCTAAGCAGCTAGAGGCTCTACAAATAAGGGAGTAGATTGAGCAACCTCTTTTGGTTGACCCCAAGATGTTTTTACTCATCCTAAGGTGTAGAGGTGGATGCCTTAGACTTCTTCTTCTTTTTTGACTTCAAGTCTCTTTTGATAGCCATCCTTTTCCTTTCTATATTTTAACTGAAAAGGTTGGTCTTGATAACCTTTTCTTTCTTTTTCCTTCTCAGTTTGGTCCTTCCCCTTCACATGTTCAGAAGAAGGTTCAGGACCTTACTGTGGGACAGAAGATGAAGCTGGCTATGGATCAGTAGTAGATCTTTCTTCTGTTGTTTGTTTGGGTTTAACCTTGCCTCAACTTCATGTGCAGCTTGACTTGGAGGAAAATGCAAGTCTTGAAGCTCACCCCTTTTGATCTTCTGCTTGATCATCTTGATGTGATCATCCATTATGGTTAGAGACATGGACCAAGCCTCCTAGCAAAGAACCCATATAGGTTCATGAAGCTCACCATCTTCTTGTTGGCTTGGATGGTGACCCTTGATTTTTCTGCTTCCTCTCTCATCTTTCTCTTAGTAGCTTTTTTTTTTCCTTTAAGAGCTTCTTGTTCTAGTTGCTTAAGGTACCCAAATTTTATATAATCATAAGATAGAAGGAGTAAAGCTTTTTTCCTTGTAGAAACCTAACTCAAGTAGGTGATTATGTTCTATCTATCCTGTTCTTTGCCAACTTGAGTTTCTTTCTCTACAGCCAAAGTTTCTAACTCAGGCACCTCTTGAACTGGGGAGAGGATTGGAGCTTGATATAATTTTCTTTTCTTCCTTTCTTTTTTCTTTTTGAGAAACAAAGCAACATCCTCAGCTTTCTTCTTCTCTCTAAACACCTCTGTGTCTGCATGTTAAGTCAATACATCCAAGGGATGAGAGACAAGTTCATCAATATTGTAATTCCAAGTTCCCAGGTAGTTCAATCTGGCAGCCCTTAACTTATCTTCTTGAGGGTTTGGCCTTTGATCAGCCCTGATTGTAGCCTGTATGAAACTACGATTCTCTCTTTGTCTTTATTCCGTTGCTTTCCTCTTCCTCTCCCTTTTCTCCTCCATAATCTCCTCTCCAGATAAAACTTTCTTTCCCTTGTTAACCACTGGCCTGTGTGACTCAAAGAGGACAGAGCTTTGGCCTTCTTGTACTTGTTCTTCATTGGAGCTCTTACAAGGGTGAGGTTGTGAGACACCTTCACCAACTGGTATCTCACTATGAGTGGTTGGTTGTTCTGAAGGAGCAGGAATCTCAAGGTTCATAGAGTTCATAACTTGGCCTTTAACTAAGGATTTCCCTTCAAAGATAATCTTAAGATCCAACTAAGTATCCAGTTGACCAATTTTTTTTTCCTGCTAGCCTTTGTCTGTAAATGCTTATTCATCTTTTGAGCTCCTTAGACATTCTCATTTGAATCCTCACTGCTAACCTGTCAGCATGTCTGTTTTGACATGGGTTGACAAGTGGCAGGTTTACTAGAGGGAAGCTTTCATAGAATCCCAGGTTTTAGATGTTGAATATTTCTTGTTGACCTAGGAATCTAGAAAGCACCAAGGCTTTTCTATCAATGTCATACCTCCATCCTATGATTGGATTTGCAGTAGGATTGGATGGAGGTCACATGGCCCTTGGTACAAAACCCTCCTCAAATAGGCTTTGAAAGATGGCATTCTCATTAATATGGGCCAAATAAAGGTGTTGAGTCTAGACAATTACAAGTGAGGGTGGTGTATCCTTAATGTCCATCCTCTGGGCAGTGCGCTAATGTTATATGATTGTAGTAACTTTCTACCCCTTTTTAGTAGCATCACTTACCTACAAATGGGAGCTGGAGGTTAAGTCCACTACATCCATAGGTTCTTGTGGTGATGGTTGAGCATGCCTGGCAGGCCTCTCAGCTAGCTTACCCTTGGGATCGATGATCTCAAGTTCCTGATTGAGCACCTGCCTTTGTAAGGTAGTCACCTGAGATTCCAGGTGACTAACCTTTGAAACAAGATATGTGCATGTAGCCGTCAATTCTTGCACCTTTTTTTTCATGCTCCCCTCATCTTCATCAGAAGAATCATAGGGGGATAAGAGTACATAACCAAAGTCATCCCTCTCACCACCAGATGTTTGTTCTTGGTCTCTGAATTTCCCCAGCTCTGTGACAGTTTCATAAGAAGTGCTGTCAGTAAAATTTAAATTTTTACCCTTTTAAAGTCCATAGTCCTTTGTCATTAAAATTATTAGAAATAATTTTCCAACGGTTTAAAATATTTATAAAAATTTTCCAACGTTTTAAAACATTCGGGCCTCAAATAGTACTGAACTGTCATATACAAAATATTTATATCAACCTAATAAATTTAATATATAACATTATTAAGTATAAAGTCGTGAGTTTATGTTTTTAGACACGAACCCATTTATTTGGTTATCATGGAACCGTTACAAATAGAAAACTTATTATCTTTAATATTTTTGGCTAATGTTTATGAATTCTTACTCTTGGGATTACTTGGAGTTGTTGAGATAGATCCGAATTGGAAATATTTATTTAAGGAAGTTCATCTGATGGATTGACATGTTCATCTGCCAAATTCACTCTATCTTAGACGTTTGTCATGTTTAGTTCCTTGTCAAGAGATTGTCTAGTACCACAATGATCGTTAGACTCTTCATCTGATGAGTCATAATGAGCAAGTGAGGGATGATCCATATTGTTCGGGATACTTATATCTTTTTCTACTGAATGAGGCTTGGCTGTATCGGTAGATGACCTGTTGTGACTGATCCCTTGTTGTAAATCTACCTATGGTCTTCAGCACTTACAACTTGTATGTCTGCTGATCTGGTAAGAGTTTCTCCTTAAACATTCTCAATGAAATGGTTAAATGTATTTGTAAATCCATCTAGATCAAACATCTAACTTGGGGTATTTCCAACACCATTTGAAGAATTTTCATTAAATATGAAAATTTTAGATTCCTTAATAGTGTGGTTAACTTTATTATATACTCTAAAAGCCTTAGCTTATGATGAGTATCTAACAAAGAACCTATCTATTGATTTCTCAGCAAACTTAGATAAATGATCTTTGGTATTAAGAATGGTGCATGGACATCCAAAAGGTTAGAGGAACCCTATGAATGGTATTCTCTTATGTCACAATTCATAAGAGGTTTTTCCAGGTGTCTTGACTATCAATACCCTATTCTTAACATAAAATATAGTGCTAACTTCTTAAGCCTAGAATGTTATAAGAAGTTTGGAGTCGGTCAACATGGTCCTTGCAGTCTCAATAAGTGTTCTATTTCTTCTCTCAGCAACCCTTTTTTGCTGAATAGTGCTTGGAGCACTATATTGCCTTGCAATACCTTTGGATTCATAAAAATGGTCAAGGGTGTGGTTTTGAATTTAGTACCCTAATCACGTCTAATTATTTTAACCTTTTGATCAACTTGGTTCTTAATTTTAATAAGAAATGATTTTAAAATATCAGTAGATTCATCTTTAGTTTCTAAAAAGAAAACCTAAGTGAACCTAGTAAAATCATCTATTATAACCAAGCAATTTGATTTTCTTCTCAAACTCTTGATACTTGTTGGCCCAAATAAATCCATGTGAAGCAGATGTAAAGGAGTTGTGATGGATTTCAATTCTTTGGACATATGAGAAGATCTGTGTTGCTTTCCCTTTTAAGACGCAATATAGTTGTTAGCACATGCAAACTATTTGTTTGGCAGCCCAGTGACTAACCCATTCCGAACTAGTTTGATCATGTTTTTGAGATTTACATGAGCCAATCTTCTGTGCCACAGGGAGGACTTATTTAAAGAAGCTTTGGAAATGAAACATGACACATTTCCTGAAGGTGATGAATTTTGGATGTTGAGTATGTACACATTGTCTTTCCTAAGAGCTCTTAACTGTATTTTTCCATTTGGAATTTCAACCCTAGGAGATAAGATAATGCATTCATGCTCTGTGAAAAGAATGTTATGTTTTTTATTACACAACTAAGACACACTCAGTAGGTTATAGTTTAACTCTTTCATATAATTCACCTTATCAAAACTTACCTTTCCATTGCTAACTGTCCCTCTACCAATAATGTATCCTACTTTTCTATCACTTCAAAGGAAACAGATACACCATCATATGGTTCTAAATTCACCAGGCATGATCTATCACCTGTCATGTGAAGGGGGCGTCAACTATCCACAATCCACAAGTTAGTTTTGGTTTGTTGATGATCCTACACAGAAACAAATTAGTTAGCGATGAATGGGGACCCAAGCTTGTTTATTCTTGGGTCTTCAAAATTTTAACAACTTTACATCAGTGGTAATTGCTAAGGAGTAGGTGTTGGTTCTGGGTCATCTAAGGATTCGACAGAGTCTTTGTTTCTAGGCTCTTCTGTTGACTTTGCTTGATCTTTTGACATCTTCTTTCTTGTTGTGACCCTTTGAAGCTTTTGGAGAAGGTGAAGGTTTCTCCATAATCTTCTTGTCCTTTTTATTTGTAGCTGCTAAATTATTCGGCATATCTTTCAGAGGTGGTAATTTTCCTTGGAATCGACACTTGAGGGAATTGGCTGCCAAACAGTTTTGTGACCACCACCTTTACTTTTAGATGGTTGTTTTGCAGCTGTAGACTTCCTTGAGGTTTTTGGCTTGTTGGGAAGTTTGATGGAGTGGGCTAGGGGATTGTATTCATAGTCTTTTGCAAAGTGACTATCTTCCCCACATATTAGGCTTGTGATTTTCTACTGCTTCTTTTCTGACTTCATCATCTGCGTGATCTCTTGTAGCTCCTTCTTTATCTTCTCATTCTTGCCTCCCACGGCTCCACCCATCTTTTTATTTATCTTATGATCAGCGTGGGTGGCCATCTCTATCTTTTCTTTGGGAACCACTTGTTATGAATTTCAACTGTCTCAGAGATAGACTTTTGAATATATGGTTGGGGTCTTATTTCTGAAGAGTTTGAGGTTCTAGCATAGTAGCCACTACTATGGTTCTTCCTGTTACAGCTGTGCTTTGAATGAAGCTTTGTCTTATAGGAGAGTTTTGACTTGGCAGACCGCTGATTAATTTCGGAAGATGTCTTTTCTATTAGAAGTTCCATCTTTCAAATTACAGCTTTGTTTGCTTTTGCCTTGTGCTCTTCTCTCCTTTCCTTATTCTCCTCTTGTTCCTATTCTTTCTTCTCCTCCTCCTCCTTTTCTTTCTTCCTCCTCCTTATTTACTTCCTTAACTATTCCATCGTTCTCCTCCTTCTTTGTTGTCTCAATCTTTTTAGTAGATGCCCTTGTACAGATGGGTTCGACACATACTTGCTTCTTTGCCTCAAGGTTGCACTTAGGGGTATATGTGGGAGTATATGTTGTTGGTGGTTCCATATAATTATACCCTAAACCTGTCTTGGTTTGATACAACCGTTAGGAGTTTTCAGTAAAAGCAAGTAATTTTTAAAACTTTTCTGTTTGAACATTTATTTTTATCAGCGTATGTTTTAGCTATGGCTAAATCACATTATGCTTATTTCAATCTATTCAAGAGATCATTAATTTGGGTCACAAGGTTGGTTTTCTCATGTTTTAATTATGAAACAATCTTTTCTAGTTCCATTGTTTTCTCTTTTTGAGCTTGATCATGTATCTTAAAATCAAGTTTAAGAAGATTGATTGATTTAACATCCTTCATAAGATCCAAATTATGATTTCTATACAAATTGACCTTAGCTATGCATTCAGGTGTACAACAGGGTTCAAAAGTTACCTGGGGTGAAAAGGTTGAGCTTCTAGCCATCAATGAATTTTTCATGGGTATCTTCCACTTGGAAACTCTAGTCAATCACCTCTTCTCTAGAGGATACAGCTATTATATTTCTTTGGTTGAATGAAGTGGAAGGACCTTGATGAGTTGAGTGTGGTTGTTGGTTTGATGAACTTGGAGGACATGGATTTGACTTTGGTTCTTTGCATTCTTTGGCAAACCATCCCAGCTGGTTGCAGTTGAAACATTTTACTTTGCTTTTGTCAAATCCAAATCCGGATCTTCTCTGCTTTAGGAATTTTCTTTCGATTTTCTGTTGAAACTGCTTGGCCCTGAAGGATATCATAGCTATCTGGTAGTTAATATCCATTTCTTCAAGGTCATCTAGATGAATGCATTCTAGATCTTCTTAAGAGAGTTGAAAGAAGTTGGCTTAGTCACTAACAAAAGCATAGTTTGTAGAATATGATTATGAAAAGGATGGTGTGGTTGGCTGATTCCATTTGCTAAATGATGGTGATGATTGAGATTCAGCAGTTGGAGATTCAGGGTAGGTAGTCGTTGGTATTTGATGATTCACCATAGGAGTTTGATAGACTTGGGAGTGGGAGTGATAGTGAACTGGTTCATGAATAGGCCATGTGAGCTAATGACTTTGACAGGTTTGAAGATCTGCCCAATGATTCTTCATCTGCATCCATCTCCATCTAGTAAGCAGTTAGGATGCCATTAAACTCCTCAAGAGTCATTGTCTTTAGGTTCTTACTTCTTCTGATGGACACAGTGTAGACTAGCCATGTTTTTGGTAGTGATTTTTGGAATTTTCTAAGAACATCACTATTCTCCATCTTTAGTCCTTCATTCAGAGAGTCTAGAAGTTCAACATACTTGAGATATGTAGTAGTCATGATTTCTCCCCTTGTGAAACCAAAGTTTTCAAACTTTTGTTTTAAGACATCTCTCTTATTTTCTTTCATATCCTTAATTCCTTCAAATCTAGCCTTTATTGCTTCCCACAACTTTTGAGCAGTTGTGAACTTCTTGAGGACATGCATGATGCTATTGGGTACGCTCATTCTGATCAGTCAAAGAGCCTTTGAATCCACATCCATTTTCATCAGATATTCATCTAAGTACTTTATAGGGTCAATGGGAATCATTACTCTACCTTCACTAGCGGCTTTGACCATGGGGACATATGGTCCATTCAGAATAGAGAGCCATAATCTAATTTCTTGATTTCTTATAAAATCCCCCATTCAGATTTTTCAGGTATCATAGTTATTTGGTGTAAACATGGGAGGTTTGGTCTGAGTTCCATTCTCCAAATCAGTTGACTAGAAATGGCTACAACAATTATTTTGAGAGGGTAGAGAGGTATGAATAAATATTGTGTTTGATAGTGTGATCAAAGAAGAAACAAGCGATTTGTTGAAAGATTACTTCAAGCAAATCAAGAGCCAAGACTCTGATACCACTTGTTGGATCGGGTTTGGTTAAAACTAACAAGAACTTCTTTTGTGATAAGTTGTTAACAAATACAGAATCTAGGCTAACTACTTACTATCACAACACAAATACTTTGAGGAAAGGTAAATACATAATTTGTTCTTTTAAAGTATTCACCTGATTAATCGTTTGATTACAAATGATACAAACGGTAGATACAATCAAGTGGCTTAAAAGCTTGCCTCTACTATACAAGTGTTAGAACTTTTATACTATGAAATTTAAACAATAAGAATAAAGTATTCTATGTTTAGAGTCTATAGCAAAACAAATAATCTGTGCATTAAAGTTGGCAGCTTAAGTACTATGTTGTCTCCAAAAGGTGAAACACAACAGACATGGCACAAACATTCTTGTTTTGAGTAGCAGTTGATTAGCAGCCGATAGAGTTCTTCTTCTGATCGGTAGCTGTCAATCGACAGATCTTCAGTATACTGCTGATTGGAAGTTGCTCAACATATGCTGATCAGTAGTCTTCAGCATATGCTGATCAGCAATGGATTCAGCACTTGGCTTGATTCGGCAGTTGACAGCCAATGCTGAAATCTTGATTATGTTGGGAACTTCATCCTTTTCATAGATCAACACTATGTATAATTACAAAAGTACCCTTATGTTAACAAAAATACATAATAATCCTTAGTCTAAAGTGTTCTTTGTTGTGGATAATAAAGTCCCCGCTGTGGATACTTGAATGTCTGCTGTAGATGTTTGACTTGGTTGTCAACTATGGATGTTAGTCATTTATTATGAACGTCTGTTGTGTTTGTTGGTCATCTGCCATGGATCTGTGTATCCGTTGAGGGACTTGTTCATAAGCTGTGAACTTTGTTCATCCGCTGTGGACTTTGTTTATCAGATGCGTATCTCAATGTATCCACTGCCAGCACTTGGACATTTCTTGATTGACTTCATCGAATGTGGATTTTTGTTCATCCGCTGTCAACACTTCTTCATCCTCTACCAACAATTGTGCAAAATTTCTTCTATTTACACATCTTGTAGAAGAAATATAAATGATGATTAGTGTTATGCTTGGATAATAATTTTGTTTAAATGTTACTATATGACTCTTTAAATGTTAGAACCTTTTTTTTATTAAGGCAAGCATTATCCTTCAATATGTTGTTGTAGTCCAACAATACTCCCCCTAAGGATGATGCTCCAATCTAATTTGATTAAGTTGTTATTGAACTGTTTGATTGTGTTTGTTAGACATGATTTACACTAGTTGTTTGTTATGCTTGATTATTATTGATTATATGATTAGATAACTGATTGGTTTATTGACTGGTTACATATGTGTAGTCAGTTTGAATTGACTGAATTGATTCATATGAATGATTGATTGACTTATTTTATGATTAAATGCTTGAATGTTATTGTGAAATGTTGATTTATGTTTTGTGTTTGATTGGCTAGGCATGGATGATTGTTACTTGATTTGATTGTTTGATTGTTTGTTAGTGAACCTTTATTATGAATGAGAAGGTCCTGCATCATCTTGACTTTTTTGCACTTCAGATTGATTAAGATCTGAGTTTGATTGACTTGATGAAGCAATGGAACTTATTTGAGTGCATTTAAGCAATTTAAAATATGCTCAGTAAAGTATTCCACTACACTAACTTGATCCTTGTAAGAAAATATGATTAGTAATTGAACCATTTGTTCAAGGGTAGATTGATCAAGACTTTGAACTTCAATGTTACTAACTAGTGTGGTTATAACATGATCACCCCTTCATCATATTTTGGTTATTATTGTTTGAGATTTTGAGGCTTGTAATTCCTTTAATGTGAGTTAGTGACTGCTGATTTGTTTCTAATCTTTGATTTAAAGCAGCATTAACATATACTGTTCCCAAAATCCTCAGCATATGTATGAAGTAACAATAGTCTCCCTTGCATAATACATCTTGAATTTCAGGAAAAGACTTTGTTTTCATGAATGATACATAGAAAGGATAGAAAAGTTTGATCTCAATAGGATCAAATATCCTTATGTCTTCTACTTCCTTTCCTTCTAGTTTTCTTTCCAAATCTACTTCAAATTGATTTTCATCATAGTACCATCTTATGATTGGGAGATTGTACTGATTGTCGTCTATCTTCTTCATAATTAGCTTTAGATTAGTTGGGTGGAGTGGATGTCCAACCGTGTTTATTAAATTAGTGTCTATGCTCTCATCTTTGCCTTATCTTTGGGTCAACTAATCCAAAGCTCTACAAAGGCTTTGAGAAGCTGATAAAGAATAGATTTGAAATGAGTGCCATGGGGGAACTCAATTTCATTTTAGGAATTCAACTAAAGCAGGTAGACAATGACATCTTCATAAACCAGTCAAAGTATGTGCAAGACATACTTACCAGATTTCATCTGACTGAGTGTGAGGTTGCTTAAACACCCATAGCCAGAAACCACTCTCTAGGACATGATCTTGAGGGGGAGTGTGTTGAGTAACATCTTTACAAGGCTATGATTGGGTCTCTTATGTAGCTCATTGCCAGCAGGCCTGATATCATATTTGCCACATGTATTTGTGCAAGACAAGATGTCACACCAGATTGCTGTCAAAAGGATTCTCAGATATTTCAAAGGTGCTCCCAAACTGGGCCTTTGGTATCCAAAGAATTTTGACTTCAATATGTATGCTTCTACAAATAGTGACTATGGTGGCTGCAACATGACTGCTAAGTCTACATCTGGGGGATGTCAATTCCTTGGTGGAAGGATAGTCTCATCGCAACGCAAGAAACAATCATGTGTATCTCTATCAACTGCTGAAGCTGAATACATTACTGCAAGCTGTTGTAGTCAAGTTCTTTGGATTCAGAATCAGATGCTGGACTATGGATTCAACTTCAAAGAGACTCCCATCCATATAGACAAGAACAGTGCTATCTCCATCATAGAGAATCATGTACAACACTCTAAGGCAAAGCACATCAATATCAGGTATCATTTGACACGAGATAATTTTAAAAAAGGATTGATAAAACTAGTTAAAGTTCACACAAATGAACAGTATGCTGATCTGTTCATAAAAGCTTTTGATGAATATTGATTTAAGTATCTAGTATCAGCTACTGGGATGATTAACCTTGAGTTGTTTTTCTTAAATTAATTTTAAGATTATTTTTTGAAACATGTGTGTCTTAATTTTCATCACTCCAGCCACAATAAACTCTAATGTAAGGCTAGATGATAAAGAAGGTGAGTTGTCTTTCCTCACATCTACTATAAATGACTCATTCCGGCAGATGGGCTATGAAGGGGACTACTCTGTCAGGACCGTCAAGAAGGGTAAGGTTTCTTCTCAGTGGAAGTACCTATTCCATGCCATTATAAATACTCCTTATCTAACAAACATGAAGGTTGGGACCAGATTCCTAAGGACTTATCCTATATAGTCCATAGGATGGTTCAAGGAGTTAAGTTCAAGTACTCATAGTTTGTTTATACAAACTTGCTTGCAAACTTGGAATCCTTAGAGTACTATATGTTCCCTAGATATGTTTAACACATTCTTAACTGGGATAGGTAATACTATTAAACTAGGATAGATGAAGCTCGACATCTTTAAAATCATAGGAAAGACCAATGTAGGCTTCTCAGGGTTAGAAACAACCCTAGTCCAAAAAATATTAGAGCTCATTGCTCAAGGTGACAACTTGGCAGCACTAATCATCGATGAACCCACACCTTCTACATTTGTACCATCCTCACAGCCACAAATAACCATCACCTACACCAAAAAATCCAAACGAACCCCTTCTACTTAGGTTGAGCATGCCCCCATACAATCACCCATGCTAGAGGAAGTGGAAACAAGAACTCCCACTTCCCCTGAGGAGCAAACCACTCATATTACTTTTTTGATTAGTGCTGAGGTTCCTTGTGATCAGCCTGATGAGCTCATTACCCAAGCCTTAAGCTATCACTCTAGGTCTCAAAACTCAAGTGAACAGCCTTCAGGGAAAAGTTACCATCCCCATTCGTTAGACTTAAATCAACCTATCCTTGACCTCTAATTCTATGGTGATAAGGATATCGGTTTTGGCGAGTACCATGAGTTTCTCTTCTCCTCTCCTTCTCAAGGAGAGATGAGTGCTCCTGAATCACCCATGTCTAGCCCACATCATCCACCCAAAACTAAGGTGGACTTCCCTGAACAAGTTAAGGAAGTCCATATGAATAAAGTTCTCACTTTGGCAAGTGATTACATCATTAAGACCTCAACCATGGCAACCCAACCCTTTGACACTTCTCTTAAAGTTGTCATGGTGCAGGGGAAATCCAACAACCAAGAACCCCAATCTGGTGGTGAGGAAGAAGACTTTGGTCCTATTCTCTTATACCCCCATGATTCTTCTGATGAATATGAGGGGACTCTGTAACTAAAGGAACAAAAACTCTCTAAAATCTGCACCTATTTAAATTCAAAGGTAAGTCACCTAGAATCTCAAGTGGTTACCTTACAAAGGCAGGTCAGTGACCAGCAACTTGAGATCATTGATTTCAAGGGCAAGTTAGCTGAGACACCTATCAGGCAAACTCAACCAAGTCCACAAGAACTTATGAATGTTATGGACCAAACCCTTAGCTCGCCTGTGCAAGAGGGTGATGCTATCAAAAATAGGTAGAAAGTCCTACCTATAATCACAGAACCTGGGTGTTCTGCCCAGAGTATGGACATAGAGGACTCACCACCCTCACTTGCAGTTGTCCATACTCAACAACTCCTCAGGGCCACATTGATATGGATGCTCTAATTCAAAGCCTGTTTATGGAGGGCATACCAAGGTAGGATTGAGGTATGATATTGATAGAAGAGCCTTGGTACTCTCTAGATCTTAGGGACAATAAGAGGTCTTCAATTTCCAAAACCTGAGATACTATGAGAGCTTCTCTTTAGTTGATCTGCCACTTGCCAACCCAAGTCAATCCAGGAAAGCTGAAAGATTAGCTAAGAGAATTCAAGACAGGGTGCTTGAAGAGTTCAAGAAGAGGTCCAAATTATATAGACAGAGGCTAGCAGGTAAGACTATTGGTCAACTGGATACTGAGGCAGACCCTAAGATTAGCTTTGAAAGGGAAACCTTGGTTGAAGGCCTAGTAGTTGAGCATGTGAAATTTGAGACAGGAACTACTTCAGCACCAAGTATCCTCAGTGAGGCACCAATTGGTGAAGGTGCCTCACAACCTCTCTCTAGCCAGAGCTCAATTTTTACACCAAGAAATGAGGGCAAAAGTTCTCTCCACCCTGAGTCATACATGCCAATGACTGACGAAGGGAAGAGGAATTTGACCTCTGAGGAGATTGAGGAGGAGAAAAGGGAGAGGAAGAGGAAGGCAAGGAGAGAGAGTTCAAGTGAGACCCCAGGAAAAATACTTAAGAGGATGAGTTGAGGGCAACTAGATTGAACTATCTAGGGTCTAGGAACTACAACATAGATGAAATCATCTCTCTTCCCCCAGAGGAACTTAAAAAACTGGCTGATACTGAGGTGTCAAAAGAGAGGAATGAAGTCGAGGCTGCAGAATTGCTCCTCAAAATCAAATAAGAAAGAAGAAGAAAAAGATTATATAAAGCTCCTACCCTCTCACAAGTTCAAGAAAGCCTTGAGGCAGAGTATATGGCCATTAAACAAGAAACCTAGGTAGGTAGGGAACAAGATAGGCAAAACATGATAACCTACCTGAGTTTCATAGACCTCTATCAGACAATAGACCTACTTCCCTTGTCCTATAAGTATATAGAATTTGAATACCTAAAGCAGCTTAAGTAAGAAGTGCTGAAAGAGCAAAAGGCTGCTAAGAGGAAGATGAGGGAAGATGGTGCAAATACAAGAGCCACCATTCGAGCCAATTAGAAGAAGTCTACAGACAGATTGAAGATAGTGAGCTTCTTGAAGTTTTATGGGTTCTCCAGGAGGAGACTTGATCCAATATCTCTATCCACTATGGATGAGCATATTAAAGTGATCAAGTAAAAGATCAGGAAGGGTGAGCTGGTTAAGTTGTATTCTCTACCAAGTCAGGTTGCACCTAAAGCTGAGGTCAAGGTTGAAGCACAAGAGATAACTCAACCAGGACATAGTGCTGCATCTTAGCAAGCTTCATCTTTGGACCCATAGTAGGGTCCTGATCCCTCTCTTTCTGAATCTGTGAAGGAAAATGACCCAACTGAGAAGGAGAACTAGAACCATCTAGTACTTAAGGCCAGCCTTCTTAGTTAATGTATAGAAAGAGGAAGATGATGGCCATCAGAAGGGACAAGAAGAAGAAGAAGAATAAGAATAAGTCCAAGGCATCTAGCTCTACACCTCAGGATGAGTCAGAATATCCTGAGGGTGATCAAGAAGAGGCAACTCAACAAATTCCACTCATTGTAGAGCCTCTTGTTGCTGAGCGACCCATCCTGTCTTAGGCATTTGTTTCTTACCCAGACAAATGATATGTCACTAGAGATTAAGGCGGTTAAAATGTGTACTTCTGGCAAAAACATTCTTGACCTTCCTCTTCATGGTCTCTATGACATGAGAAGGTACTTAGAAAGTCTAAGGAATCCTGACCAACTGATGATGTAGGGAATAGTCTTGATTGTGATGAACTGTCAATAGATGAAGATCAAGATTCAAAGTGCCCTTTTAGTTTTGGAAGCATCAGCCTAGGGGGAGTTTGTAAGGATTACACTTAGAGGCTGATGCAACCAAAGAGCTCTCAGCATGCACATGTAAAGTACAAAGAAGTTGTTTCGGAAGATTTGATACAACTCAATGAATTACACTAAATATTAAATCTTTCGAAGCCAAATGACTATTTCCTCCAAAGCCAAAGATGAAGTCTTCCGAAGCTTCAAGACAAAATCTTCTGAAGCCAAGAGATTGATTTCTTCTAAAGACAGAGAAGACCTGCTTTATCTGACTTACTTTTGACAAAAGCAGAACCAATTTTAATTGCCATGCCTGAAGACTCACCAACTTATATGAGTTGGTGAAAAGATCATACTTTTGTCAACTATAGAAGAAGGTCATAGTGTCAGTAACTGTCTACTTATATACATTTATCCTTTTTTTTAATATATTAGGATGTGAGCTATGGCATGTCATAGTCACTAGTCAAAAGGCAATCTGTCTTTTGACTTTACATTGATCTTGTTTTCTAGATTACTGTTTCTAGCTGGCGATTAAAGTATGGCTGGCTGTAGCATGTAGTATAAAGTATCTCAATTACTAGTCATTAGAATTAAGCTTTGTAACACTTTAAGAACTTTAGAGCAATATACAGCATTCTTGAAAACCATATTATTGTGTTCTTGTTCTTGTTCTTGTTCTGTTCCTTACTTGTGTTCTTTGATTCACCATAATCCGGTTCCCTATTTCATCTACTAAGTGTTCTAAGTCTCTACCAACATTATGAAACAATTGCATTAATCTTATTCAATGGTCCTACAATCTGCATCAAGCTTTTGTATTTCTTAATCTTATGCTTTTAGCTTGTCTTTGAGCCTTTTAGCCCTTTGATTTGATATTTTAATAAGTTTGTTGTGTTCAGTGAATAGAAATACTTTTGAGTATTCAATATCTTCTTCATTTGGTATGTCTACTGATTTACTAGCTGTTGTTTCAACTTGCTCAGATTGGTTAAATGGCTGACCTTATAATGTTTGCTCTTTTGTTTGTTGTTTTGATGATGTACCAGTTTATTCTAGATTGTGAGCTGCTTCAGCTATTGATGCATCAAGATCATTGAACATGGATGATAATGTTTGTTGATCTAGGTTTAATAGGCTTTATGGTGGTGAAGAAATGACATGCTCAAAATGAAGTGGATCTTGTTCTTGTGCTTCTACATGATCTTGTAATAGTTTTTGATGAATGATGGGAGCATCCTATGAATGATAGGAGGAGGTTGAATGATTGTAGCCTGATGAACCACATTTTAATAACTCATAGTTAGTTCTCCTTGTCCTGGTACTCCCAAATACACCTTAGGAACAAGAATGTTATGGTTGATAATGTGTGGTGTTACTGGAACTTTATCACCACGGTATAAATTGAATTTGATTACGTTGAACACATGTTAACTGAAATGAAAAGGTTCAAAGATAGCACCTTCTCTTGGGATAATAGGAACAAGATCTGTTGGACTATTTGAAGATGATACTTACCAAAACCTAA
Source organism: Flaveria sonorensis (assembly GCA_025506505.1). Taxonomy (NCBI): domain Eukaryota; kingdom Viridiplantae; phylum Streptophyta; class Magnoliopsida; order Asterales; family Asteraceae; genus Flaveria; species Flaveria sonorensis. The sequence goes on along the minus strand of CM046435.1, from coordinate 15,669,979 downwards.
GTGCTGAATCTCATGATGATTACCAAAAACCAACACGGTGAAACTATGCTGAAAATATGATCAAAACGAAGAAAATTGACCAAAGTCAAACTTGGTCAACCATGGTCAAAGTCAACAGTCAACATCAGCGGTCGTCCCGAATGACGTCAGCACCCGGCACTCACGCATCAGCAACAGAGAATTTATCAGACGTTGAAGAATATTTGTGTAATCATTTAGGCTTAAATGTAATTTTGTTCATTTATGTAAAGAGTATAAATAGACCAAGTGTAGTCATTTTATACTCTAAGCATTTCTAAGAAAGTAAGCAAGCATTCTCTAAGCAAGCATTGCTAAGAATTAGTCTAGTAAGAGAAACAATTAGGTTGAGTGTGTGTGAGAGAGATTTTTCTTACAAACTCCCTTTGTAATCTCCTAGCATCATCATACATATGAATGAATGAAATATTTATGAATATGTTCTTGATTGTTCATCATTCATTCACCATCATACACTAAATCTTGTATAGATCTTCACTTGAAATCATCAACAGGTCTGTGAGATTCCGCATCACAGATCTGATTAACGTCAACAATACGATTGCAATATTCGATCCTACGATAATTGAATTTCTACAGTTGGTATCACAGCTTTGGCTCCTTGTTCTTCAAACTTTTCTCAAAAATTTGAACCACAAGTTTGATCTGCAAATTGTTGTTATTTTTGATGAAATCAAGCTACCATTAGCTTAGATTTGTTATTTCGTTAAGATCTGCAAGTTTTCACATCAATTGAAGTTCATTTGAGCCATTAATTTGAAGATTTAAGCAAACTTGTTCTTCAAGTCTTCAAATGCTCATGAACATGAAAATTTGATTTTGTTGTTGTTTGATCGAATTTAAGCTTCTATTTGCTTTAGTGTGTGATAAATAACACATCTACAAAGTTTCATATCAATTAAACAACCATAACTCTTGAATTTGAAGATTTTTGAAAATTTTGTGTTCTTGAGAAAAGTTCATTGTTCTTGAGGAAAATCATCAAAAATCACGAATCTGATGTTGTTTAGCTGAAAATGATAGTGGTTTTAGCTTAGAAACATCAAATCTAAAGTTCGTTTATCATACACAGTATCCAAATTATACATTTTTGAACATTGATTCTTATATATGGGTTTTTGTTCTTCATTGTGTTCTTTATGAGTTTATCATCTAAATCCAAGTTTAGGTGATGGTTATATGAAATTAATTGATGTTTTAGCTTAGAATCACTTATCTACAGCTATTATAACCTTTGATTTTATCAAATTCTATCAGAAACCCAAGAATCAAAAGTTTGTTCATTCAAGAACATGAAGTTTGACTTTTTCAAAGTCAAACTGCTTTGAAATCTCAAAATCAGCCGAATCTATGATTTAATTCAGATTTTGATTCATTTGTTCATCATACAATCATTCTACTGTCATTCAAACATCAATTTGTGTATTTGCAAGTGAATTCCATTCATAATCAAATTTTACAAAGTATACAAATTACACTTGAATTTGATTTTTGACTAAGTGTTCTATCATCCATAGCTGATGTACTAATTACACATCTGATATTCTAATTCCACAGCTAACAATCTTCATCGTATTTGCAACCAAGTGTCCACAGCTGACGTGTTACATCCACAGCTGATACACAAGGTTCACAACTGACAAACATCCAGTTTGTCCAAGTCACAACGGATAAAGATCCAGTCCACAGCGGACATGTAAAACTGATTCACAACGGATAAAGATCCAGTCCACAGCGGACATAGAAAAAGTAGATACATCTCGGTCTGCAGCGGATGAGTTAGACCCACTTACAATGGACATACACTTTTGTCCATATCGGACGTTGAATCACACACCCAACAAACAGCTGACACCATCCTCGAATCAAGTCCACAGCGGACGTTGATTCATCAATACACAGTCCATGAATCTGTCCACAGCGGACGAGTTGAAACCACAGCGGACATACACAACTCTTCCACAGCGGATGAGCATACACAACATACACAGCGGACGAGTGAAACTGATTCACAGCAGACAAGAAAGTCCACAGCGGAAGTTAAACACACAAACTTGTCCACAACGGACAAGTAAAACCGGTCCACAGCGGACGACTTGACCCTATATCAACACCAATCAACAGTAACCACACCATCGACCATCAATCATCATCACAAATCTTCAATTGTGGTTGATTCCGACTCAGAACTACACCATCAAACCACCACAGTCAGTACTGACTGAAACCACAAACATCGATTACCTGCAATCTCCGACTGATCCCAACCCATCACCGATTTTCGATTTGTTGGTTCAATTCCAACATTACACCATCACTGCCAACACCAATCGAAGATTCCTTCTCTGTCGCCGGTCAATTTCAACACACCACACCAAACATCGCCGACAAGTGTTGCTGGTATTTCACAAGAGTTAGAGAGATTGGGAGAGCGAGAGCAGAGAAAGCATCAAGAGTGTTTGGAGTGGTTTGGGAGTTCAATTTTGACTCCTGTTTTATTTTGACCTGCCATATTTGATTGTGTTTTTGTTTGACCTTATATATCCATTCAAACAAAACAAATTTAACAAATTTAATTGTTCCAAAATTATAATTTGATTAATTTCATCAGGATTAAATTTAAATTGTTTGAAAAAAAATCATTTAATTTCAATTGGACAATCCAAATATTATTACTTTTTAATTAAGCTAGATTAATCTTAGTCCGGCTTAACTAAATTTAAATTGAACAAAGTTAACTCTTTAATTAGGCCGATCTAATTAAATTGAGTTTCGACGTTCATTGGATTCAATTAAAGTTTAAATTTGATTTTGATTTAAACATAAAACAAATTTTCAAATCATTTATGTTTTTTTAAACAAAATGGAAAATTTAACATCATTCACTAACACTCGTGTTTCAAGAAACCGAGCTATCTTTCTTGCTGCAGGTAGAAAAAGGTTTCATGAATTCAAACAAAGCAAACCAAGCTGCAAGCAATCAAACAATAGTAGCAAATCAAACAATGGCTGCAACCAACCAAACAACAACAGCAAATCAAACAGAAGCTGCAATTAACCAAACAACAACATCATATCAAACAATAACAACAATTCATTGTTTGACAAGACAAACATTCAGTTGTACATCAGTCACATTGAGAAAGAACTGATACACTTATATTTATGTGATCTTGCAAACTAAAACAACACATTGTCTAATGATTTGATAAAATACATGTTAGAGATGGAACAATCTCAAAGAAATGATCACGCACAAATCAAGACATTAAATCAACAAAACATCAGTTTAGCTCAAAAGATGAACCAGTTGTAAGATAAAATGGTTAAACAACAAATCAAACTTGAAGAGTTAACTGTCAAGCTTGCAAAAGCCCAAAAGATCAACAACACAAACATTCCTCCATTGCCTGAAATTCCTGAAGACAGGAAGATCAATCTATGCTCATCAACATGCATAGATGAAGTACAGACATATCGGAAATATTGCAACAGTATAGCATACATGATAAAAGAGGAAAGATCATCACATGCAGAGGAACTACAAACTTCTGCAAATCAAATCAGTTCACTTGAGAAAGAAGTTGATAAATTGATTAAAGAAAATCACAAGTTGAATGCTTAAGCAACTGAACTCTCTGTGAAGTTAACAAACACAAAGGTTGAAGTTGAAGCCAAAATATCATAAGCAAGTACAACCAAAACAATCAATAACTTGCAACATTACATTGAGCGTCTGAATCAAGCAATCAATACAGAAAAGGCTACAAATGCAGAATTGAAGATACAATATAAAGCCTTTGAAGATAAAATCAATTCTCTGTTGAAGGATGTAGATAAACTCCTTGGAAAAAGATTTAGTCTTCAAGCTCAAGTTACAAGACTCACTGAGTCTCTAACAAAGATAAAAGCACATGCATCAACAGAAGTTGAACTTGAGAATTTAGAGATGACTGCTAGCTGTTTGATGCACAAAGAGATCAGAAGAAGAGTGATGGAATCACATACCATGTTGTTCCTCCTCCTTACAATGATAACTACACAGAAATGCCAACTTCAATGACAGGTCAAGTCAAAGAAGATTCAAATATGCATGATCATCATCCAGTAAACAAACCATTCACTATCACTCAACTCACTTCTCCTGAAACAACATCAAAGCTGTATCTCAAACCAGAATCACCAAAGAATGAAATCTTTCATTCTTGTGATGGTAAAGATGGAGATTCTACAAGTGATGATAGTAATGAAGAAACCAACCAACCAAACAAAGCAACATTGACATGTACTAACTATGTCATTGAAGAAATCAATAAAAAAAACACAGCCATAGAAATCCAAAGCAGCAAAGCCTGATAACAAACAAAAGGCTATGGTTCTCTATGAGAAATTCATACCAGTAGGATTTCTTGAACCAGAATTAACAAAGGCTAAACAGAAGGCAAAGATTAAGATAAAGTTAAAGAACATACAGAAGCATAAGGTACAAGAAATCAAAGAACAGGTGAAGAGGAAGAAAACCAGATCTAAAAGAAAGAAGAAAAGTCAGACCAAGTCTTCTACACCTGATCCAAACCAACCATCAACCTCAAAAGCTACATTAGAAACTTCAAAACAACAACCAAATTCTCTACGAGACATGCAATTCAGATTCACACAACAAGTCTGAGTGTAAAAACACTAAGAGTGATACATACATATGTCCTCAAAAGAGAAAGCAACAAAAACAACCAAGACAACAGGCTGTGAAGTTCCAATCAAATCCAACTTCATCATTCAAGCCTAAGGGAAAAAGATCAAGACCTACTCCTTAATTCTTAAAATATGACATGGAGAATCATACCACTTCAGAGTGTTCATACAACAACTCTCCAACATCACAACATAGAAGAGGTCAAAGATCTTATCATCCATTAGAGTCGTACTCACCGAGATCCAAGCATGAGTACTATAACAGACGTCATAGCTACTCTTCTCCTCGATCACATCGGCATGGGTATGATTTTAAACATTATGATATTCATGATTATTGGACACCTAGACATTATCCTAGGTCATACACACAACATAAGTATGATAGATATAGGAATAATGCTTGGCATAATAGCTATCATAGAAGATCACATCCATCAAATTATTATAATCATGATTATAATTCTTATGATGAATAGGATCACATGCCCAGAAGAAACAAACATGATCAAGGACAAAGATCCTTTGCTACACCTCCATAAAACATTCAAAAGAAAAATAGATTTTCTAAACCAACCAAAAGATTTTCAAAAGCCAAACAAACTCCTTATGTTAAACAAACCAAAGTTGAGTCAGTTGGTTCAAAATCAAAATAATGTTGGAGAAAGAAAACAATTTCAGGAGGTGAATCTGATAGATCATTAGATAAAGCAAAATCATACACATACTAATAAGTCACATATAAATATGCTAATGGATAGCTCAAGACAGTAATGGCCTGGGTTGAAATATCTGACTGATTTTGCTAGTGTGATAGGGACAGTTATGGAGGCCTGCCAACCCAAGAAAAGTTAGCACTGGTTGATCCCCTCCCATGACAGGAACATTCTTCCTGCTCATGATGTTTATGATGCAACTGACCCAAATAGAGCAGAAATTAACCATGATTCAATGCAGGACATCAATCATTGATAGAAACTATGATGGCAATGTAAGAAACAACTAATGTTTCATTCCATCTTCTTAGTCTGATTACATTGCTATATGGACTAACTGTTGATTATCTCTATTGATTTGATAGCACATATGCCATTTCTTTATTTTCTCAAAATCAAAAATCCTAAAAATCAAAAAATCAAGAAAATTCAAAAAATATTACTATTATGTAATTATTTTTGAATCTTCCTGATTTTACATGAGAAATGATAGTACACTCATCTACTATCTTCTGCATCTATTTTTTCAAAACAATAAGGACTGACAAGACTCTGTTTGATATGTCAGTAGGCACAACTTGGATTCAAGATAAGCATATTTGTGATGAACTAAATCAATATGCATTATGGACCAAAACCATCTTAGGGTATTGGTAAGCAATGTCTTTTACAAGTGTTTGCTTGTGTGGTTACCTAAACACACCATGCGAAAATGGTTTATAAATTTCCTATTGATAAAAGCATCTATTTCTCCTTTGTTGTATGTAAATACAGACCTGGAGTAAACATAAGGACAACTTCTGTTGTGCTGAGCACAGACCTAGTTGACCTTGCACTAAAAGTGTTGATGCATGCCAAAAAGGCAAAGAAAAGAATCCCAATGTGGATCAAAGCTAAAAGAATCCAATGAGGATCAACTTCTAAAGTGAAGTATAAAAGAATCCCAAAGTGGATCATATCATGAGAATTTATACTCTAAGTATCCTTGTTCAAGTTGTAATAAAGTGCCACCTTGCATTTCATGAGGAGGGTAATTCTTCCATACTTCTGAGTGTGAGGTACTTAATTTGCATATCTAATCAAACCTTAACAAGATAAATATCACAAAGTGTTGAAAATAGATCCTTGCATGAGTTTAAGTGGACAAACATACTTACTATCAACTTTGTTCTTTGTCTATGTCTATTCAAACTTTAAACTTTTTAGATGTAGAGGATTTTCGATTAGTATGATCTCATTGCAGGTGAAGATTTCATGCTTATAAATATCATAATTTAAAAAAAAATCTAAAATTCCAAAAAGATTTGTCATTTTTAGTATTTTTCTTAGTTTTGGCAGATTTACATGTGTTATTGATTTAGGAGTGAAACTTCCATGCAATACCTCTACCGAGAGGATTTAGACTTTTGTAGGTGATGAATTGCATAACATGCCAGAGTTTCTCATTTAGTTCAAGATGTCAAGTGAACACTCCTGCTTCCTTCAAAGATCTCCTTCCAGTTGCTGAGACCTAAGAATCCTCCTCTTGGTGTCTCATACACAAAAGTTCCTCACCCTCCAAAGCTTTTGTTGAGAGAAAGTATATGTCAAGTCTGAAGAATGTCTGATGCTTCTCCTTCACTTTTGAAGTTGAGATAAAGCTGCTATATTGCTACATGTTCAATCCACAGTGGTTGCAAATGGGTGTATTTTCAAGTCTTCAAAATGAGACTAGAAGATCAAGCTCATGAAACATCCATCAAATGCCAAAACAAAGTCTTTATATGCCAAACAAAGTCTTTTTCTCAACGCCTTTTTTTGAAACTTCTAAGAAGATGCTACCAAAAAGGAGAAGAAGACTGCACTTCAAGACTGCACATCAATCAACATCCAAGGTTTTGATAATCATGAGGTTTTGGCAGCATCATCTTAGGGAGAGTATTGTTGGACTATTTAAAGATGATACTTACCAAAACCTAAGTGCCAAATCTCATGATGATTATCAAAAACCGACAAGGTGAAGCTATGCTGAAAATATGATCAAAACAAAGAAATTTGACCAAAGTCAAACTTGGTCAACCATGGTCAAAGTCAACGGTCAACATCAGCGGTCGTCCCGAATGATGTCAGCACTCGGCAGTCACACATCAGCAACACAGAATTTATCAGACGTTGAAGAATATTTGTGTAATCATTAGGGCTTAAATGTAATTTTGTTCATTTATGTAAAGAGTATAAATAGACTAAGTGTAGTCATTTTATACTCTAAGTATTTCTAAGGAACTAAGCAAGCATTCTCTAAGCAAGCATTACTGAGAATTAGTCTAGTGAGAGAAACAATTAGGTTGAGTGTGTATGAGAGAGATTTTTTTTACAAACTCCCTTTGTAATCTCCTAGCATTATCATACATATGAATGAATGAAATATTTATGAGCATGTTCTTGATTGTTCATCATTCATTTATCATCATACACTAAATCTTGTATAGATCTTCTCTTGAAATCATCAACGGGTCTATGAGATTCTGCATCACAGATCTGATAAATTACAACAATACGATTGCAATATTCGATCCTACGATAATCGAATTTCCACAAGATCATTGATGATTAGCCGCAAGAATATTGGGTACATTTGCAACTTGTTTCTTACATCAGTTAGATTGTACGCCATTCCATTTAGAATAGCAAAATTGAATGGTCTTCTTACGCTGATAATGGCTATGGCTGATAAACTTTTTAGAGAAGTGACCTCCCATCCAGTCTTTCTATTGGTCATTATTTTCTAATAAGTGTGTATGAGGAATCTGAATTGCGCACACATTTATGTTTCTTGATTTGCTTTCTCTCAATGGTACCAGTGTATCCAATTTGACTAAAAACATGTAGTACATAGTTTGCATCAAACTCTATTGGCCCATTTGCATTTTCATCTCCAAATTGTAAAACTCTGCTAATCACATCATCGGAGACTGTGATTTGATGAACATAGACTATACAAACAATAACTTGTTGATCTTGATCATTTTGTAGATATGCATTAGTCTATAACTGCATAATATGATCTTGATATATTTCAGGTCTCATGGTCATGGCTTGGAACAACCTTATTTGTCTGATTACATTTATCATATCCCTGTAGTTTTTAGACATTGGAGAATCTGGATTAAGATATGCACAAATGTTATGGTCTCTTACAATCACTAAATTAGACATGTATTTACTATTTGATTTCAAAAATAATAATCTTTGATTAGTTTATTTGTGCAGTTCATTACATAACCTAGGGTTACATAATGCTCGAATTAAAACAGATTTAAAAATTGATATTTTGGATGTTTAATGATTATGAACATGTTGGTATACATATTTAATTGATCGAAACTTGTGAAATCAAATAGAAATGTGGATGATGATTGAAATCAGTGAGTACTGTTATAACGTTTAAAATTCCGAATTTTGGCTCGAAACTTGTGATGAATGAAAAATTGTGAAGTGTTTCACTATATATACAGCGGATAATTATGGGTCCGCTGTGTATACAGTTTATTCATGCGTTGTATAAACACTACTAAGTTAAAATGAATTTAGTCATACGTTGTGTGTATCACATGCGTGGTGACTACAATGTGTCCGATGTACACCTTTGTATGTACGCTGTGGACACTTGTATCTTTTACACATTTGTTCACAGTGGATGTTTGTTAATACATGTGCTATGGATACATGTTTTTTTTTAAAAGTTCACAGTGAATGACTGATTGTCATGTGCTATGTATACTTCCACTCTATCCATAGTGAATGAATATTTATTCATGCGTTGTGCATACTTGTGATTGAGGATTGTTTATAGTGGATGAGTATTTGTCATGCGCAGTGGACAATTATGTGTTTGTTTTCAATGTTTACATCAGATGAATGTTTATTCATGAGCTGTGGAAATTTTTTTGAATGTGTTGAATGTTCACAGCGGATGACTATTTTTCATGATACACTTGAATTGTTTTCACAGAGGATGATTACCTTTGGCCATGCGCTGTGGACTGACACTGTATTCACAGCGGATGTTTTACCATTGAACATGTTCAGTGAACACTTTGTAAATGTGCTTATTGATGAACATCAGATGTGCATATGTATATCCGTTGTATTCACTTGGTGTAATTCACAACTTTTCTGATTATTGTGTCAATAATGGATGCATGTTTGTGTGTCTGTTCTGAGAATAGTAGTCAAGACATTTAAAACATTTCTGTTTGTTTGAAAGTTTGCTCATCAGCTGTGTATTTTAATAAATACGCTGTGAACGCTTGAAATTTATTTTTGAATTTTGATGTACTTGCAACGTATATGTGTTTATTCATGCCCTGCCAATACTTGACAAAAATTGTTGAATGAATTTCAGACATTGCTTGTTAAAATTTTAACATGATTGCTATATGGATGTCGATTTTCTCTCGCAAGCAATAATGAGCATGTGTATGTGTCAACTTGCTATTTTTTCATGCTTGCTTGACCTGGCTGATTTTTCTTTAAAAAAATAAAATGATTAAAATATCAGAATCTAAAAAATTTCAATTCCAAATTTTAATATGTATGTTGGATTGATATGTTCTGCTGCTTTTGATATACTTCAATATTCATTTTTCTCCCCTTAAATTTTTGCATATTTATAAAGCCTTTTTATAAAATGAAAAAAAATTTGATTTTGTTTGATAGACATTATTAAAGTCCAAATTATTGCTTGCAAGATGTATTGTTACCATTAGGAAGATACGACTTTATCTTACAAGAAAAAGATGAATGATTTTGCAGGATCAGTGTTTGTCTCACAACACAAGATAATCACATAAACTCACTTAATGTCACTCGGGTTGATGAGTTCACAAGTAATAGAATAAGTTCAAATAGAAAACACAAAAGCACACGAATGGTTTTCAAGATACATCACAAGTAATAGAATAAGTTCAAATAGAAAACACAAAAGCACACGAGTGGTTTTCAAGATACTTGTATATATTACTTCTCAACTCAGTTTTACAAGACTCTTACAAGCATGGTTACTAAGTTACATAGAGAAACTATATACACTACCATCTACAGCCAGTTATACTTGAAAAACCAGATAGAAATTACAACTAGACAAATACTACATTATTTAAAAGTAAGACATCTAAGATAAAATAATAATATCTTAGATTAAGTAGTCATGACATGTCCATGACTTACCTTTTGTCACCAACTAAAAGTGGCAACTGTGCTAAGCTGATAATGGTGGAACAGTGGATAAAGTAAGGTCAACTACATGGGCGTAGGAAAGCACCATGCAGTCTGTTAGAGTGGTAGCAGACTACTAGACAGACCTTACTTATGTCCACTGGTTCATAGTTAGTTCTTCCAAAGCTAATTGTCCTCGGAAGAATAAATTCTTCCGAGGCCATTTATACTTCGGAAGAATCAACTTCTTCCGAATTTCCACAAGTCTTTAGGACTTAATTCTTTGGAAGACTTTGTCTTTGGTTCTTCTAAGTTGCATACTTTAAAAAAATAAGAACTTAGTCTTGGAAAACTAAGTTCTTTCTTTGGAAGTTCTTCACACTTGAGCTTTGGAAGATCTTTGACTTAGCTTTGGAAGAGAAGCTTGTTCCTTCAGAAGACCATTTGTTTGGCCCATCAAAATATATCTAAGTGTGGTTTTGGTTGCACCAGCCTCATTAGATCCACCAATACTCCCCCTAGACTAATGCTACCAAAACCTCACTTGTTTCTTCTTCTCAAAGTCTTCAGCACCAGTGAAAGAAGGTATTTGTCTGTCTCTATTTTCCTTCCTGATGAAGTGGAGAGGATGCTTTACAAGTTATTCATGGATAGTAGATCCAGTCGGTCACTTTGGATGACATGTCTCCTCTGTTGTGCCCCTCTGAAAAGAGTTAGTTGATAAGAACCATAGTCATGTTCCCATATGACTATTGGTTCTAAAGTTGGTCCCTCAACCATTTGTAGGAATATTCTTCCCTTGCTGGTTTCTCTTTCCACTTCAGCCTGTTCTTTCAGTTTCATTTCATTAAAATGAATGCTACTCAAAAGATTTCTTATATAAGTAGTAATCTGAGAGTTGGAGGGGGTTGGAGAATGGTCTCTCTACTAACTCAGCAATATAAAATCTGCTTGAGTGTAGTAGAGCAAATGCATCATGTATGGTTATTTGACCATTTTCCCTTTTGCATTATGAAGCTTAGAGTAGATTCATCGAACTTCTACCAGACAATTGAGCTTCTAGGAGCGAAGGAGCTGGTTCGCAGCATATTCCCTTTTCTGGTGTCCAGCAGAGTCACCAACCTTCTCCTTAACTTCTTCTCCTTTTCTACATGAGTATCATAGTTGATGACTAGAAGTTGGAGAGCTTGGTCCAATGTTCCCCTAGGCAGTTCAAGGAACGAATCTCTTATGAGGGAACATGAAGAGCCATCAATGTATTTCAGTTTGATTGACTCTTTCTCATAAGAGATGTCGCTCAAGGTTGTGCAGTTGATGAGCTTCTTTTTGATCTCCTTAAATTCTTCTAAGGACAGGGGCTTGGAAGGTTCATAAGATGGTTTGGATTGAGATTGGGTTCTGGGTTGTGTTTTGGGTTTAAGGACAGGTGAAGGAGGAGGCTATTTAAAGATAGGGGGTGAAGGTGTGGGAATGGCTGATGGTGTGGGTTTGGGAGTTGAGGGTTTAGTGGTTGATTTTGTTTTGATGGGGAAGGGTGAAGATGTGGGAAGTGGCTTTGTTGGCTGCGGTTTGGCTTTGGGTGCTATCTTCTGAGGGCTTTGTTTCCAAGGCACCTCCTGCCTTCTTCCAAAGTGAATGTCAGCCTTCATGTCACTGACATATCGCTATAGGGGCCTACTTGCCTGCCAGTGAAGCCATGGGCTTTAAGGTAGGTTTTCATCCATTCCTTATCACCTACCTTCTTGGTAGAAGCAAGTATAGCTTCTTCTTATTTCTTCTTCTTCTCCCTTAGCCTTTCCCTTACAACCTTCTTTCTCTCTTTGTTGATCTCCTTTATTTCTTTGTAGAAATGAAACACGATCATATCATGATCATGAGGGGCCAACTCCTTCTTTGTATAGCCTCTCTTGCAGAGAAAGGCTATACTTTCCTTCCTGTCCTCAGCCTTTGCTTCCTCCGCCCTTTTCCTTTTCTCCTCCTCTTTGTCTAACCTTTCTGCCTCTTTTCTTTCTTTCTGCAGTAAGGTTTCTTTCTCAAGATCAAGAAGCTCATCAAGTGGGAAAAGAAGCACTTGTTTATCTTTTACTCCCAGGCTGATGAGCCTATCAATGATCTCCACCCTCTTCTGATTGTTGATACTTTCATGAGGTGGTACTGCTGCTTTGGTGCTTGCTGAAAGCAACTTCTCAGTATCAACTTTTCTTTTCTTTCTTAGCTTCTCCAACCTTTCCTCCTCTAGAAGCTCTTCAGCAGTGTGCTTTCTCTTCCCATTAGGATCAGAGAAAGATTCAGCCTTTGGAGATTCTGGTTTTAAGGATTCATGTTAGGGTGGTGGAGATTGAGATTGTGGTGCTGGCTTGAGAGGGGTTGAAAGAAAGTCATCACTGTTGACTTCAGAAGCTAGATCAAGAATAGCTTCTGTAACAAGCAGTTCATCAGACATAGAGGACAACTGTATAATTCCTTCCGCAGCTTGTACTTCAACTTCGAAAGTAATTTCCAGAGCTTTACGAGTGAATAGAAGTGCTTCTGAAGCTTGAGCTTCCACTTTGGAAGTTTTTTTCATAGACTTGGAAGTAATGGGAACTGCACTACCTGTCCCTCTTGAGTCAGTTGCTGGGCCATCAGTCTGTGTATCCCCTTCGAAGTCAATCTTGGGTTCAACAGAGACCTTAGGTTGACCAACTTCATCCTCAAAGGTAAATGATGTAGTCAACCTTTTAAGCTCTTTAGCTCTAAAGTAAGCAATGGCAAGATGAGGTGAGGGTTGTTCAAGTGAGGAGGTTATCCGAAACTGGGTTAAAAATCTGTTAAGGTCAATAAGGAAAGATGGCTACAAGTCGTTGCTATTTGGGGTAGAAAAAAGAAATGGTAGTATGGAGTTCCACTTGAGTTGATATCTCCTCATAAGTATGAGTAGATATCTCCTCATCATGTCTTTGTTTCTCTAAATTCTCCCCCTTTTTAGTAGCATCACCTGGAGAAGTATACGAGCTAGAGGAAGAACTCAAAGAAACCTGAGTATGTACATGCCTAACAGACTTCTTAATTTGTTTCTCAGCTAGTTGCGCCTTGAGATTTTCAATCTCAAGTTGTTGAGTGGCAGACCTATTTTCAAAAGTCTCAACCTTTGATTCAAGATTGGTGACTTTGGAAATTAGGTCTTTGATGGTGAGTTGCAGACTACCCTCATCTTCTTTTGAAGAATCATCAGGAGATGGGATAACATACCTAGTATGTTCATCCTCATCACCAGTTATGGCTTCTTGGCGCCTTGGATACCCTTCATACTGATGTCTCTTTCAGAGGCATCAATGGGCAAGGTTGCCGTAGATACAACTGTCCTGAGAGGCTATTGAAACATTCTCAGTAGTGGCAGCTGTATCTATATGAGTCACCTCCACTCCAGTTGGACTCACCTCAGTTTGGTCTTGGTGATGTAGGCTAGATATCAGAGGTTCCCTAGGACTCAGATGATCTAGAGAGGGGAGAGGTAGATAACATCATGGCCCTGATGAAACATGATATCCTCATCAGGTCGGGTCAAAAGGTCAAGAAAGGATACAGAGGTTATATCTATTTACCTGGGATCTTGCTCAGTACCTAATGTCTTTTCTACAATAGCAGTTGAGCCAATGATGTGGCTATCCCTTTTTGGTTGCTCAGGAGAGTGTTAAGACTCATCGTATGGGCTTATGGATTGGGTAATGGGCTCATCCGATTGAGACTGAGGAAACTCAACACTGATATTGAGGTCAGTTGTGGAGGATGGTTGGACCTCTGTCTGAGTGGGAGCCCTAGATTCCACTCTAGCCTTTTTGGATTGAATAGAGGGGACTTGACCAATCAGAGTAGATTGATTATGGGTTCGTTTAGGGCGTCTTTGGTATGGGATTTTGATTGGGTGAGAAGATGTGGATGGTAGTGTAGTGATGGTGTCTGGTGGGGGTTCATCACCTACTAGGCTTGCAGGGATGTCACTATAAGCCATTGGCTCAAGCATACCTGGAAGGAGATCAGTGAATCTTCCAGTAAAGTTAGTGGACACCTTCTTCAAAGTCTTAAAGATGTAAGGCTTCATGTGAGGGACTAGTAAAATATGAGAAAATTGTATTTTATCCTGGTCCAACTCATAATTGATAATGTGCTGAATGAACCGAGGATACATATAGAATGGATCCCTGGTGAAATTGCTGCTCAAATTATTTTGCACAAACCTTGAGTAGTTGAATCGGAGGCCTTTTACCAGCCCATGGACTAGGCATTCCAGATCATAGGGAATTTGATCCCCTCACACTGATTTGTTGGATAGGCTGTGTAGGACAATGTGAAGCAGGAACTTCCAGTTGTAGGAGAACTTGAACTCGTAGACTGTAGATCTGCTCACATCTCCTCCATGTCCTATTTGAGTGTAGGTTTTCTCCAAATAAGACTTTGGGAATTCTATTAAGGTGCCTTCATCATGGAGTTCCAAATGCTCTCTGATGGTTGTTTCACTGATGATGATCTCCTGTCTATAGACCCTTAATATGATGACCCTTTCATAATTGATCGTTTCACTTTGACCATTGGCCTAGAATTCAGCCATGTGGTTTGAGTAGATGGAGGGGTTAACAGTAAGGGCAGTAAACTATGTTGATTGAGAAAGAAATTGGACGATAGGGGCAAAATCAACATCCCTTGAAGAGTCAAGGATGCCAGCTTGGTTGTGTTGGGGATTCAAGACCATTGATCAGATGGAAACTGTTTGATTGAAGAGGGAAAATAGCAAAAGCAGGATCAAGAAGATGAATAGTGAAATCATGGGGTTTGATAAAAGGTAAAGAAAAGTAAGAAAGAGAAACAACCAATAATTTTATATGGTGGGAAAAATCTACTGGATAAAGTGAACGATAGATGAAAAGACGGTTTGAGGTCCAAGTGGATGTAGGCGGCAAATGATATGGTGAAAAAAATTTAAAATTCCAGCTAATAACTATTTTTCCGACAATATCTCTACAGTAAAATCATGTGGGCCCTAAGATTTCTGTTGCACGGTAAAATTTCCTCCAAGAGTTAAAACTCTTCCGAAGACATACGAGTTTGTTTCCAAAGATTTTCTTCCGAAGGAATTTTATTTCCGAAGGCAAACATTGGTTTACAACCACATTTGCTTCCAAGAACAATAAATGCTTTCGAGAATTAAAGTTAATAAGCTTCGGAAAACATTTTGACTGATAGTCAAAATTTCTTCTGAGGCCAAAAACTCTTCAGAAGAAAATGTTCTTGAAGGAATTTTACTCTTCGGAAGAGTTATGTAAAACTCTTCCGAGGGTAAAATTCTCTTCGGAAGATTTCTTACTTAGAATTTTTTTTTACATTTTTGAAAAACTTTCTAGTATCAGGGCTTAGATTGTATTTAAACGACATAGACAATACACATTTTAAATGGTTTTCAAAATAGAAAGACTAGTCAATGTTGTTCATCCGAATAGCTATGATTAGATATTTAAATCTTTGTTCATCAAAGGCTTTTGTGAACAAGTCAGCATATTGTTCATTTATATTGACTTTGACTTGGTTGATTAGATTTTACTCATTAATATCTCAAATGAAATGATACCAGATGTCAATGTGTTTTGTCTTGGAGTGCTTGACTGGATTTTCTGTGATAGAAATGAAAACTCTTGTTGTCTATGTGGATACAAGTCTCCATGAAGTTGAAACCATAATCTAGCATCTGATTCTGAATCCAAAGCTGTTGAGCATAGCAGCTTGCAGCAGTAATATAATCAGCTTCAATAGTTGATGTGGATACATATGATTGCTTCTTACATTACCAAGAGATAATCCTTCCACCAGGAAATTGACATCCTCTTGATATTGATTTCTTGTTGATATTGCAGCCACCATAATCACTGTCAGTGTAACCATAGAGGTTAAAATCCATATTCTTAGAATACCAAATTCCAAATTTAGGAGATTTTTTGAGGTATCTAAGAATTCTTTGGGTAGTAATTAGGTGAGACACCTTTGGAGAAGCCTAATATCTTGCACAGATGCATGTTGCAAACATGATATCAGGTCTACTTGCAGTGAGATACATCAAAGATCCAATAATTGCCCTATATTGATGTTGATCAGTATCCTCCCCCTCGGAATCATGACTAAGATTATGATTTCTGGGTATAGGTGTCTTGGCTGGCTTATAATCTGTCATCTCAAATCACTCTAAGATATCTTTAACATACTTAGATTGATTGATGAAGAACCCTTCTTCCATCTCCTTCACCTGAATTCCTAGGAAGAAATCCATCTTTCCCATGGAACTCATTTCAAAATTCTTCCTCATGATGCTTTCAAAGTCTTTGCACATTTGGTCATTTGAGGAACCAAATATGATGTCATCAATATAGACTTGTACAAGCATCATATTGTTCCAAGACTTCCTTATGAATAAGGTATTGTCTATTGTGCCTCTGGTATAGCCATTCTTGAGAAGGAACTGATACAGTGTCTCATACCACAGCCTAGGTGCCTGATGCAACCTATAGAGAGCTTTATCAAGTTTACACACATAGTTGTGATGTTGTGGGTCTTCAAATCTCAGTTGATATCCCTATACAGAAATGCACATTTCACATCAAGTTGATAGACTATGAAGTTCTTGTATGCAGCAAAAGCAAGAAAGATTCGCATAGCCTCAAGTCTTTCAATAGGTTCAAAGACATCTATGTAATCTATAACTTCCTCCTATGTGTATCCTTGAACAAAAAGTCTAGCTTTGTTCTTGATGATCAAACCTCTATCATCTCTTTTGTTTCTGTATTAGGAACCTGACTAGGTGGCAATGGACATAAGTTCCATACTTTTTGCCTCTTGAATTAAAGCAACTCCTCCTGTATTGCTTCTATCCAATTATTGTCTTTGAGGTCTTCTTCCACCTTTTTTGGTTACATTTGAGAGAGAAAGCATGGGTACAAGTAGACATTTGCATTATGGATCTGACTTCTTATTTTCACACCTTCTGAGACATCCCCAATGATGTTCTCAGCTGGATGTGTGTTGTGTATCCTGAGCCTAGGAATCACATTTAGTTGTATAGATAGATCCAAGTTTGAAAAGTTATGCTCAGGATTTTGAACACCATCACTAACTGATGTCTCACATTCAGTCAATGAGGAGTGATTCATTAAATGTGTGACAGCATCAATGGTATTTTACTGAGAAGCAGCATCAACAGTTGCTTGTTCCTCCTGATCACTATCTTCATCAGCTTGGTGTTGAATACTTGAGTTGTCAAATGTTAAGTTATAAGGCTCAGTTGGCTGACAACTTGAACAAGCTCCATTGTTTCCCGAGATATTCAAACTTTCAGGATTTTTAGTTAAAGGAGCTTGATCTTCATTTCTTCTTGGAGAAATTGGAATAGGTCTTGGTAAATTAAACATTTGATCTTCGTAGGGGTCACCTTGAATTCCTGTTCCAGCTGAAACATTCTCACAAGATGGTTTAGAATAGTTTAGAAACAATTCTAAATTGAAGAAATATTCAGGACCATTGCCCTTAACACTAGGTGTGTGCTGATTGACAACAATGTTGGATGATTCCTCAAATTGTTGATTTATGATATTATACACTCTATATGCAATAGTGGGTGAGGAATATCCAACAAAGATAGCATCATCAGACTTTTCATCAAATTTTGCTAAATTGTCTTTTGTGTTAAGGATGGTACATCTACTGCCAAAGGACCTAAGAAGGCCAATGAAAGGTGGCCTTTTGTTCCATAGCTTATAAGGTGGTTTTCCATATGGCTTAACTATAAAAACCCTATTCTGCACATAACATGCAGTGCTAACTACTTCTGCCCAAAAGGTTAAGGGCAGTTTTGAGTCAGCTAGCATAGTTCTAGAAGCCTCAATTAGTGTCTTGTTCCTCCTCTCAGCAACACCATTCTATTGAGGAGTTCTAGGAGCACTACATTGTCTGGCAATCCCTTTTGAGTTACAGAATGAGTTAGGAACTTGATTCTAAAACTCAGTCCTTTGATCAGTTCTAATTATATTTACCTTGTGATCTATTTGATTTTCAATTTTAAGAATAAAAGATTTTAAATTTTCAGCAGTTTCATCTTTAGTTCATAAAAAGAAAACCTATGTAAATCTTGAAAATCATCAACAATCGCAAGGCAATATGATTTCCTTCCAATGCTCATTATACTTGTAAAACCAAACAGATCCATATGCAACAAGTGTGATTGGGATGCTGATGGAGTAAATCTCTTTGGATTTATGTTAAACTTTTTGTTGCTTTCCTTTTAGGAAGGAAACACAGTTGTCCTTACAGATAAATTCCTTTTTAGGCATACCATGTACTAAATTATTTTTAACCAATTTATTCATGATTTTAAAATTAATATGGCATATTCTTTTATGCCAAAGAGTTGACTTATCACCATTTGCTTTGGAAAGAAAGCATGATACTTCACCCAATGGGGAAGCTTTGTTCATATCCAGCTTGTAGATATCCCCTCTCTTGGGAGATCTAAGAAGCACCAATTCTTGAGGAATTGTCATCCCGGGTTTGAGGATGATGCACTCATGTTCTGTGAAAAGCATTTAGTGCTTTTGATCATAGAATTGAGAAACACTAAGGAGATTGTGTTCAAGCTGTTTGACAGAGTTTACTTTGTCAAGTTTTAACTTACCATTGGATACACTACCTCTACCAGATATGTATCCTCCGGCTTTAACTCCAAACTTAACCGGATCTCCATCAAAGTGTTCAAACTGTTGTAGGAGAGATCTGTTCCCTATCATGTGCCTAGAGCATCCACTGTCTACAATCCAGATATTTTCATTTTTGTCATGTAGATGTCCCTACACATAAGGTGAAATGGTTAGTTACTATTGGAAACCCAAGCCATTTTGGTATTGGGCTCTTCCAATTTAGATGATATAATTGAACCAAAATGTATGCATGGAGGTTCAATTATGGTTTGTGAAGAAGAGGATTGGGCTGTAATATCTTTTCTAATCTTCCATTCCATCCTATGGTTGATCAAGCTTGATGAGCCTGAAGAGGCTTGTGCAGCATAACTTGCTTCCGAGGCTTCTTTCTTCTCGAATGTAGTTGTCACCACCTTTTCTTCCGAAGCAGTATTCTTTTTGGAAGGTTTCAAAGGATTCCTTTTGTTCTTTTGTTTTGCTTCCGAAGCTAGTTTGCTTTTGGAATTACTTGCTTCTGAAGGCACTCTAGCTTCAAAGGAAAACATAGGAAGCTTTTGTTTTGTATGGCCCAATTTCCGAAGACCTCACAGTTGGACAATCACAACATTTTTTTATATAAGATAAATGCATTTCATAAAAGCATCGCAGCGGATTAAGTTATCAAAAACCATTCATGCATTAATATTTGATGTTGTTAAAAATTACATCATTGTATTTTAACAGTTACAAAAGAATCATTCAATCGTATTAAAAAACAACAAAATCATCATGCACGAATGGATGCCAGTCTTTTCCCACCAAGTAGCATCACCAGCATGCCATCCTCAGCAACATCCTTACCTGCTAACTGATATGCATATAAAAAGTCAGCGTTGCTGAGTGAGTTCTAGTTTAATAATATAGAAAAATACACTTTGTAACTTCATTTGGTGATCATTCATCAATATACATAATCATCATAAAGTGATTAATTATCTTTCTTTCTTTCATTATCTTTCTCTTTCATTAACTAGGATTGCACAAAGCAAGAGCCTACATTGTTGGTTGGCAACAGATGCCGAACCCCTGTCGGCAAACGTTCATCATGGTAGCTAACCCATCGACAGTTGATCCATAGTGATAGGAACGAAGCATGCTCATCAACTAGGATCTCATTCATTCATCAGTCAATCCCCAGGATTGACCCCAGATGTGCATCCTTATGGGCTATACAGCCGCACATCAGTTGAGCTAACGACAACAAGGTCTTGCACCTCCATTCATTGTGGTTGCATGGCTTTTCATTCATTGTAAGGGCCCGGGGTAACATTCATTAAGTTTCACTATTCTTCTTTTATTTTTTCGTGTCCACATGTTAAGGATAATACTTATTAAGATGCACATTACATAATCACATAACATGAAAATATTATAGACATAGAAATGTAGCACATAAGAAAGAACCAAGCATAATAATCTTTCCTTATACAGAAGTGCTCCATACTTAAATTCTACTCCCAAAATTTCCAGAAAATCCCAAGTCTAAAGACAAATGCGGATGAACTTAGACAAATGCGAATGAGCATAACCAATGTGGATGAACAAATAAGGATGAACATTCTCAGGAAATTTGCTAAGTGTCAGGAAATGCGCATGAACCGATTGCGGATGACTAAGGCAATACACATGGACACTGTAGCAAATGCGCATGAATACTTAGTAAATGTGCATTAATAAAACATATGCGGATGATCACTCAGTAAATGCGCAGGAAGACATAGCAAATGCGCATGAACAAAACAAATGCGGATGATCACTTAGTAAATGCACAGGAAGACTTAGCAAATGTGCATGAACAAAACAAATGCGGATGATCACTTAGTAAATACACAGGAAGACTTAGCAAATGTGCATGAACAAAACAAATGCGGATGATCACTTAGTAAATGCGCAGGAAGACTTAGCAAATGCGCATGAACAAAACAAATGCGGATGATCACTTAGTAAATGCGCATGAAGACTTAGCAAATGCGCATGATCAAAAGACTTTCTGTTAAATGCAGAGGAACATAAAAACTAACTTGAAATTCATCTTATGCCCTTACCAGTCCCAATCATCATTTTAACATGAACACAACTTAGATCTATCAGTCTAACACTTAGAACATCATAAACTCTAAATGATCAACAAGAGAAGCACATAACATAACCATAACATCAACATCGTTCGCACCATACATGAAAATCATAACTTGTTTCAAAAACATCAGTTAAATATGCAAACTAGCCCCCAAATAAGCAGAAAACACTTAAAAGAGGGGACCTAGAACTCACCTCTACTGCTTTCGAGTAAAACTCCTCCAAACCCCGAGAGCAACCTGGAGTTCAAATGCCTAAACACACCAAAACACAAAACCGAACACAAAAGAACACATAAGAATTGGTCCCGAAGCTGAAAGCTCAGCTGAAACCGAACAAAACACACAAAAACACACCTTCAAGCCGAATCTTCTTCTTCTTCTCTCTAGAACCAATGGAAACTCTGCCTTTCTTCTTTCTAGCAGTAGAAGCAGTTGGTGCAGCATTGTAATGGGCGGCCATGCCCATTTTAAACATAAAATAATAATCTTTGTCCTTTTGTACACTTTAGCCCTCCACTTTTGCAACTTCTTCTTTTGTCATTATTCTTTTCTTTCAAGATGCTTTTCTTTTCCTTTATTTTAAACAAACTTCCGGGTGATACAAGTCCACCACGCTTATAGAGGTTTTGTACCCGAAACCTGTCATTCTTCTAACAGTTATGGGTAATGTTGTTTCATCTCTTCCTTAGTCTCCCACGTAGACTCAGATCCCTTCCTGTGCCTCCACTGCACTCGCACCAGTAGAACCGCCTTATTTTGTAATCTCTTCTCCTTTCGGTCAATGATTGCCACCGGTTGCTCTACATAGTTTAGCCGTTCATTCACTTCAATGTCTTCCAGTGGTACAATCATATCTTCATCAGCTAGGCATTTTCTCAGGTGAGATACATGGAATGTTGGATGAATTCCAATTAACTCATCGGGTAGCTCCAACCTATAGGCCACATCTCCTACTTGGGTAATGATTCGGAAAGGTCCTATATATCTCGGGCTCAGCTTACCCCTCTTTCTAAAACAAATGATCCCCTTCCAAGGTGAAACCTTCAGCATCACTTTATCACCCACCTGGAATTCAATAAGGCTAAGCCTCTTGTCAGCATACGACTTTTGCCTATCTTTGGCTGCCTTCATAAAAGCCTTGATCTTTTCTAGATTTTCTGACTCTTCAATGATCTCAGTTCCATCCAACTCTTTCTGCCCGATGTCACCCCAACACACCGGGGTTTTGCATCTCCTCCCATACAACATTTCAAATGGTGGCATGCCTATACTAGCATGATAACTGTTGTTGTAGGAGAACTCTGCCAACGGTAGGTGTTCATCCTAACTTTCACCAAAGTCAATAAGGCATGCCCGAAGCATATCCTCCAAAGTCTGAATGGTCTGTTCTGATTCACCGTCTGTATGAGGGTGATAAACTGTGCTAATGTGTAACCTCGTCCCCATGGCATCATGAAATCTCTTCAAGAACTTGGATGTGAACCGGGTGTCCCTATCAGAAACAATAGACACCAGCACGCCATGAAGAGTTACGATCTCCTTGATGAATAGCTCCACCAACCTTTCCGACGAGTACGTCTCTCGAATCGGCAAAAAGTGTGCACTCTTCGTCAGGCGGTCTACGATCACCCAAATGGTATCACATCCTTTCACAGTGCGAGGCAACTTCGTGATGAAATCCATGGTGATGTGTTCCCATATCCATTCGGGTATATCCAAAGGTTGGATCTTCCCATATGGTTTCTGATGTTCCACCTTCACTTGCAAATAAGTCAGGCACTTACTCACGTACTCCACCACGTCATGCTTCATCCCTGGCCACCAATAATCCTTCTTCAGATCATGATACATTTTTGTAGCACCGGGATGGATGGAATACCGTGTTCTGTGGGCCTCATCCATAATCTTTCCCCTCAGCTCCCCATAACGAGAAATCCACATCCGCCCGAAACGGGTTTTAACGCCAAGGGTGTTTTCCCCTAAATCCATCGCCTGCCCCTTCATTCGTTTGGAGTCGATCCTATCAACCTTTAATGCCTCATCTTGGAATTCCCTGATTTGACCCATAACATCTGGCGTCATAACCAGCTGGAAAGCCTTCACTCGAACCGGTTCTGGCCTCTCGTTTCGACTGAGGGCATCAGCTGCCACATTCGCCTTACCTAGATGATAGTGGATTTCGTAGTCGTAATCCTTGATCAACTCTAACCATCTTCTTTGTCTCATGTTAAGATCCTTCTACTCAAAGAAGTACTTCAAACTTTTGTGATCAGTGAAGATGGTGCACCTCATCCCGTACAGGTAGCGCCTCCAAATCTTCAATACAAAAACCATAGCCGCCAACTCTAGGTCATGAGTGGGATAGTTAGCCTCATGGGTTTTCAATTGTCAGGATACATAGGCTATAACCCTTCCCCGTTGCATCAGTACACAACCCAATCCCGAATAAGAAGCATCGGAATAGACCACCAAGTCTTCATTCCCTTCAGGTAACATCAAGACAGGAGCTTGAGTCAGCCTTGTCTTCAACTCTTCAAAAGTATTATTCTGCACTTGACCCCACACGAACTTCACATCCTTATGGGTCAATTTGGTCAATGGTGAAGCTATCTTAGAGAAGTCTTGGATGAACCGTCTGTAGTAGCCCGCTAAACC
Source organism: Flaveria sonorensis (assembly GCA_025506505.1). NCBI lineage: Eukaryota > Viridiplantae > Streptophyta > Magnoliopsida > Asterales > Asteraceae > Flaveria > Flaveria sonorensis. The sequence continues at coordinate 15,645,850 of CM046435.1, read as the reverse complement.
CAAGAAACTGCGGGTCTCAGATAGTGTCTTTGGGTTCTTCCATTGCATAACCGCCACCATCTTTGCCGGGTCCACCATAATCCCTTCAAAATTAACCACATGACCCAAAAACTGGACTTCCCGCAACCAGAACACACATTTAGAGAACTTAGCATATAGCTTCTCTCTTCTAACCGTCTCCAATACTTCGCGAATATGACCGGTGTGCTCTTCTTCACTTTTCGGATAAATCAGGATATCATCAATAAACACAATCACCAATTTATCCAACATCGGTTGCCACACCCGATTCATTAAGTTTCACTATTCTTCTTTTATTCTTTCGTGTCCACTTGTTAAGGATAATACTTATTAAGATGCACATTACTTAATCACATAATATGAAAATATTATAAACATAGAAATGTAGCACATAAGAAAGAACCAAGCATAATAATCTTTCCTTATACAGAAGTGCTCCATACTTAAATTTTACTCCCAAAATTTCCAGAAAATCCAAAGTCTAAAGACAAATGAGGATGAACTTAGACAAATGCGAATGAGCACAACCAATGCGGATGAACAAATAAGGATGAACATTCTCAGGAAATTTGCTAAGTGTCAGGAAATGCGCATGAATTAATTGCAGATGACTAAGGCAATACACATGGACACTGTAGCAAATGCGCAGGAAGACTTAGCAAATGCGCATGAACAAAACAAATGCGGATAATCACTTAGTAAATGCGCATGAAGACTTAGCAAATGCGCATGATCAAAAGACTTTCTGTTAAATGCAGAGGAACATAAAAACTAACTTGAAATTCATCTTATGCCATTACCAGTCCCAATCATCATTTTAACATGAACACAACTTAGATCTATCAGTCTAACACTTAGAACATCATAAACTCTAAACGATCAACAAGAGAAGCACATAACATAACCATAACACCTACATCATTCGTACCATACATGAAAATCATAACTTGTTTCAAAAACATCAGTTAAATATGCAAACTAGCCCCCAAATAAGCAGAAAACACTTAAAAGAGGGGACCTAGAACTCACCTCTACTGCTTTCGAGTAAAACTCCTCCAAACCCGAGAGCAACCTGGAGTTCAAATGCCTAATCACACCAAAACATAAAACAGAACACAAAATAACACATAAGAATCAGTCCCAAAGCTGAAAGCTCAGCTGAAACCAAACAAAACACACAAAAACTCACCTTCAAGCCGAATCTTCTTCTTCTCCTCTCTAGAACTGATGGAAACTCTGCCTTTTTTCTTTCTAGCAGTAGAAGTAGTTGGTGCAGCATTGTAGTGGGTGGCCATGCCCACTTTAAACATAAAATAATAATGTTTGTCCCATTGTACACTTTAGCCCCTCCACTTTTGCAACTTCTTCTTTTGTCATTATTCTTTTCTTTCAAGATGCTTTTCTTTTCCTTTATTTTAAACAAACTTTCGGGTGTTTCATGTTTGTACTTTTGTTTGTCTTCCAAAGTCAGTTTCCCTTTGGAAGAGTAAGCTTCTTTCAAAAGCAACATCGCTTTGGAAACAAACTTTCCTTTTCTTAACACTTGGGCCACATGGTAAGGTCCAAATGTGAAACCCTCATTGACTCCTTCTTTCTTAACATTAGATGCATAATGTGTGCTTGTTGGATTATATTAACAATCTTTAGCCATGTGCTTATGCAGGCCACAGATTATGCATTCAATGTTAATTTTGATGGGGAAGGTTGATGGTTGCTTCTGGAGCTTCTTTCTTCATTATCAACCTTCCCCTTCAATATTTTATCCTTCTTCAAAACAGAAATGCTGGTACAACATTCTTTTCCTGAATTAGGATTTCCAGTCAGTTGAAATCCAGCTAATATGAATACACGCTTTTGCTTTAGGTCTATCTTCACTTTGACTCAGCCACCTTCTTGGTAGTTTTTCTTGCTGCCCTGATTTTGTTTCTTCTAGCTTTGGTGGTTAAGGGTTAATCATCAGCTATGGGGATGAGGTTTTCTACCGTATCCTTCCCTGTGGTGGTTTCCATTATTGCATCATTCTTCTGCTCTTTGAGTAATGGGTTAGCAGTTGGAACCTCTTGCTCATCTACACCACATCTAGGCTATCTAATAGACACAAAGGGGTGTGGTAGAGCAATTTCATTGGTTCCCAACCCACTTTTGTTTTGATAACACACCTTTGAGTTGGAGGATGATGCAATGATGGTGTTGAAGTTATGCACTTCAATTTCATACTTCTTAGCTTTAGCCTCAACTATCATTAGCTGGGCTTGAGACTTAGTCAACTTGGAGATTAAATCTTTTATTTGAGCCCTGTAATTTGAATTTTCATGTTTTAAAGAGGACACAGTTTTCTCAAACTCTTCTATTTTGAGTTTGTAGTCAGATTCTGCTCTCTTAAAATTAGATTTTAGTATATTAAAAGACTCAATATTAGGTTTAATTTCCATGTTGTAGTCCTGATATAATTTGACCTTAGCAATACAGGCTGGAGTATACAGATGTTCATATACCTTAGTGTCTTCAGTTCTAGCCATGAGAGCTTGAGCAGGAGTGACATCTTGCACCATGAAGCTCCAATCAACTTCTTGCGCAACAACTACAATTTATTGCTCAATGGATTTGGTTGTAGCTTTAGGGGTAGTAGGATGTTGGGTGGCTTGAGTTGCTCCAGGATTAGATCTAGGAGCTTTGCATTCCCTTGCAAAGTGACTAAGCTGGTTGTAGTTGTAGCACTTGGCCTTTTGTCTTGTCAAACCCAAATTTGCTGTTGGTTGGGTTCTGATAGAACTGCCTTTTAGTTCTTTTGAAGAACTTCTTTGCTCTATAGGTTAGGAGAGCCATCTATTGGACAATGTCCATGTATTCTACATCATCTAGGCTAAAACACTCCAGATCATCAAAACAGAATTAAAAATCTCTAGAGTGCTCACTCCCTGAAACAAAGGCATAAATATCCTAGAAAGGATTTTGATGAGCCTGGTGAGACCTGGGTATCTTAGGGAATATGATGTAAGGCCCAGAAGAGGAGGATGATTGTTAGGGTAGTTCAGGTACAACTGGGGCCGGGGAGTTCTTGAACGTTCCGTAACATGTAGAGCATTGCTGATTGAAGGATTGGTTAAACTGTTCATCTGATGGCCTTTTTCAGATTCCATATCCATATGGTATCCATCAAGGATTCTTAGTTCTTTTGAATGAGACACAATAGAAAGTCCACTCATGAGGCAGTGCACTCATGAATTTTCTTAATATATCTCTCTTCTCAAGAATCACTCCCATAGACTGAAGAAGTTGATCAAGTCCATGTATCTGAAGTATTGTTGGCTCAAGGTCTCACCAATAATATATGTGAATTTCTTAAACATCTGCTTTAGTACATCTTTCTTTGACTCCTTGGATTTAGCAGAACCAGAGTACATCAGCTTCAAAGCCTCAAAGAGTTCTTTGGCAGACTCACAGTGCTTAAAGCCTACCATTATAGAGTTTGGTATAGCAGTAAGCGGAACAATCATGACTTTATAGTCAATGTCCATTCTCTTATAGTCTTCATCTGAGTATTCTTTAATGGCCTTCTTAATCATGGCACCATTTCCAGCCGAAGATGCCACTTTTGTCTTGTATGGACCATGGGTAACAGACCTCCACATTCAACAATCCTAGTACTTGATGAATCCTTCAATGCGGATGCACCAAGTCTCAAAATCATCAGGAGTGATGATAAGAGCCTTGGTCATAGTTCCAATCACAGACTTAGGATGCGCCATGCAGTCTGTCGGAGTGTCAGCAGACTGTCAGACAGACCTTACTTATGTCCACTTGTTCATAGTTAGTTCTTCTAAAGCTAAATGGCTTTGAAAGAATAAATTCTTCCGAGGCCATTTATACTTTGGAAGAATCAACTTTGTCCGAATTTCTGCAAGTCTTCAAGACTTTATTCTTTGGAAGACTTTGTCTTTGGATCTTCAAACTTGCATACTTTGGAAGAATAAGAACTTAGTCTCGGAAGACTAAGTTCTTCCTTCGGAAAATCTTCACACTTGAGCTTCGGAAGATCTTTAACTTAGCTTCGGAAGAGCAGCTTGTTCCTTCGAAAGACCATTTGTTTGGCACATGAAAATATATCTATGTGTGGTTTTGGTTACACCAGCCTCCTTAGACCCAACAGATTTTGATTGCTTTTGCATAATCATGTTCACCTGCCATGAGATCATACAAGTCTTCATTGAGTTGAATTAATGTTTTTATGAATAGACATAGACTAACACAATATTGATTGTTGATATTGTTTTCCATATAAACTCAACAATGATATTAATAGTTGATTTAAACAGTGAGTATTTATCATGTTTTGTATCATGTTTTTTCTGTGTTTAGATGATATGTATGTACCCCACACCTAGATATATGTTAAGATCAACACTTCTCAAGATATGAAAGAAAGAACTTTTAATAACTTTAAACATAGTTACTTAGAAGTATAAATGCTTAATTTGATCCAGTAAGGGATTCTTTTGATTGATCCTTATTGGGTAATCCACATTGGGATTCTTTTGCACTTCACTTTGGAAGTTGTCCTCTTTGGGATTCTTTTGATTCATTCACAAGGAATGTGTCTATAATAGACTTTATTTGTTTTGTATCTAAAATGGATGTGTTCCTCATTGGGAATCTTTTTTTGGATCATGGAATAGGTCATCCAGGTCTGCGGTTAGCATAACAAAGGATGCCTTAGTGTACTCCAGGTCTATGATTATCATAACAAAGGAGAAACTTATGATTGATTGAGCAGTTATAACCTGTTTCACTTGGTGTATATGAGTGATTTTACAAGAAATCTATATTGGATAGATTAAAACATACCATACATTAAGATGGGTGTTATGCTTACCATACAATCATGAGAATTTACGTTCTTCACTGTTGAATATGATGTTATGTGTCAAATGCGGAGCCTATCCACACATCAAACAAAGTATGTCAGTCTTTATTGGTGGAAAATGACTCAAGTGAAGAAATCAAACTAGTGTACTATCATTTCTCATGTTTATGCAAGGTGTGATTCAAAAATTATAATCATAAATGTTTAACCGAATTCTTAATTTTGAAAAGATTGAATGTTGGTTATGAAGTTTGGAGTTTAACAAAATCAAGTTTGGATGATGTTAATGTTTTAAAAACATTGCTTGTTTGGTTCATAATTGATCATACCAAGCGACCGAACCAAAAATTAAAATCTTGTTGAATCAAATGGTTTTGTAAAGTGGCTAGTCAATTGATTATAAGTATGAACTTTGATTAATTTGATGATACCCTTTTCTAAGTAATCTCTCAAAATGGTATCAGATGTCTATGTGTTTGGGTTTTTAATGTTGGACAATATTATCAGTTATGAACATGGCAGTAGAATAGTCTATGTGTATGGGTGTTTTTAGAAAATTGCAACCATAGTCAAGCATTTTGTTTTAATTTAAAGCACTTGAGAATAGCAAGAAGAAGCAGCTATGTATTCTGCTTCATCTGTTGACATAGAGACATTTGTTTTTTCTTGCACTGCTAGCAGATCAAGTCTCGAAAGACTAAGTTCTTCCTTCAGAAAATCTTCACACTTGAGCTTCGGAAGATCTTTGACTTAGCTTCGGAAGAGCAGCTTGTTCCTTCAAAAGACCATTTGTTTGGCACATGAAAATATATCTATGTGTGGTTTTGGTTGCACCAGCCTCCTTAGATCCAATAGATTTTGATTGCTTTTGCATAATCATGTAAACCTGCCATGAGATCATACAAGTCTTCATTGAGTTGAGTTAATGTTTTTATGAATAGACATAGACTAACACAATATTGATTGTTGTTATTGTTTTCCACTTAAACTCAACCATGATATTAATGGTTGATTTAAACAGTGAGTATTTATCATGTTTTGTATCATGTTTTTTGTGTGCTTAGATGATATGTATGTACCCCACACCTAGACATATGTTAAGATCAACACTTCTCAAGATATAAAAGAAAGCACTTTCAATAACTTTAAACATAGTTACTTAGAAGTATAAATGCTCAATTTGATCCAGTAAGGGATTCTTTTGATTGATCCTTATTGGGTAATCCACATTAGGATTCTTTTGCACTTCACTTTGGAAGTTGATCCTCTTTGGGATTCTTTTGATTCATTCACAAGGAATGTGTCTATAATAGACTTTATTTGTTTTGCATCTAAGATGGATGTGTTCCTCATTGGAAATCTTTTTTTGGATCATGAAATAGGTCATCCAGGTCTGCGGTTAGCATAACAAAGGATGCCTTAGTATACTCCAGGTCTATGATTATCATAACAAAGGAAAAAGTTATGATTGATTGAGCAGTTATAACCTGTTTCACTTGGTGTATATGAGTGACTTTACAAGCAATCTATATTGGATAGATCAAAACATACCATAAATTAAGATGGGTGTTATGCTTACCAAACAATCAAGAGATTTTAAGTTCTTCACTATTGAATATGATGTTATATGTCAAATGCGGAGCCTATCCACACATCAAACAAAGTATGTCAGTCTTTATTGGTGGAAAATTACTCAAGTGAAGAAATCAAACTAGTGTACTATCATTTCTCATGTTTATGCAAGGTGTGATTCAAAAATGATAATCATAAATGTTTAACTGAATTCTTAATTTTGAAAAGATTGAATGTTGGTTATGAAGTTTGGACTTTAACAAAATCAAGTTTGGATGATGTTAATGTTTTATAAACATTGCTTGTTTGGTTCATAATTGATCATACCAAGCGACCGAACCAAAAATTTAAATCTTGTTGAATCAAATGGTTTTGTAAAGTGGCTAGTCAATTGATTATAAGTATGAACTTTGATCAATTTGATCATACCCGTTTTTAAGCAATCTCTCAAAATGGTATCAGATGTCTATGTGTTTGGGTTTTTAATGTTGGACAATATTATCAGTTATGAACCTGGCAGTAGAATAGTCTATGTGTATGGGTGTTTTTAGAAAATTGCAACCATAGTCAAGCATTTTGTTTTAAATCCAAAGCACTTGAGAATAGCAAAAAGAAGAAGCTATGTATTCTCCTTCATCTGTTGACATAGAGACATTTGTTTTTTCTTGCACTGCTAGGAGATCATGTCTCGAAAGACTAAGTTCTTCCTTCAGAAAATCTTCACACTTGAGCTTCGGAAGATCTTTGACTTAGCTTCGGAAGAGCAGCTTGTTTCTTCAAAAGACCATTTGTTTGGCAAATGAAAATATATCTATGTGTGGTTTTGGTTGCACCAGCCTCCTTAGATCCAATAGATTTTGATTGCTTTTGCATAATCATGTAAACCTGCCATGAGATCATACAAGTCTTCATTGAGTTGAGTTAATGTTTTTATGAATAGACATAGACTAACACAATATTGATTGTTGTTATTGTTTTCCACTTAAACTCAACCATGATATTAATGGTTGATTTAAACAGTGAGTATTTATCATGTTTTGTATCATGTTTTTTGTGTGTTTAGATGATATGTATGTACCCCACACCTAGACATATGTTAAGATCAACACTTCTCAAGATATAAAAGAAAGCACTTTCAATAACTTTAAACATAGTTACTTAGAAGTATAAATGCTCAATTTGATCCAGTAAGAGATTCTTTTGATTGATCCTTATTGGGTAATCCACATTAGGATTCTTTTGCACTTCACTTTGGAAGTTGATCCTCTTTGGGATTCTTTTGATTCATTCACAAGGAATGTGTCTATAATAGACTTTATTTGTTTTGCATCTAAGATGGATGTGTTCCTTATTGGAAATCTTTTTTTGGATCATGAAATAGGTCATCCAGGTCTGCGGTTAGCATAACAAAGGATGCCTTAGTTGACTCCAGGTCTATGATTATCATAACAAAGGAGAAACTTATGATTGATTGAGCAGTTATAACCTGTTTCACTTGGTGTATATGAGTGACTTTACAAGCAATCTATATTGGATAGATCAAAACATACCATACATTAAGATGGGTGTTATGCTTACCGTACAATCATGAGAGTTTAAGTTCTTCACTATTGAATATGATGTTATATGTCAAATGCGGAGCCTATCCACACATCAAACAAAGTATGTCTGTCTTTATTGGTGGAAAATTACTCAAGTGAAGAAATCAAACTAGTGTACTATCATTTCTCATGTTTGTGCAAGGTGTGATTCAAAAATGATAATCATAAATGTTTAACTGAATTCTTAATTTTGAAAAGATTGAATGTTGGTTATGAAGTTTGGAATTTAACAAAATCAAGTTTGGATGATGTTAATGTTGTAAAAACATTACTTGTTTGGATCATAATTGATCATACCAAGCTACTGAACCAAAAATTAAAATCTTGTTGAATCAAATGGTTTTGTAAAGTGGCTAGTCAATTGATTATAAGTATGAACTTTGATCAATTTGATCATACCCTTTTCTAAGCAATCTCTCAAAAAAATGGTATCAGATGTCTATGTGTTTGGTTTTTTAATGTTGGACAATATTATCAGTTATGAACATGGCAGTAGAATAGTCTATGTGTATGGGTGTTTTTAGAAAATTGCAACCATTGTCAAGCATTTTGTTTTAAATCCAAAGCACTTGAGAATAGCAAAAAGAAGCAGCTATGTATTCTGCTTCATCTGTTGACATAGAGACATTTGTTTTTTCTTGCACTGCTAGGAGATCAATCTTGATCTAAGAAACTGACATCCTCCTGTGGTTGATTTTCGACTATTGTTACAACCACCATAATCACTTTCTGTGTATGCATACAGTGAGAAGTTTCCATCTTTTGGATACCAAAGGACTAGATCTGGTTTGCCTTTCAAAAATCTTAAGATTCTCTTGACTGCATTGATGTGTGACTCTTTAGGGTCTGCTTGGTAACTTGCACACATGCATCCTACATACATTATGTCTTGTTTGCTTGCAGTGAGGTATATCAAAGATCGAATCATAGATCTGTATAACATTTGATCAACAAATGTTCCCTCTTGATCTGTTCCAAACTTTAAACCTATGGAAAATGGTGTTTTTCTTGATGTATAATCAGACATGATATATTTCTTAAAAATTTGATTGACATATTTGCTTTGATTGATAAAGATTCATTCTAGTAATCGCTAAACTTGAAGTCCAAGGAAGAATGTGCGTTCACCCATTGAACTCATCTGAAACATAGATTGCATAAGTGTTTCAAAGTCTCTATATAGTTGTATATTTATGGATCCAAAGATGATGTCATCCATATAGATTTGAACAACTAACAAGTCTTGTCTTTGCTTCTTCAAGAACAAAGTTTGGTTAATCTTTCCTCTTGTGTAACCATTTTGTAGTAAAAACTTGGATAGTAAAAATCTAAATAATAATAACAGGTACAAATAGTAAATCAAGGTACCCATTCTATGTTTCATACCACTTCATGGGTGCTTGGTGAAGACCATATAGAGCATTGTGTACCTTGTATACTCTATGAGGGAATTTTGGATCTTCAAACCCTGGTGGTTGAGCAACATATACTTCTTCATATATCTTTCCATATAGGAATGCACATTTCACATCCATCTAGAAGACAATGAACTTCTTTGATGAAGCATATCCATGGAACTCCATATTGCTTCTAATCTTACCACTAGATCAAAGATATCGTCATAGTCCATGCCTTCCTCCTGAGTGTATCCTTGTGCGTTTCTTATGAAAATCCTTCTATCATTTGCATTATTTCGGTAAAGCCATCTAGTTCTAATTACATATTTACCTTCAAGTAGATCACCGGCTGCCATACCTCTTGCTTTCTAAATTGTTGTAGTTCTTCTTGCATGTCTTCTATCTGACTATTATCTTTTAATGCCTCAGTGATGTTCTTTGGGATAGTAAGAGATAAGAAGCAAGAGAACAAGAAAATGTTTGCTACATCAGATTGACTCTTTGTTAATCTGACATTTAGGTCACCTATAATGTTCTCTAATGGATGATATTTATGAACTCTAGTTGTTTCAATCTGATCAACAAGTATTGTTGAGTCAAGATTACTAATGGTAAGGTCTGGTGTAGATGGTTGGGTAGGAGTGTTGGATGTGTCTGGTTCATCAGTCTGTTGGTTTTCATGAAATTTCTGAGGAAAATCATGGAAGAAATCTAAGATTTCATCTTCATGATATGTGTATGGGAGAGAATGGTAGTCATCATCTTCATCTGCAGCTTCATGTTGACTTAACTTGGTTTGCTTGCTTGGTTGCGGATCAACTTCATCTTTTGATTGATTGATTGGAGCAGATGATGATGGTGTGTTGTCTCTAACATTTGGTCCTGTTGGTGTTAAATATGATGTTCCTTTTGATGTGTTGATTTGATTAGGTGGAGTTGTAATAGTTGTGCTTGATGGAGTTTTTGATGTTCTCCTTGGTGGATCAACTGTTAATGGAAAATCTATGTTTGTTGGTGGAACCATTGGATATTCAACATCTTTTTTGGTACCTTAAACATCAAAGTAAGATGTGTCAAATGACTTTTTTAATGCATCTATATCAATCAACTAGTTTGATCCAATGACTTTCTTAGTGAAAGAATGTTCATTGAAAACAACATCAGTCGTTTCTTACACTAGGTTAAGTCTTGGGTTATATACTCTATAAGCTTTTGAACATTCAAAATATCCAACAAAGAACCCATCATCTGCTTTAGGATCAAACTTTGATAGATGCTCTCTAGTGTTTAATATAAACACTGATCATCCAAAAGCCTTAAGAAATCCTATAAATGGTTTTCTTTTAAACATAAGTTCATAAGGTGTTTTGGTATGTTCTTTAATGATTAAAGTCCTATTTTGAATGTAGCAAGCTGTATTGAATGCTTCTACCCAAAATAAGATGGGTAATAGAGAGTCTGCTAGCATAGATCTTGCAACTTCTACTAAAGTTTTGTTTTTTCTTTAGCCGCCCTATTCTGCTGAGGAGTTCTTGCTACACAAAATTGATGACCTATTCCTTTTTCTGCACGGAAAGTAGAAATAATATCATTCTTGGATTTAGTTTTTTTATCACTTATCAAAATTTTCATGTTATGATCAAGCTGGTTTTCTATCTTACTAATAAAGGATTTGATGATATCTAGTGTTTCTAACATGTGACTGAGAAAGAATACCCATGTAAATCTTGAGTAATCATCTACTATCACTAGACAATATTGCTTCTTACCAATACTTAAAATTTTTTTTGGTCATAATAGATCCATATGAAGCAATTTGAGTGGTGTTTGATCAGAGTTTACCAATTTAGAACAATGAGACACTCTATGGTGTTTGCCTTTCAGACATGCAATGCTGTGTTCTGTACAAAAAAATTCTTTTTGAGGTAGACCTATTACAAGGTCACCTTTGACTAATTGATTAATTCTATTTAAAATAGAGTGTCCCAATCTTCTATGCCATAATTGGGAAACATCTTCTGTTACTTTTGATAATATATAAGTTTCAGGTGTTGAAGCTGAAACTGTATTCATATCAACTATGTATGTGTTGTTCTGATGAGGAGTTCCTAAAAGGATATAATCTTCTTGTATGTGAAAACCCTTCTTGAGTATGTAGTAGTTGTTGGAGTAAGAGAGTGTGGCATATCCCTTGTCAAAATTTAGGATACACTCAACAGATTGAACTGGAGGTTATACTAGTAGTTGACATTTTCAAAGCTTATCAACCCATTGGATACTGGTCCTTTAGCAGTAATCTTTCCTTCTGTTTTATCTCCTCCAAATGCCACATTGCCTCCATGTTTGCTCTTAAAATCCTGAAGGAGGGCTGCAAAGACAATAAATTTAGTTAGAGGGTGCAACTAAAGCAAGATGGTCTTGGGTTTTCTGTCTTTCCTTAAAACACAAATCTCTTCTAGAGATGCATTATTAGCAGGTTTAGTAACTCTAGGTATACTAGATTTTCTTTAGTTGGTTAAAGCTTTTTCTAGAAAGGTGCTTTGTGCTCTTCTCCTTTGATTGCTAAGCTCATTTTGTTGTTATGTCTTCGGTTTGGTTGTTTAAAATTTCCATAAACTGAGTTACTAGAATATAAGACAACTTTAGTGTGTGGAGTCTGTCTAGGTGCTCCACCTTTGTTCTTGTTAGGAACAATTGGTTGCTTCTCAGTTGATTTCTCAATATAAGATTGTTTGTTTTTCTATTGTTGTTAAAATAACATGTTTCAGTACTATGGTTGTTCATGTCATAGTACTTATAATAATTGAGTGTATTGATTACAACATTCATAATAAGGTAAATTGGAGGTATTTTGGTTGATTGTCACTTTTGATTTTAGAGATGGTTTTGATGGTACATCAAAAGTAACACTTTGTTGCTTTGGTTGAGTGGTTGTTTTGCCCTTTCCTTTTGTCATTCTTTTAAGGGGGATAATGGAAGATTCAGCATTTCTTCCACCTGAGCAAATGTCAAATATTTGATTTTGTTTTGATTGTTTTGGTGATGCTGCAGCAGTAACTGACACACTTGAAACTTGTGCAGTTTCAGAGGCTGGCTGATCATTCAATTTCTAAAAGATACTCATCATCATCATTAGTTGTATGTACATCAAATTCATTGTTTTCACCTTGGTAAAAGTCTTTTGATTTAATTTTAGGTGCATTTTGACTTTTGACAAAATTTATTAAAGGTGAGTTTGATGATGATGATGATGTAGGTTTTGAGTCATCAATTCTATCATGAGGATCAAGTGAATCCCCATGCTTCCTTGTCATTGATTCAAGCAATGGCACATACTTGTCATTATATGGTGGGTTAACTTTGTTGTACCCAATGCCTGAAGGGTCTTTAAAAGCCCTTTGTTGAGCCAAAAGTTTTTCAAAAGTTTGATTGCTTAATTGAAACTTTTGAAGTTTGACTTCTGCTTTAGCCTATGCTGCTTTTGACTAAGTTAATGATTTAGAGAATTGCTCAACTTGTGATGTTAGTGTGAGCTTTTCAGACAACAGCTTATCTAGATTATTTTTAAGTGAAAAAAAATCTTAATTTCATATTGTTTTTGTTTAGTTTTATGACTTTCATTTAAAATGGTTGTTTTAATCACTTTCCTAGAAAGTTGATCTGCATGCTCTTTGTATCTTGTAACTTTGCCATCCTGTTTGATGATCATTGCTGATGATTTAGTATGCTGGTTAGGACAATAGTGAGTGATTTGAGGTGGTGCCAGAGCCCTTGGTATACTGAATGGTGGTGGAATTTTTATGTTTGATTGATATCCACTTGATGATAGTGGTTGTTGATTGTCACTGTCTGCTCTTGGTTGTTGTCATTCACTTGAGAAGTGTTCGTATAATTGGCAGTTGTAACACCTCATCTTTGATTTGCCAAACCTAATTTTGGTCTTCTTATCCATGGTTAGACCCCTATTTCTTTAAAGAAATCATTTGGATCTATAGGCAATCATAGCCATAGACCATTAAAAAGAAATTATCCGGTGGAAGTTCATCCAACTCTTATTGGATGTTGTGTGATGGTGTTAGGTTTGCACCAAGGTATGCCTCAAAAATTGTTAAAAGGCTGCTAATGCTACCTTTTGCTCTTCACTTTGAAGAATGTTAGTGAGAGCATCCATTATTTTGTCAAACTTATGGATGTTTTAATTTTTTCTATGTTGCTGTTTGCTTGAACTTTAGGCTTGTTGATTTTAATGTTGATGTTTGCTTTGAGGTGTTGCTTCAAGTGAAGTATGAATACCAATCTTCTTAAACTTTTGTCTTTGTTTGGATGATTCTGGAGCTGAGAAGAATGATGTTTCACTTGAGTCAAGAAATTCTTTATCTTCATCCTCCCCAACTCATGTTAGGAATGCATTGTCTTTTGATTGCATCTCCTTGAATTTGTATGATTCAACATGCCTCACAGTGTTGTTGTTTCTTGATCTTTCATCAAGTTCTAATGCCTCCACTTTAGTAACTAAAGCATCTAATGATAGTGCTTCAAGATCAAGTGTTTCTTTCATCAAAGAAACTAACTATGTCCATCTCCATTGATTCATACATAAGTCCATATACTATCATTTCATTGACTAACTGTATAAAGCTATAGAGTTTTAATGGTATTAATTCAACTTGAATGTGATGAAATGTTTCATGTTGTGGTATTGTTGAGCTTCCCCTTTTTTATTGCTCTGATTTTAGCACTTCCTTCACACATCATGTGAAGAACTTTCCAATGTTCAATGGCTCTTTTAAAGTTTTCTACCCTTGGTTAGAATTTCAAAAGAAATTGTCATAGCCAGGATACTATATGCTTTCATGTCTGTTTTGACTCTTTTCAAGTCATCACCAGCTACACTCTAGAGGCTAACTGGCTTTTGTGTGTTATAATCAGGACCCAAAGCAACTGGTATGTATGGTCGTTTAGTAATTGAAGTCCATAGATTAAGGTCAAGAAAGATAATCCAATTTTTGAACATGATCTTCCATTGCTTGAAGTCTGCTTGGTTCTTTAATCTTGGTGGTTTAAGGCCACTGTTTGTTCCAGAAACTTCGTTAGACATGTTGATGGTTGATTAACTTAACAGTTTAAGTTGACTTGATTGATTTTTAGCTTGGTGCTAAATTAATTTATTCTAAGGTAATATTTGTGCAAGTCCAACTTTGTCATTAGGATTTGTTTGATTGATTTTAGGCTTAAAATTACCTAGGTAATGTCCGTTAATAGCAGTCAATGGCCTTTAAATGATCAGATCAATAAGGTCAAACTTTTTAAAATAAGGAATATTTAGTCAATGATAGTCAAAACCCTTTAAATTTGGTCAATGAAAGTAAGAAACCTAATAAACCATAAAACACAATAAATGTGTCGGCTGTTTGGATCAAAAAAGATACTCTTAATGAAATTCATGAAAATTCAAATGAAGAATGGTTTCTTCATTTATTTGATGTTAATGTCAGCAAAATCACTGGAGATTTTGAATATATGATGATGATGAACTAGGGTTTATCCTAAAACAGTTGCGGTCGAGCAACTTTGTATGAAAACCGACGATTAAGGTCGTTTTGATGACGTTTTACGATGGATTTGAGCTTAAAACAACTCGAATATGATGATATAACACGATTTCTAGGTTGAAATCAACTAAAATAGTGTTTGAATGCTGAAAACAGATAGAACAGTATCCATGTACTGTTTTATCAAAAATCTTCTTAAAAACTACTTGTTTTTATGAATTTTTGATGATTTTGTTTAAAATCTATTTGTTAATGCTTTTGAGAGCTTTGTTACTAACAGTAACACAATTTCTTCTTGAATAAGAACCAAAACAGTCTATTAAGACATGTTTTTGAAGTATTTGATAAATAGAAATGTAGAAGAGTGTTCTTGTGTGGTTTTATGCCAGTGTGGATGTTTTTTAAGCTAATGAATAGTAGAGATCATTATGTTGATTGAGTGGATAAAAAAATAGTGTATGATTTCAGCCCAGGCTCTAATACCACCTGATGGATTCACCCTTTAAACTTATTGTTTGATTTTAATATTGATCCTCCTAGGACATTTATAATCTCTCATCAAGAATGAACAATCAATCATCATGGTGCTGAAACTCCTAATGAATGATATGATCTCTAGTGTGTGTGTTTGTGTGATTGTGTGATTGAATACTCCGAATAATAAAATGCTTGTTTGATTGATTAGTGTTCAAAAGTTTACAAAGGATTAGGGTGCAAGGCTATTTATAACCTAGGTACATACTATGTACAATTACAAAAGTACCCTTATGTAAACAAAAAATACATAATAATCCTAAGTGTAAAGGTTTTCCGCTACATATGATAAAGTGTAGCTTTGGATACTTAAATGTCCGCTATGGATGTTTGACTTGATTGTCCACTGCGAATGTTAGTCGTCCTTAGTGAACACTTGATCGGTTTGATGTTAACTATTGTGTTTGTTGGTCATCCGCTGTGGATCTGTGCATCCGCTGTGGACTTGTTCATTAGCTGTGAATTGTGTTCATCTGCTGTGTACTTTGTTTATCAGCTATGTATCTCAATGTGTCCGCCGCCAGCACTTCGACATTTCTTGATTGTCTTCATCCGCTGTGGATTCTTATGCATCCGCTGTGAACACTTTTTCATCCACTGCCAACACTTGTGCAAAATTTCTTCTATTTACACATCTTCTAGAAGAAATATAAATAATGATTAGTGTTATGCTTGGATAATAATTGTCGCACCCTCAAAATCCGCGTGCGGGGTTTTACCGCAAGGCGTGTGACATACCAGGATTTCAGTCGTTAGTTACTCAGAACGAATCTATATGAACAAACACCTAAAGACAGAGTTTAACTTTGAATAATGTGGAAGCGTTTAATAAACCAGAAAAACGAAAGTAAAGTTACATAATGTAAAATGCGCAAACACACGCGCCCAAAGTAGTACCAACAAAGACTTAAATGTTTAACAATCAAACCAAATACAAAATTTCAATCATGCTGACAACTACAATGATACTAACTCGTGCACGTGCTCCTAGGCGATGGTAACCTCAACCTGAGAATAGCATACTAAAAGAGTCAACACAATGGTTGGTGAGTTCAAGAATTTGCGTTAATCATAAATCAGTAATAATTGCAAAATATAAGAGGTGCATTGAAATAGATAGCTAATCTATATTCACAAGTAATAATCATAGTGATTTCACGATTGAAGCTGACTTTGTTTCGTTTGTTGCCTCCCATCACGACTTACCAGGTCGTGACGATGTTTGTATTAGGACAAAATTGCACCCGTTGGACCTCGAGTCGCACAGGTGGGGATCGTCAGACCCAGTAGTACTACCCAAGTTTTCCCGCTAATTAACATTATTAACAACCCGAAAGTGTGAAGACTTTCATGGTATTCAGCACTATATCATACTATACACAACTCATATTAATAAAGCGTTTGTAAAACCAGTATGCTATCTCCCCCAAAAGAGAGTATGAAAAAGAGTGGAGCATGAACTCACCTGGTGTGCACAAGAAAGAACTTAAGAGCTTAACTTGAAAGAGAGGACAGATAACCTTCAGAGGTTACCTAGAACACGCAAGTACATGAGTACGTGTACACAAAACCATTATGAAACCCTAAGTGCTCTATAAGCCAAAGAACTCAAGGTTTTGGAAAAATGTCACACCCTCTAAATCCGCGTGCGGGGTTTTACCGCGAGGCGCGTGACATACCAGGATCTCAGTCATTAGTTACCAAGAACGACTCTATATGATTAATAAACAAAACCAGAGTTAACGTTTAAAATACTGCGGAAGCGTTTTTAAAACTAGAAAACTCAAAACAAGTAGTATGTAAAGAGAATGCGCAAAACATACGCGCCCCAAACACAAATGTTTAATAGGAAAATAAACCCAAATGTGTAAACAAACAATGTAGACAACTCAACGATGCTGGTGTGCGTGCTTCTAGGCAACTGGCAACCTTAACCTGAGAATAGCATACTAAACAAGTCAACACATGGTTGGTGAGTTCAAGAGTTTGCGTTAAAATATAAACCAATCAACAGTTTCCAGAGCATAAGTAGTGTATTGCAATAGATAGCTAGTCTATTAACATAAAAATATTAATCATAGTGATTTCGCGATCGAAGCTGACTGTGTTACGTTTGTTGCCTCCCGTCACGACTTACCGTGTCGTGACGAATATGTGTTAGGAAAAAATTGCACCCGTTTGACCTCGAGTCGCACAGGTGGGGCTCGTCAGACCCAGTAGTACTACCCAAGATTTCCCCGCTATTCAATATTAACAATCCGAAAGTGTGAGGACTTTCCATGGTAAACAACACTATATCAATATTATACACACTCATATATAAAAACATTTGTGATCAACAGTATGCTATCTCCCCCAAAAGAGATTATGTAAAATAAGTGGGGCAAGAACTCACCTGATGCGCGCAAGAATTAACCTAGAGCTTAACTTGAAAGAAAGTGGGAAAGACAACCTTCAAAGGTCACCTAGAACACAAGAGTACATAAGTACATGTACACAGAATCAACATGAAACCCTAAGTGTTCTACAAACCAAAGAACTCAAGGTTTAAGAAAGACAAGACACATTTGACCCAGTTGACCCGTTTGACCCGTTGGCGAGATTATAGGTGATAACTCGTTAATACTAACACAACTGCATATCATACATGATCAACATACAACCCAACAATAGTCCTAACATACCCATATGACCCATTACCATGAATTCCCACAAACAGGCCAAATCAGATAACTATCCAACTAAACATTCATACGACACAAACAACACATTTAGTTACCTTAGAAATCATCCATGAATACACTAGCATGATCCTAATATCCCAAACATGCTCAAATCATCCAATTCAAGGATTTGCACAATTAAAGTTTCCCTTTTGGGAAAGTTCATCCCAAATTCATCAAACTCCCACTACATTCATGAATTCATCAATTATATACCAATTCAAGCCCATGACAACATTTAAACATGATCAACAACACCTAATCATCATGATTCATCAACTTTCATACCCAAAAGTTACTATCTTTAGTAAGGTATGAACTACAACATGTATTCTTGAATTCCTAACATTCATATCAACCATCTAGCATCTAAACATCATTACAAACACATCCATAACATTCATACATCAACCAATCATCAATTCATGCAAAATAAAGTTACTATTATTAGTAACCTATGAACAATGTATCAAAATCATAGCTTTCTTGCATAATCGACGTTAACTAGCATATATACAATACAACTAACACAATAACACCAACCAACATCAACAAATCGATCCCCAATTGCAAGTTTCGAATTAGGGTTTCGGCCCTAATGTAATTTCCATAAAAACTTGTAAAAATCCAACCTTTATTGCATACTTGACGTTAATTAACATGTAATCTATCTAGTAAACACATTAACAACAACAAACAACATGTAATCGACCTCCAAATCACCAAAATCGAACCTACCATTCGGCCATAGTCAAATACATGAAAGGAACACCAAAAACTAACCTTTAATCGTGTAATGGCTTGTATTTGATGCTTGCTAACTTGTTGTAATGCTTGAACTCAATCAAATCGATGTTTAATTGGATGATCTTGGCCGAAATCGCAAGGGAGAGGGAGAGGGAGGTCGCGGCCGATTATGGGGAGGTTAGGGTTTGGGATTTGGTTTTTGGTTTAATTTTATTAATGATAATTACCCTTTTAACCCTCATAATTTGTATTTTATAAAAATTAAGCTTTTTGAATAGTTTTTAAATAGTTTTTAACTACTATACACAATTATTATTAATCACTAATAACAATCATGCATAATTCCCATTTATCACAAAACACACGAAATAAATATGCACGTTTTCACGTTACGCGATAAAATTACAGTTAACATTTAAATCACATAAGCATAACTTAATAATCACATTGTTAACTTAATTATCATCAATTTAACATTACTGATTATTGTTAAGTCACCAACGTTCAACGACAACTAGTGTGTGCTCCCGACACGTGTATGCAAGACTTAACGGAACAAACGGAGTTTGGTAACGGAAAATTACCGGATGTCACATTATCCCCATGTTGAAAGAATTTTCGTCCCGAAAATTGCGTTACATGGTGAGTGTTCCATCACTGGTCTACTGCATTGGCACAAGGAAATCGAAATCGTGTGAGTTTTGGATGAGTTGTCACATCATCCCCATGTTGAAAGAAATTTCGTCCCGAAATTTAATCAATACCTTCGCCGGCTGGCATCGTCCTTTCGGATAGCTGAGGATACTTAAGCTTCATTTGGTCTTCGCATTCCCACGTGAATTCTGGTCCACGTCTCGAGTTCCAACGAACTTTGACGATGGGTATCTTGCTTTGCTTAAGCGTTTTCACCTCACGATCCATCACCTCGACCGGTTCCTCAATGAAGCGTAGTTGTTCATCTACTTGAACTTCTTCCAGTGGTACGACCATCGTTTCATCCGTTAAACATTTCTTTAGGTTTGAAACATGGAATACATCATGGATTCCACTCAATGAGTCAGGTAAGGCTATCGATAAGCCACTGGACCTATTCTTTCCACTATCTCAAATGGTCCAACGTATCTCGGATTTAGCTTTCCTCGCTTACCAAACCGAACTACGCCTTTCCACGGTGAGACTTTCAACAAAACTTTGTCACCTGTCTGAAATTCCAAAGGTTTTCGTCGTTTGTCAGCATATTCTGTCTGTCTCGCGCTGCGGCCATGCGGTTTCTTATCTGAACAATCTTCTCAGTTGTCTCGTGTACTAACTCGGGACCCGTTAATTGACTATCACCAATTTTAGCCCAGCAAACTGGCGATCTACACTTTCTCCCATACAAAGCTTCAAATGGTGCTGCCTTTATACTAGTGTGATAACTGTTGTTGTAAGAAAATTCCACCAATGGTAGGTGAACTTCCCAGTTATTCCCGAAGTCAATCACACAAGCACGTAACATGTCCTCCAAAGTCTGTATAGTACACTCGCTTTGACCATCAGTCTGTGGATGATAAGCAGTACTCATATCCAATCGCGTACCTAAAGCTTTTTGCAACGACTGCCAAAAGTGTGATGTGAAACGAGAATCGCGATCAGAAATGATTGAGATCGGTACTCCATGCCTCGAAACGATCTCCTTCAGATAAAGTCGGGTTAACTTCTCCATCTTATCTGTTTCCTTTATCACTAGGAAATGAGCAGATTTTGTTAATCGGTCCACGATAACCCATATTGTATCACAACCCGTAGAAGTACAAGGTAACTTAGTAATAAAATCCATTGATATTTGATCCCACTTCCACATAGGGATCTCGGGTTGTTGTAGCAGACCAGATGGTTTCTGATACTCCACTTTAACCTTCGAGCAGGTCAGACACTTACTCACATAAGTAGCTACATCTGCTTTCATGTTAGGCCACCAATAGTGCGCCTTCAAATCGTGGTACATCTTGTCAGATCCAGGATGTATAGAATACTTGGACTTGTGAGCCTCAATCATGACCAAGTCTCTCAGATTTCCGTGTAGAGGTACCAATAGCCTATCCATGAAGTAACGAATTCCATCCGCTTTTACTTCCAATTGTTTTTCCATACCCCTTAACGATTCAGACCCAATGTTTTCTGTTTTCAAAGCTTCTGTTTGAGCCTCTCGGATTTGTTCAGGTAATTGCGTACTAATAGTTAGTTGCAGAGCTCGCACACGTCGAGGTTTAGCAGTCTCTTTTCTACTCAACGCATCAGCAACTAAATTTGCTTTCCCCGGGTGGTACTTAATAGCACAATCATAGTCGTTTAACAATTCCACCCAGCGTCTTTGCCTCATGTTCAACTCCTTTTGCTCAAAGATGTGCTGAAGACTCTTGTGATCGGTGTAGATGGTGCATTTGGTACCGTACAAGTAATGTCTCCAGATCTTTAAGGCAAAAACTACCGCACCCAGTTCCAAGTCATGGGTGGTATAGTTCTTCTCATGAATCTTCAATGTCTAGAGGCGTAAGCTATCACTTTATCCCGCTGCATCAAGACGCATCCAAGTCCTTGAATAGAAGCGTCGCAGTAGACTACGAAATCATCACTACCATCCGGTAACGCTAATATTGGTGCGCTACACAATTTATGTTTCAGCAACTGAAAAGCAGATTCCTGACTCTCACCCCATTTGTACGTCGTTCCCTTGTGAGTCAAGGCTGTGAGAGGTTGTGCAATCTTAGAGAATCCTTCAATGAATCGTCGATAATATCCCGCTAATCCAAGGAATTGTCGTATCTCACTTGGTGTCTTAGGAACAGACCAATTCTTTATCGCTTCAATCTTAGCAGGATCAACATGTATTCCCTTCTCGTTGACAATATGACCCAAGAATTGTACCTCACGTATCCAGAAATCACACTTAGAAAACTTTGCATACAGTTGTTCCTCTCTAAGTAATTCTAAATTAAACGTAAGTGCTCTCCATGTTCTTCCTCGGTCCTTGAGTATATCAGTATGTCATCAATAAAGACGATAACAAACTGATCAAGATAGGGTTTGCACACGCGATTCATGAGGTCCATGAATACTGCTGGTGCATTCGTCAACCCAATGGCATGACCAAAAATTCATAGTGACCATATCGTGTACGGAAAGCAGTCTTCGAGATGTCCTCTTCTCGAACTCTCAGCTGATGATACCCAGACCTCAGATCAATCTTAGAGTAATAGCTTGATCCTTGCAGTTGATCAAACAAATCATCGATACGAGGTAACGGATATCTATTCTTGATAGTAACCTTGTTCAGTTCCCTATAGTCAATGCACATTCGAAATGTACCATCCTTCTTCTTCACAAATAGAACTGGCGCTCCCCAGGGCGACGAACTCGGTCGGATGAACCCTTTATCCAACAACTCTTGTAGTTGAGCGGATAATTCCTGCAGTTCGTTCGGAGCTAATCGGTACGGTGCTCTCGCAATTGGAGCGGCTCCTGGAGTCAACTCAATCTGAAATTCAACTTGACGATGAGGCGGTAATCCAGGAAGGTCTTCGGAAACACCTCAGAAACTCACGAACGGG